>WEDG01002553.1:0-433456 GCA_017591395.1 Schistocephalus solidus
AGGTCCTGTAACGGGTCGAGGCGCATGTGTCCTAATAGGCCCATGCACACACGACAGTTCGACGGTCGATTTCGACGAGGTACACCGTATGCTCCACACCAGGTGGTGCAGGGACGGTGACTTGCGCGTGAATTAGTTTTTAGTGATAGTAGCCTTGCGCTGCAGCTACCGCACTCTCTCCTCCTCCCCCACCTGAGCCCGGTGTCAAGACAGAGCCAAGAAGACTGGAGATGGGAGAGGCCGCATGTGGCTGGCGCGGCCGGAGCCGCCCCTGGGCGTGCCACCACACCTGGCTCGGACCCCACGGAGTAGGAGTACCATAAAAGCCACATTAAGAAGGAGCCATTGCAACCTGACTCTCAGTCCGCCAGTCAGCCACTCCACACAAAACACACATTGGGCTGACCACGTGGTCCGAGTTATCCCGTCAGTTGGCAACCTTCCAAGCCACGGCTTTTAGCGCACCGTGATAGTTTCAAGCGCGTCAGATTGTTTATAGTGAGGAAAATGCGCTGAGCAGTCGACCTCACCCTCTCCCCCACCCCCACAATCAGACCACTGTCCGAGCCGGTCAGTTGTCTGATGCGGAAGCAGGCGCAGCTGCTGGTGACCTCGTCTACGTGAACTACGTACACGACCTGGCCCCCCAAACACAAGCACCAGGATTTCACACAACAGAGGGTTGAACGGCTTACATCTCACATGTGTGAGATAGCCAGAGGTCACGTTAAGAAGGAGCCATCGCAGCCTGACTCTCAGACCACCAGTCAGCCACTACACACAAGACACATTGGACTAACTGCGAGGTCTGAGTGTAATTGTCAGTTGGCAACCTTCCAACCGCGCACTAACGTTACCGCACTCTCTTCTCCTCCCCCACCTGAGCCCGGTCTCATGACACAGTCAAGAAGACCGGAGATGGGAGAGGGCGCAGGTGGCTGGTGCGGCCGGAGCCACCCCTGGGCATGCCACCACACCTGGCTCGGATCCCACAGAGTGGGGGTGCCATAAAGACCACATTAAGAAGGAGCCATTGCAGCCTGACTCTCAGTCCGCCAGTCAGCCACTCCACACAAAACACACATTGGGCTGACCACGCAGTCCAAGTTATCCCGTCAGTTGGAAACCTTCCAAGCCACGGCTTTTAGCGCACCGTGATAGTTTCAAGCACGTCAGATTGTTTATAGTTAGGAATATGCGCTGAGCTGTCGACCTCACTCTCTCCCCCACCCCCACAGTCAAACTACTGTCCGAGCCGGTCAGTTGCCTGATGTGGGAGTGCTGCATTGGCTGACGGATCGGCGTACCCGTCTTCGCGCGCCACAGCACGACCTGGCCCCCATAACGCACACACCAGGATTCACAAACTCAGGGGATATGGAGCAGCCATCGCCGTCTGACTCCCAGTCCACTGGTCAGCCACTCGACACACACAGCACATACACTGAGCCGACGGCGTGGTCTGGTGGAAGCGTTAGATTGGCAGACTTCCCAGCCACGGTTTCTAGGACCCCGTGATATACTCTGGTAAATGGTGATTGTGAGGGTGTGGTCGATGTATTGGTGTAGGTAGTGTGCGCTGATGTAGCTTAGCCCCCGGTGGTTTACCGGAGGTTGTCGTGGAGGCGCATGGGTAAATGTGCGGGAACAGTGAGGGCAGTGAAGGCGGGCGCGTCGACTGTATGTCGGAGCCCCAGGCACTGGTTCACCAGCCTCCGTGCGATGGATTCGCAGGTGACCGACCAGGCCGATGCGTGAGTTGAAGTTGCGGGCGCAGTGTAGGCAGGAGAAATCGGTAGAGGCTGGGGCGATGTCATTCATGGTAGTGGGGGTGTCAGGGGCGCTAAGAATGGCAGGAGCGGAGGGTGCGCATGGTGTATCGGTGTTGTCGGCATTGTGGTGCATTCATCGAGCCGTTTTGACTACATCTAGGATGAAAAGTTGCTAGCATAGCGACACTTATTGAGCTGACGTTTTATATGCAAACCCCCCAGGGTTAGTTTCTCAGACAGTTTAAAGTTCATATTTTCAATAAGTTTCCCTAGAAAGGAGAATACTATTATTCTCAAGAACATATGGGGTTTGGACTGGGCTATATCTACCGCCTCCTCTCACCAAAGAAGTCCTCCATACAGCACCACTTCCCCACCACTGTACCGCTTGTGGTTCTTACCAAGTAAATGTATTCTTTCGATATCTTGGTGATACCTACCGCCCAATCTTTCCTGGTCTTCTCACGCCGAACTAACTCTAAGTAGTAGGATAAAAATAGTGTAGCAGTTTCAACGTCACGTCTAGCTTTCTGTTGCTCACCCATCGCTCTGGCATGTTGTGTTTATTCGTAAATTCTTCGTCCTACCTCCTAATGCTCTCCTAAAATGACCTGGTTTGTGAAAAAAGCACTACTTTTGTACCTGAATGCATGGGATGATTGGCCTGCAGCTCACATTATTCCCCCCTTAAACGCGCCAATGGTGAGATAAGGAGGTTGTACACAATGCCTGCAACAATCCAGCGTCCGAGATAAAAATAGAAACAGAACAGGCAACAGTTAGGGGAAGTGCTTGCCAATCAACGATCAGGTTACTCATGCACCAAGATGGTTGCGTAGGTCTCTGTGTGTCGGCACTAAATCGATTGACTGAGTTTTCATCCGGGGCCCAGACTGTCTTGTTTCCGGCGAGTGCGATCAGCGTGGTGGCTGCGAGGTTAAACCCGTGATCCAGTTCGAAGGTGTGGGCAGCCAATTATCATATGTACTATACCCCGTCGCGCAGCCAGCTTATGTGGGCGCATGCAAGAATCGAGCAAGTGTTCAGTCTGACCTCTGCTATTACAAGGAATATGAATATATACTGAATGTGATACACTAAGCCTGACTGCTCCCTCTGATTTGATTGGTCTTCGAACTTCGTGACCTTCATAGATTTAGATCAGTGAGCAATTCCAACATCTTATATCGCAACAATGCATTCGGCCGTCTCTGAAACGCTTTTTAATGTCAGTATATGCTATAGCATCGGTGGTGTCCCTGACGAGCTCCTGTGGGCGCGAACGCGTAAGAATCGACTCATAAACGACTGCCAATAACCATTCCTTTGAAAGTGGTCGCAGGGGTATGGAGTCTCGCGTGCCTTTTCGTCCGGGTTGTTGTAGTGAGTGAGGACCCGCTTAAAGGGATTTTTCAATTAGTTTCAGTTGTGAGCCACCCTATGGTTGTTATGAGATCCCAGAAACTGTGTGGTATTGGGTACCATCCTGTAAACCGTTATATATAGTTCGCTGCTGCTCACCATTTTCCTCCCTCCCCGTTGAAGTGTATGCCTGGTAAGTTTGAGTTGAGCGGATTTTGGAACATCTGAGTAGTTTCTTACTACTGATGACTAGCATTTCATCTGCATAATGGCACCCAAAAGGTCGGCTCCAGCTGGATGAAGGCAGCCTTTTATAGCTCCCATATGATCAGTTCTGCCACTATGCCTGACATCGGGGAACCCATTGGAGTTGGACTGATCTACTCATAGGTTTCCCCTGAGAAGGTGAAGTAGGTCTTTTGGTAAAATTTGAACAGCATCATGAGGTGCCCAATTTTTGACAGTATCTGATTTTTGTCGTATGCTTCCTCCAGTTTCTTGAGCAAGACGTCGTGCGCCAATTTGAAAGAGGCCATAGTTTCATCGGATTGAATCCTTCGACCTCGGAGGCCTACAAGGAATTGGCAGGCCGATCGAACTAAGGTAGTCGAATCGCTTTGGCGATTGGCCTTAGTGGAACATGCAGTCTGTGGATCTTTGGCAGACCATAGAATCGGACGAACGCCCCCATTTAAATAGCCCCGGTTACCAAGCCTTCCCCTTCCACCTATTCAGACAGACACCCGAAATTCGAATATTTGTCCCCCTACATGGACGTAGTTCATGAAAGAAAGATAGGAAGAAAAACTTTATGAGCGAACCAACTAGACAAAGGAGAATGCAGACGGCATCTAAAATGGAATGCCGTACGACGGCGAGCGTAATGTAGCGGCCGTTCTCAATCTAACCACCTGCTGTCCAGGATTAGCTGAGTCCTGGATATCACACAAAACTTGACATGATTAGAGAACGGGTGTTTGTCACGGACATGGGTTGTCCGCCACGGAGCGATGATTCTTAAGCCGTTGCTTCTGAGAAACTTTCTCCTTGGATGGAATTCAGGATGTTAAAAAAACCATGTCAGCACCGAGCAGCCATAATTGGTTTTGGTAGACGGATCCTTATCTACTGTAGTTTCATGCAGATCGATGTCAAAACTCAGAAGAATACCAGTTGTCAAAATCGCAATACGAGATCCAAATCAGGGAATAAAAGATGCTTCAGCGAGTAATATGGGACCGGTGCATTAGGGGTTTTTATGGGTAGGGTTAAATGATGAAACGGAGAGCGCCAATCTAATCTTAACCCCATCTATTGTTTTCATTAGTTGCCGGGTTAGTAGGGTCACACATTAGTTTGTTGCCCTGACGCGTGTGCAGCTTGCAAGATCCGGTGGCTTTACGTCACGCCGACCAATACGCGCGATTTCATTCTTAGCTGACCTGCCATCCATTTTTACGGGCTCTCAACGGAAACCAGAATAAGGCCAGCTCTGCGCAATCTTTCCTCAACACTAATGCATTTTGGAATTAATGTTACGTCCTAATAATCGACGTCTGGAATGTTGCAATTTGACTCGTAATTCGGTCCTCCTACTGCCAACGAAATATAGTGCCTGACTCGACTAACCCGGAAACAAATGCTAACCCTAACGAACACAATGGATCGAGATAGGGTTAGCTTTGAATGTAACCCAGTCGCGTAGTACACGCTGACGTATCCTTTGTTCCCTAAGCTGTGTCGCATATTGCGATCTTGCTACCGATCGTTCCTTATCTACTGTAGTTTTATGCAGACCATTGTAAACAAGGTTAGATGCAAGGCGTAGCAAGTAAACTCAGAAGCGGCTGCGGCACTCGTTTTCAGCAAATTTGAAGCGAACGAAGGCCAACTTAGGTTCCCCTCCAAGGCATAAAAACCAAGGATACCAATTGCTCCGGTAACAAAACGAACACCTTTAACCGATCCCTTCCGCCGGTCGTTTATGAAATGACAGTATACGCCATACCTTGTAGATTGCAGAATCAGCAGCCCATGTCTGCGGTTTTCTTGCATTGGGAGGTACTTCCTAGCAAAAATTCAATTTATAAATGGTCTTACGACTATAACCGGTCGATAAGAAGTGTCACTTCGTGGCCAGTAAGTCCAACTTCACTTAAAACGAATGCTTCAGAGGCCGCTATCGATCTCTGAAAGAAACTATGTGCATCTGGCTTTTCGAATGGACGACGGGGGATGGTCAGTGTAACAGGAGTCTGCAAGATCTGTGAGTTTAACGGTTCCTGATGAGAAAAGTGCGACATTGGTAAAACTGTTGTACAGTCAACCATTGCCAAGATTTATCTAACCGAAGTAGAGTGCGATAATCCTTTAAGAGCGAGCTGCATCGCTGTGCGTATACGAGGCAAGATTTCCTTACAACCTCATTGGTTACATCCATTTGCCGTCATTTTGACCGGAAGATGGATAATAAAGTTGTCCCAGAGGTTTCCCTTATAGGCAAGCAACGGAGATCGAAGTCCGTTCACTTCTTGGTTTCCGGCCCACACCAAGAGACCACAGAGGAGGTTCCATGTATGATACGCGAAGAAGACAAGTAAGACGGAAAGCAGATGTCTCAAGGAAAGAATTTTTTCATGTACATGGGTTTTTACACTAGAGCAGCAACCACGAGGAAAGAAGAAAGGAAGGACATCCGAACAAGGCAAGGAGGATTGCTAAGAGCCGAAACAAACTGGAGTCTACTTGGTCACTTCGTGCATGGCGTGGGCGAGATAACCAACGTTCTTGGTGGTGATTCCGGCGACACTAATACGTCCGTCCTTCGTGAGGTAAATTGAAAACTCCTTCGTCAAGCGCTCTACCTGTTAGCCGAAGAATTTATACAGCGAGTATAATCTTATATGGCGTACTTGCCAATGCCAAAAAATTTTGAATAGAAGTTTCGCCGACAGGCGACAAGTTGCAAGCATGCAATGTAGGCAGAGGTTGAGAAAATAAGCCTAAATTGGCTGTACAGTATGACGGGGACTCTTTTTTAATCTTGACAGAGTGAATATGGTTTGGATACTGGAAACAATTGCTCTAGTTCAATTCAGCACCCGTTCTACCTGGAACCTGAGTGGACCTGAACGGCAATATTTGAATATGCACTGGAAATGGCGTGCTTTTCTAGGGTTTTCGGTAAAATTGAACGTCTTTCAAGAGTACATAAATAGATAAATAGATTGTACAGTCGCGAGGCAAAGACGCTACTTAAGATATAATTCCTGATCGGTGCTAAAACACGCGCAGCACGTTTAAGACTGACACACCTATTAATGCTATGTAAAATCAAGAGACGGGGCAATATAACGGTATCAAGCGTCAATGGCATAAGAACTTACCTGTTCTTTACTCAACCCAGTGTAACAGAACATTCCAATCTGATCCGTGATGTGTTGCCAGTTGCGTGTCGATCCTTCTTCCTTCAACTTGTCTCTAAGCGCCGTGCGCATGCTAATGATGCGGTTGGCCATTACTTTTACATCAGCAAGCCTATGGAAAGGCCCAAAGAAGTTATTAGATGGAGGCAAATGGACATTGTACAGCAGAAATTCAACATCACCCAAACAAGAAAGGAGACTAACCACTGACTGCGAAGTTCTTTGTCCAAAAGAATTTCAGCGGCAATACGAGCACCGTGTAAAGGCGGGTTGCTGATCATTGGACGAATGAGAATCTTAATTTGAGACATGCAACGGGCGGCCTCCTCCTTGGAATCGCAAATCATAGTGAAGGCGCCAACACGTTCTCCATAGAGGCCCATGTTCTTAGCGAAGCTTTGGGCCAAGAGAACGGTCGGCAGCTGCAATTCATCAACGAAATACCGCAAAGCCGCCGCATCCCGATCCGGATCGCCGGAGGCGAACCCCTGGAGAAAAAAACACAGAACAGTCATCGGTATGAGGTGTGCGCGCACACACATTCAAAGCTCAAATGTGAACAACTGGGACGTACACTACCTGATAAGCCATATCGAAGAAGGGGATGAGTTTTCTGGTTTTAATGATTTCTCCAATGCGTTTCCACTGTTCCATAGTGGGGTCGACACCTGTGGGATTGTGCGCGCAGGCATGGAGTAGAACACAGTGGCCCTCGGGAATTTTGGATAGGTCCTCAAAACAACCGACCGAATCGAAGCCACAGGTTGATGCATCATAGTAACGATAGAAGTTCACATTCATCCCAGAATCCCTACATGGTAACATAAAAGGCGCTCATGTGAAGGCACAAGAATAAAAAAGCATAATTGAATCAATGAGAGCAAATTGATCGGAGCTCACTTGAAGACAGGAATGTGGTTGGCCCAAGTTGGACTAGGTAGCCACACCTCTTTGACCTTGGAGAACCGGCCCTAGATTTAAGACAAAAAGAAAATAACGAATTTGCTCTTGATGACTGGCTATTTTCTTCACAGTTGGAGGTAAAAATGTTACAAACCAGCCGTGAACTTAGGCAAACATTGCTTAATAAAGCGCCATAAGTTTGATAGGGAATGAACAATGTACGGCAGGACTAGGCTTTTGTGGACACCGGCCGGGAAAATATTAATCACGCGAAGGTTTCAATTAACTAGTCTTGGAAAGCCATGGCAATTGAAAAAATGAGTACGCTTTGTGGATGGCTAAAGGCTCCCACAAATGACAGGTTAAAGTTATTTTACAATATTTTAAGCACACGTATTTATTCTCACTATTTTCATGCTAATTGCATTTCCAAGACCCTATACCCCATTATTTTTCCCTTTGAGAAAACAGGCCAAAGGCTTATTGCTAAAAACTACACGGTAAAACTACCAAATTACGTGATTATAAGCCTGTCTTTTCTTTGATTGCAAGGCGCAGATAGCTCGGTTCTGCTAGGTACCAATCTTTACTTATTTGAACCTATCGGAGAGATCTGTTAAGTTCTAGAAAAATCCGAGATGACAAATGAAAAGACGTACAAGAAAAGCTGCGCCGATCCTCAGAGAACCAGTGCCAGAGAGACATTGGCTGGTGCAGTTCTGGAAGGAAGGGAAATAAAGATATTGAGATTGTGCAGGAAATTATAGTAAATTAGTAGTCGTTAAATTTACCCTTTCCTCTCTCAGGGCTCTGGAATTCGATCCCAGAGCAAACTCGACGGCAAGTCGGGAAAAGACAGCGTTGCCGGTGATTGGCTGATACTCCTTATCCAGATTCTTGTCTATGATGCGGCGCTCTGCTGTGCGGACAGACGGCAAAACCCATGGTTTACAGTCATCATCACGGTATGCTCCAACGCCCAGGTTGACCTTTTTGGGGTTAGTATCACGTTTAAATGCCTCGGTAATGCCAAGGATGGCATCCGGTGGCCCCATCGGAACGTCAGCCCACATCTTATGAGGTTTTCAAAACTAGATTGAAAAAGTCAATCGTAAGTTACAAGATAGTTAAGAAAATTTGGTTATGAAATTATTGCCTGGACGACCGAAAACTCAGCTAAGGAGATATTTTTCGTTATATAATGAGAAAAACAGCTAGTGTGTAGGGCCTTTGACGCTGTACGGAAAGATTCATAATTCTAAAACAAACCCTTACAGAAATTTCAATTCACTCGCAACATAGCGTTATGCAATATGCGTGGGAACGTTTACTGAATGCGAATAAAGACCACATCAGTGAAAAATGAAGACCAAACGACCACGTACAAAAACAAGATAACCAACCACAAAAATACCGTATTGAAAAGCCTGAATCAAAAGCTTATATAGCGCGGTCCAAGGTCATTAGGAGGGGATGATTAGTAGGTCAATTGTAACGTCAGGCCAACGGTTGGTGTTTTAATTGAATCTTTTCATTTTTGGTGTTCTTTTCAGCGTCTGGATTTCCAATCATCCCTTTTCACCTTTGCACCGTCGTAGCGAAAAGTCCGTACGGTTTAACGTTTGGTCTTTATATCCATTTTCCTAAAATCTCTATATCATTTTATACCAATGTTGTATTTCTACATCACTTCAATAAAATCTTTTTTTCCCGGCTATTTGACTTTTATAATGTCGCCTGAGGAGAAATTTTTCAGTTTGGCCCGAATTTACCTATTGAGAATTTTAGAAGAAGCTGCAATCACGTCATCTCCCCCTCAGATACAGCAATTTATCCGTCAGGCATTCCATACGACCCCTTGTTCGCTCGAACGCTACATTGGTGATAGCCGGTGCAATTTTGGTTCCTTTCCCTGTCATAATCATCTGTCATTTTCCGTTTATGACTTCCCACATTGATTACGCGTACCCTCGAACCCCTAACACCTGCAGTATTTTTAACCAGGTCACAGCATTCGAGAATGGCTGATTGATTTAGACATTTTTCTTGTCACAGTACCTGTTCAACAATATAATTGCTTTCTAATACGTTTGTTCAACACATCATCAGGATTCACCCCTACCACTATGTTCACCACCGCTCGCTAAATTGTACTTGAACTCTTTGGCGCACCAAGTTCCACGAGCCTTGGCTATCCTTCGGTAAGTGCAACAGCAGCCTCTGGCTGCGTTCGCAGCTGACCTGTCGCATCTCGCTTTCGCAGCCTTCCCCAGCATCCCACCCTCCGAGCGTGACCTTATTGTCCTAAACCGATTAGTAGCCATGCTCTATGACCCTTGACTCACCAACGCCCTTATCTTCAATTCCCCTTGCAAAATTATGAAAAAATATCCAAAGTTATCTACTTTAAGTGACGTTCAGAGCTCCTCAACCTCACGTGACTCCATTTATGATTCCAACCCGCCCCGCCTTACCAACCGCGACCCACATGAACCCCCTACCGGTGCGTTTCTCTCAACATGACCCAGGCTACCAATACTGTGCGTTGCCTGGTTCCCAAGCACGCAATTGGGGGCACAACCTCCCTGTAAGTTCTCACCCATTAATTCTATTCAGTTAACCAAACCTAGTCTTGTTTCTAAAGTTAATATCCCAGTATCTCTTGGCAAACACAAAGTGCGCGCTCTTGTAAATACTGGCGCTTACATATCTCTTGATGCCCCTCGTAACCCTCCCTAGTATCTATTGCGTCTCATAGAACATTTTGCACCCCTCGACAACTCCAAGCCACTAACGGCACTTCGATCCCCACCTCGGGAAATATTTCGTAAGACTTTATCATCGATTATTTCATCGTTTCTCACGACATTCTAGCTACACTAGATTTCCCGTGGCCCCTCGTCCTCGGTTTTCACTTCCTTACTGATCATAACTGCATTCTCCAAACTCGTGAAAGATGGCTAGTGCTTGCCCCCCAACGCCACTCCTTCCCCTTCCCAGCTCGTCTGAAGCGAACTTCACCTGATATATAACGCTGTTATCTCCGTTGTAGCCTCAAAACCCACGCACTTAGTAGACATCCTCCCACCCCTGCAACAATCGGAACATTAGCGTATAATCGGCTGAAAAGCCTACTCCTTTCCTTCCACAAACTCTCCACCTGGTCTACTGGCGCAATCGAGCGGACGCACCTTGTGCAACATATCATCAAAACCGACGAGTTCAAGCCCATTTGACAACCCCCGCGCCGGATCCCAGTCCTTTACCACGTAGAGGTCGACATATTGTTCAACGAATTACTACAGGCTAAAATAATTCAATCATCTTAATCATCTTGGGAGTCTCCCACAGCCTTTGTAGCGAAGAAGGAGGGGTCTTTACGCGTATGCATAGCCTAGGACCACCTTAACGCGGTGTCAGTTCGCGACTCATTTTCCATTCCACGTCTCAATAATACCTTCGACGCACTGGGCAATGTGGCCAGGTTTTCCACCCTTGATCTCAAATCCGGATATTAGCAGGTCAAGATACACCCCAATGACCGTAATAAAACAACCTTAACTATTCCCAACGGTTGTTTGGCTTCTATACTCTTCCGTTTGAACTTTAAAACGTGGTTACAACCTTCCAGCGTCTCATGCATCGCGTACTACGGCATATAACCCCATATAAGTACCTGTCCTACCTAGAGGATACCATAGTCTTTAGTCCTTCGATCAACGAACGTAATGACCAGTAAAAGAGGCCCTCCGCGATGCTGGGTTTGCCATGAACCCAGCAACTGCATAGTTGTGAGCTGATGTGCAGTTTTTGAGCCATTTTATTGCTCTTGGGCATATTTCCCCTTTATCTGATAAGGTCTGACATTTGTTATATTGCATATTTTTGTATATTTTAAGGGTTACAGGTATTGCCATTGATGACTGTATTAATTTATTGTTATCATTGCATACGTAAAGTCAATATAAAATTGAGGAAATTTTAAAAGTTTTCGAGTCAAAGCATAAGATCAAGTGCTTTTTCACAGCTATAGGCGACACATTGGGGAAGAAATGTAGAGTCCGAGAGATTTTACAAGTTTGTCTTTAATTAATCATGTTGTGAAAGTCGTCTTTTGTCAAATATTATTCAACCAAGCCTTATTTTAAAAGCAGAAATGCTGTCAGTGGTAACCAGCACACTTGGTAACGAGTTCCAAGGTTATACCACTCGTTGGCTGAAGCAAAACTTTCTGAGGTTCAATCACACATGACCAAAATCGAAAAAACAGGCGGAGCTACGCAGCTTCACGGGCCTCGCTCCCTACCACAGGCGCTTCATATGAACTTTCGCCACATCACCAGCCCACTTCATAAACTTACGGAAAAGAAAAGATGGTTTTTTGATCGACCGACTGTGCTCACGTCTTCAATTACCTACGAGCTGCCCTGTGTTCGGCCCTTTACTTGCTCTTCGGGGTGTAGGGGTACTAGTTAGGGATAGCACCACACGGATAGCATTTGGTGGCTCCATTTGTCTCGTACAGGGGGTTAATGCTCATGTGGCCGCCTCTAACTGGCACCCAACTCTCACCGGTGGCTCCTCAAAGTTAGATTCTTCCCAGCGGCCGCACCCCGGGCAACCGTCATGAGCGGCGGGCTAAACAAGGTGAGGGTCTCCGGTGTCGTTTGTGCCTCCACACCTGGTATGTCAGACTCCCGAACTTTCCACCTCCCCCCCTCTCAAAAAAGTCATACGGTGGGTGTGACAGCAAGCCAGTAAGCGGCCAAGGGTAACTCGGGTCGTTCTCCCACTAAAACAAAACCATGAACCATAGTGGAGTTTGGCAGCCGTCTGGGATGTCCGAGCAGCCCTATTTAGGGACAGCACTGTTTGCCTTCTTACGGAGGAAGGGGCCGGAAAAGGTGCCCTAAAAATGCTGTTTAGCACGTCTTCTGCAGCCGGCCGTGGCTAGCAGATCGAAAAATACACGGTCTTTAAACTCAAACAAACAACAATACCCCGTCCCCATCCCCCTCGCCAGGCTGCTCAGGTGAGTCCACTCACACTAGCAGCCTGGAATGTTCGTTCTCTTTTAGAGAATCACAGGAGCAACCGGCCGGAACGGAGGACGGCACTATTCGCTCGGGAACTGGCGCGTTACAAGGTGGACCTTGCTGCTCTCAGCGAGACCCGATTCTCTGAGCCGAGTCAGCTGTAGGAGGTGGATGCTGGCTACGCCTTCTTCTTTAGTGGCCGGCCAAAGACAGAGCGAGGCGACGATGGTGTTGCATTTGCCATCCGGAACGACATCGTGGGACGTCTGCCCTGTCTGCCGCAGGTATCAATGATCGCCTGATGAGCCTGCACCTGCCTTTTCGGGGAGACAAGTTCGCCACCATCATGAGTGCCAATGCTCCCTCAATGACGAGCTCTGATGCGGCGAAGGACCGATTCTACGAGGACCTGCATGCCCTGCTGGCGACTGTGCCGAAAGAGGCCAAGTTAATTGTCCTTGTTGACTTCAACGCCCGCGTCGATACGGACCACGCTGCCTGGCAGGGAGTGCTAGGTCCCCACGGTTTCGGTAGCTGTAACGATAACGGCCTCCTTCTTCTGCGCACTTGTGCGGAATACCGCCTCCTGCTGACCATCACCTTCTTTCGCATTTATTTTTTTATTTAGAATTTATATTTGGTTAGCACCGGGAAGGCACTGTCTAAGCAAACATTAGTAACGAAATAAAGTTATGACAATGTGTGCAGATAAAATGTACAAATACATAACTTGTCCTGCTATGTCAACAGTTAGCAATGTTTTAAAATAAATGGTGAACTAGTAAAAATAGGCAGCCAAAAAAACTCATACTATAAAAATGGAGACAGAGTTCAATAGGACTTCATTTTTGAATAGAAGGAAGGAGAAAAAACTGCTTATGAAAAAATGGTCATGTGGTAGATTAGGGTAATACTGCAGTATCATTTCAGAATGAGATAATGAAACGTCGAGATGATTCGTTCTTGATCACTTAGGTTTATGAAACAAAATCTCACGAAAATGCATCAACGAACTTAAGTCCTCAGCATCTTAGGATCCAGAATTGAATTCTGATGATGGTAAGTATCCAAAGAAACGGCAGCATTTTAGACTGTGAACCACCGAATGTGTACGTCCGAATGACTTCATCGTTTTATTACTGGTGATATAAGAAGACATCATAGTTCATGGGCGACTCGAGGTAGCGAAAATATAGTTTCAAGACGGTCACTTAAATTCCCGATGGTCCTTTCTCCGAGTCATGGGGAAAACTACTGGGAAAAGATGAGGAAAATAAAAGGTTAATAGAATCAGTGTTAAGATAAAAGTGCAGTCTTCGCTTGAATGCAGATAGACTAGTTAACGACATAATTTCAATTGGCAAGTTATTCCACAGAAAACTATACCTAGAAGCAAAGAAGAGAGAGCGTTTACACGTGGAGGATGCAGGGGGAGGTATAATTGGTGCAGAATTTCTTAGGTTATAAGGAAGACTATTGGGGGTAATGACAGAAAGTTTGGGGAAAGTTGAACTATCATTTAGTCGGAAAAGGAGACAAAAGCCTGCTTCAAGGCTCCTGACCCAAAGAAATTTTAGCTTCATTAGCTGGCATCTTGTTGAGTAGAAAGTAGTTGAAAGAGTCGGAAATATAAGGTTTTTTTTGTGAAAGGTCTTTGGACATTTTCAATTTTTGAACGGCTAGACTACGAAGTCCTATAGCTTCTAGTTTTGCTAGAAGTCATTTATGAGGCATTTTATCGAATGCCTAACTAAGATCAAAATAGATAACTACTCCAGATAGATGATCATTACGAAGAGAGGTTATTAGATTTAGAAAAGACATGTGGCAGGTTTCACAAGAGCGGTCTGGTAAGAAGCCGTGTTGGGAAAAGTTGATAATTTGATTGCTTATGCAAAAACCCGTGATTTAAGTCACTTTAAGTCACTTAAGTCACTTTATTGAGGGAAGTAGGCTTTTGCCCTTGAGCTCCCTATTCACATGCAAAAATGTCAATAGTACAAACGTTTACATTGATATATCTGACAAATGAAAATGTAGGGTCATCGATATGTGTGGGCCTGGCGCAACCTGCCGCTGTTTACACAATCTTCATTATATTGACAATAGTTTCTCAGAAAATGAGTATCTAGTTTGAATTTAAATGTGTCAACAGTTTCCGAAAGGACCACCTCGTCAGAGAGTCCGTTACATGCTCCAACGACCCTCTGTGACAAGGCGTTCCGACAGACTTCCGTGTGGACAAACTTCATCTGCAGTTTAAAGGGATGACCCCGCAGATGTTCCGTCTCAGCCAATTCGAAGAAGTCAGCAAATTCTAGGGCACAATCGTGGCCTCTGACAATCCGGTAGGTTTGGATGAGGTCGACGCGTAGTTGCCTGTAATTAAGAGGAAACAAATCAAGTTCAACCGGTCTGGCTTCGTAAGGCAGATGACTAAGATTCTTGACCATCTTCGTAGCCCTCGCCTACACTCGTTCCAACTGTAGATAATCCTTCTTAAACCACGGACGCCAGGCTTGGACGGCATATTCCAAGTGAGATCAAACAAATACCCCGTAGGTTTTTCGGAAGAGTTCCTTATTAATCTGCACAAATCCACGTCTGATCGCACATAAGACCTGTGTAGCGCGTTTAGCTGCCTCTGTTTATCAATTACTTTTTCGAAGAGTTTAGCAAGAGAGGGCGTTTTATGAACACCGCGATAGTTATGAATGTCCGAGCGGGAACCAGATTTAAAAACTGGTATTATAATAGAAATTTTCAAAACATCGAGGAAGAAACCATTTTCGAGAAATACTGAGAATAACTTGCTTAGTAAAGGTGGAAAATCCCTTAACTGTTTAATAAGTGAGTTTGGAATGTTATCAGTTCCAACCGAATGTGAATTTTTTAGATGAGCTGTTTCTTTTTGAATACATGAAGGCGAGAAATTAATAGTTGTTAGAAGCGAATTTGAAAGCAGAGGAATTGTGGGAATGGGGCTAGTTTCAGTGGTAAAGTGGTGGGAAAAAAACGAATTTAACAATTCTGCTTAAGTAAATTTGCCCAAATCGGCTGTAACAAATTTTTCGTTACAGTCGAGTAAGGGCGGAGTTACATTCAGACGCTTACCCTAATAGCAATTCATATCAGACGTATCTCGTACGGATATCCACATGTCGAGATACATATGTCCACCGTATGTCGAATTTGTCCGCTTTTCCGAGATATGCCCAATATCGAAATGTCGATATTTGTCGAAATAGACGAAAAAGGGTAGGATACTACCTACTTTACCCCCCATTTAAAACGAATACATAAGGAACCCCCATTACTATTACTTTACCGTGACCGCCAACAACGTACCCATTACTTCCCATCCGATATAGCTCGCGTATACGCCACTAAAGTCACATTTTCCCATTTTCTCAACGTGTTGTACAAAATTTAAACACACAGTTGATGGAAATATAAAAAAATGTGTATTATAAAACGTCCATAATAATATATGTACAATAATGGATATTAGTCTACTGAATATAAACAATATGGGGTTGTGGAATACGTTCAATCAGGGGTTAGCCGGGTTGTGAAGATGGGGGTTTGGAGTGGAGGTGGCTAGTCCTGGGTGGCATTCTAAAAATAGACAGTTAAGCAATATGAAAGGAAATCAACGCACCATAAAAGGGTTATTCAGGCACGTGCCTTTGAAATCTCTTGCCGGCGGCGTCGAGGGACCTTTTCAGGTGCCTTACAAATGCGGCCTCCAACTCATAAAGGTTTAGACGGCCGCCGCCATTCCACCTTACGTACAGCTCTAAATTGTTTGAAATTAACAATAGATGTTAATACCCACCTGTAATAAGTTCATATAATTTGGACCCAGATAAAGCATCTTTGCCTTTGCCTCCTTGGAAATTCAGTTCCAGGGCTATAGCATCATCGAAAATTGCATAAAATATGCGCTTAACGAAGTCGTCCGTATTTCGGCCCCCGAGGCAGGATAAATATGACTTCTAATTGAAAATGTAAATAATTGATGGGTACTTACCAGTTCCCTGCTGAAATGTGGATTCAGCAGCCGTTCATGTAAATCTCTGAAAGCAGCACGGCAGGCTATCGGCTATTCGACTGGATTTAGGGTGATTGATATACCCATTTGAATGGGAGCTGTACTAGCTGTCGGTAGAGTAACCTCCGACGTTCGCAGTTTTGCTAGAATACGACGTTGGGTGGCCTGCACTTGCAGCAGCCGTTTCCCAATTATGTTGAAACGTCGATACATGTCTGCCTGAAATTCCGTTTGGGATTTTGAGACAGATGCGTCTAGAACAATGAATACTCATAAGATATCATTCTTACCTGCTTGCTGAGGACATCTTCTTGAAGGCAGAGTTTCCACTGATGTGTCAGAGATGGCATTTGATTGTTCTTCATATTCATACTTATATGTGCAACATGCTACCTACCGGTGAAAGTGTAGGTATCTGGTCCCACAAGTAGGAGTCCTCTTCCCTGTAAAGACGTGGTCGCTTTGAATGCCGCTGTGAGCTCATTATCAATATCTACAAACGCACAGTAATGCATAAGTTCAGGGAATACAGCACTAATGAACGGACGGATAACCATTGCTAAAGTAGGCCAAAATCCTAGCTTGGTCTTCCGAAAAATGGGAAACCCATCAATGGCTAAGTTAACTACAATCTCATTCTCACCTTCGAGAACTCTATTCGTCTCCAGGAGTCGCTTAATTTTACTCCCCAGTCCTAGGTGAACATATTCCCCAGTACCCATTTCACTAACACGAGATCTGTAAGATGCCCGTAGCAGTGTTCGGGGGTCTGTGGGCATGTCTGGGACAAGCGATTTAAAAATTTCCAGAACATTACGTAGGTGGCTATGGGCAATGTTTGATTCAATAGCCCATTCCCTTACCCTATCCTGAATCGACTTATGCGAGGGAATACCACTCTCTGTGCTGCTTTCCTCCTCATCGGATGATGAGGGAGATCCCTCGCTGGCATCTGTGGACTCATTAGTGGATCTATCTACATCAACGGGCATGTCGATCACATTTTGAGCACTAGGCGATGCTAACGTGCATTCCTCCTCATGTATAACTCGTCTGCGCTTTAATCTATATCTATTAAGTTCATCATTAACTTCGCGGTATATTTCCGCTACTTCACGGGCAACATGCCTTCTAATAGTCCTTTTACAGGGCTGCCTATACATTGCAGATGATTAATAAACAAAATAAATTGATATAAGAAACAGTTAAGCAATGTAAATGATAAATAGGGTTCGACAGAAGAGCAGGCAGAATTTCGGTGAACCACGTGCGTACGCAAGCCACGAGAAATAAAAGTGTGATGGCCGCTTACCGCGCCTACTCTAGACACACTATCATGCCAACCAATCACAGGACGGAGTCTTAATATAGATTAACCAATGAGCAGAGGTTATGTCCTATCTCGGAATGTCGTGATCTACGTATATTAGTGCTATATATGCATGCTATTAGGGTAGCCGATGACCGAACATGGAAGATAAGAGCAACAGATTTGGATGAATTGCCATCACTTAGTGCCCGAGACTCCCTACGCTTATCTCTCGCGAGCCTAATTTTCGATGCTAATTCAAATATTTGTGCAATCCTTAAATAAACTGACAAAGAGCTTTTAGATGAATCTTTAAGTTGCTTTCGTAATTTTTTAAGTCTGTCCTGGAGAAAATGCGGAACAGTAGAAGAATCTGTATTTGAATTAAAAATCTTAAACGGGATAAAAGCCTGGATTTTTTCTGTGAGGCTCTGCAATAGCTCACGGAAAAAGTTTGGATCGTTGATTGAGTATATGCTATGCCAATCTAGAGTGCTTACGAAATTATTTATCATTTCATGGTTTGTGTTAGCAAAGTCGAGGTTATTGCATTTAACCTCAGGCTTCGTAAGAAGGGGGACTGGAAAACAACAGTGAATTATTGCGTGATCACTTGTGAATAGAGCCTGATGGAAATTCATAAAGAGAGGGTGGACATCGTTTGTAAAAATTAAATCTAAAATTTTGTCATTTCAAGTAACTGCTCTGACCAGTTGGGACATGTTTGAAAAGTTAATAGTATCGACCAATTTCCGATGTTTAGGCGGAGAGGAATTTGCCTCCAGTCAATGTCTGGCAAATTAAAATCACCTACGATTATTTTGAGATCGAATTGAGTGTCTGCAAATTTTTCAAATAGTTCACAGAGCTCGCTTTCATTGCCAGAAAACACGGAGGAATCACACAGCCAATTACCGCTTTTTTATTATGCGGGAGGATGACTGAAGCAAAGCATACATTTCCAGAAAAGGACGAAATGTTCAGCTGAAAAGGGAAATGTACAAAGGATGACTTAATATAAAGGAGGCAACCACCGCCACGTTTTTCAGCGCGGTCTTGTCGGTACAAATTGAAATTATCTATAGCAAGCGTCGAGTCAGAAATAAGAGAGTGAGCCCAGGATTCAGTGATGCACAGCACATCTGGATCAAGCTCAAAGGCTACTTTTCTAAGCTCAGCCATCTTATTTACAACTGATCTCGCATTGAGTGAAACTAAGCTGAGCGTATTCCTGAGCTGCAGGTTACGCTCATCAGTATTTATAAAAAGGATAATTTGGTGGCGGAGAAGAAAACTGGAAAGAAGAAACGAAAGACGGGAAACAAAATTGCTCTGGTCTAAAATTTGTCGAAATTTTACTGTTAAGAGACCTGAGATTATTGTACATCGGCATATTTGGATGAAAACCTTGGAAGGGAAGGTTATATTGTGGCGTTTGAAAGATAGGGGGTGGCATAGAAATGAGATTTTGAGGGAAGTAATCATAAACTGGCGGATAACGTGCATTTGAAAAAGGAATAAATGATTTCGAAAAACTGGTTACATAAATGGAAGCGTTAATTATTTGGGGATTTCAGACACGTTTTGGGTTGGAAAAGATGCTAACGTTAGCGTTCGCAGCTGTTGTAGATGCTGAGGGGTTAGCAGGTTTCTCATCGGTAATGACATTACTGATTTTAATGCCTGGATTAGCCAATGATTCAGATTTACTAGGAGTTTTCTTAGGTTTAGTAGATTTGGCAGCTATAGCAGGCATGGTTTGCTTGGGATGAGAAAGAAGTGGCGTTGACACAATTTCACTCAAACCAGGAATAAGGTAAACGGGTGAAGATTCAGCTGGAATCGAAATTCCTGTCGATCCGGACGGCCGTAGGCTTGCATTCGCTACAGGACAAACCTCTGAGATAACTTTTGATATTGAAGGTGTAGACGAAGGCTTCTTGTTTGCTAATGAGGGTGAAACCCGACGTTCCATTGGGGTTTTATCCCTACAGATAAACAACTTATTATTTTTTCAAATATTGAGCTGAGTTCTCATGCTTAGAGAAAATAAGGTCAACTTCAATCGCTGAAAAAAGTTTGACCAGAATAGGCGGGTTTTTACTACGGGAAGACAACCTTTTAGCTTCAGCGACTTTAAAGTTAAAGCCGCACGAATAAAGGAAATGAAATGAAACGTCCAGGGGGATTTTACTCTTGGGGACGTTTTTTAAAAGAAAATTGAAACTCCTCTTATGTTGGTCAATTGACTCAGTACTGACCATGTTTATAAAAGGCTCTAGTTTCACGCATTTTTGAGAAGTGAGTGAAGACAAATTTCCCTCAAAAATGGTACCAAGGATCGTGAAGAGAGAACCATATTTAGACATAAAGGTATTAAAGTTTTCCAGGGTGTCAAGGTCTAATTTCTTCATGCTTAAGGTGGGTTGCTCTAGTGGAAGTTTTACGCGAAGTGGATGTTTGCGTCTAAGCACTGACTGGGGTTTCATATTGATTTTAAAATATAAGTATTTTTCAAATCGATAATACGAAAGAAAAATTGTCACTAGGGACTTTTTGCGGAATAAAAGATGTAATATTTGAAAAATGTGTTTTAAGCAAGGCACTGCAAGCAAATATCCGCTAGGTAACGAGTTTAACTGAATTAGCGAAGAGGCTGTGCAGGATGAAAAATTATATCAACTGGCATACCAGTTACTGCAAATTATTCTTCACTGGAAATAAGGTAAACTAACAAATGTTCAACTTTATTTCTAGAATTAACCTTTAGATTCCGTCCTTTTGACGTAAATCTGCAAAAACTTTAATGAGGCTGTGTAGGGTGAAAAAGTTTAAAAAATGTATATTTCTCCCTTTTGCAATTGCAATAACTGCAGGTGTGTGCAGATGATCATGAGGTAGAAATACAATAAATTGTCAATAATTAAGCTAATATTTTCGACAGGAAACGACGAAATCGGTTGAAAATTCGAGAATTCACTTATCTTCAGATTTGAACCAACCGCCTTCGACCTTGACCTTGACCTTCCGATGCGGCAGAAGGCCACGTGGATGCACCCTCGATCGCGGCGCTGGCAGCTGCTGGACTATGTTCTTGTCCAGAGGCGAGAATAACAGGACGTGCTGGTGACCAAGGCGATCCGCGATTCCGATGGTTGGACAGATCACCGCCTCGTCATCTCCCAGATGAGGCTGCGACTGCAACCCCGACGAAGGCTCCAAGGTATGAGGCCACGAGGTAAGTAACATACTCGTTTATTTAATTTGCCTGCTCACTGTTTTGATTTCAGCAACCAAATAACCGAGAAACTGGAGGACCTGCATGCTCCAGATGATAATGTTACCGTGGAGACACGATGGTGTCATCTGCGAAATGTCATCCAGTCCACCACCCTCGAAGTCCTCGGTCGCGCACGCCTTCAACTCCAGGACTGGTTTGACGTCAATGACGCCGACATCAGCAACTAACTTGCGGAGAATAAAGGACTACACAAAGCCTACACGGACCTTCGAACTGACGCCATCGAAGCAGCCTTCTTCAGATGACACCGCCTTGTACGCCAACGGCTGCGGGAGATGCAGGATGCCTGGATGATACGAAAAACTGAGGAAATACATGGGTATGCGGACCACAATGAAATGAAAAACCTTTTCAAAGCCATCAAGACCATCTACCGTCCGTGTATCAAGGGGACCGCACCACTGCTCAGCTCTGACGGCACAACACTGCTGACAGAGAAATCGAAAATTCTGAAACGCTGGGCCGAGCACTTCAGAAATGTCCTTAATTGCTCATCAGCCATCTCCGATGCTGCCATTGACCGGCTCCCTCAAGTGGCCACGAACAATGACCTGGATCTGCCGCCTTCCCTACCAGACGGACTGTGGAAAGTCATGCAGAAATTCGGCTGCCCTGAGCGGTTCATGCACATGGTGCGTCAGTTTCATGACGGGATGACGGCACGCGTCACTGACAACGGGACGGTATCCGAAGCATTCGCAGTGACCAACGGAGTAAAGCATGGATGCGTATTGGCTCCCACCCTGTTCAGCCTCATGTTCTCGGCTATGCTGATAGACGCCTACGGCGATTAGCAGCCTGAGATGCGCATCGCCTATAGAACTGACGGACACCTTATCAACAGTCGGCGTATGCAGGCTTCAACACGCGTGTCTACGACTACAGTCCATGAATTGCTCTTCGCGGACGACTGCGCCCTTAACAACGTAACTGAGGAGGATATGCGAAGGAGCATGGACCTCTTCGCCGAAGGCTGCGCCAATTTTGGATAAACAATCAGTTAAGCCAAATCGGTTGTCATGCACCAGTCGCCACCCACTGTGGAATGCAATGCTACCCGAATCAATGTCAACGGTGCTCAACTCAAACACGTGGAAACCTTCGATTATCTAGGAAGCACGCTGTCACGCAACACCAGAATAGATGACGAGGTTGCACAAAGGATCTCCAAAGCTAGTCAGGCCTTCGGCCGGCTGCAGGCCTCGGTGTGGAATCGCCACAGTATTCACCTGAACACCAAACTGAAGATGTACAAGGTCATCGTCTTGACGACACTCCTTTACGGAGCGGAAACCTGGACCGTCTATCGAACCAAGGCAGGAAGCTGAATCACTTCCATCTCAGCTGCCTCCGCAGAATACTGAAGCTGAGATGGCAAGAAACGATACCAGACATGGAAGTCCTCGAGCGGACCGGAATCCTCAGCATCCATGCCATGCTGAGGCAAGTGCAGCTGCGATGGAGCGGCCACCTGGTAAGAATGGACGACGAGCGACTACCCAAACGACTTTTCTACGGAGATGTCGCTACGGGTTCTCGCCGGCAGGGAGGTCAAAAACGACGCTACAAGGACACTTTGAAGAAATCGCTGAAGCAACTGCAAATCAACTCGGCGACCTGGGAGGACCTCGCCCAGGATAGACCGGCATGGAGAAGATCAGTGAAGACTGGTTCATCAATTTATGAGGCCAACCGGATCGCCGCCGCCAAGGCCAAAAGAGCGGCACGAAAGTCACCAGCGCCCCGGACCAACACCGCCAATGCCCAGGCCTGCCAACATGCCCGCGCTGTCAACGCATCTTCCGCGCGCGAATTGGCCTGGTTGGACATCTTCGGACACAATGCACCAACAATCCGACAATTCCAACTTCAACGTTTGATTCTGCCAACCCTCCTTCAGACTCCCCCACCCTCACTCCTGGCATCAATTCCATTACTCCCACCATCATATCGACCACGTCCATCTACTCATCGCCTGCTACCCCCACCACCGCAACCACCATTGCCTTCGCCTTCACTACTACCACCACAACCACCATCAGAGATGGGCACTCTCTCCTAAACTGTCCTCAATGCGACCGCACATTCACCTCACGCATCGGCCTCGTCGGTCACTTGCGAATACATCGTACAGTGACTGGTGAACCAGTGCTTGGAGCACCAATACACAGCAGAGATCGTCGCCTCCACTGCCCTCACTGTCCTCGCGCATTCACTCATCGAATGGGCCTATTCGGTCATATGCGCATCCCTGACAGCGGAATTCACCGCAATGCCGACAACACCGATACACCATGCACACCCTCCGCTCCTGCCATTCTTACCGCCACTGACACCCCCACTACCAAGAATGACATGTCCCCAGCCTCTACCGATTTCTCCTGCCCATACTGCGCCCGCAACTTCAACTCACGCTTCGGCCTGGTCGGTCACCTACGAATCCATCGCACGGAGGCTGGTGAACCAGTGCCTGGGGCTCCAACATACAGTCGACGCGCCCGCCTTCACTGCCCTCACTGCTCCCGCACATTTACACACCGAATGGGCCTATTAGGACACATGCACCTACACGAAAACCTGCGGTAAACCACCGGAGGCTAAGCCACATCAGCACACACCATCTACATTAATACATAGACAACACCCGCACAATCATCATAATGTACCTGATAAAATCACGGTTTCCTAGAAACCGTGGCTTGAAAGGCTGTCAATCTGACGCTTAAACCAGACCACGCCATCGGCCCAGTTTATGTGCTCTGTGTGTCAAGTGGCTGACCAGTGGACTGAGAGGCAGACGGCAATGGCTCATCCCTATCCTCTGAGCAAGTGAATACTGGTGTGTGCGTTATGGGGGCCAGGTCGTGCTGTGGCGCGCGAAGATGTGTACGCCGACCCGTCAGCCAAGTTGCAATGGCTCCTTCTTAATGTGGCCTTTATGGCACTCCCACTCCGTGGGATCCGAGCCAGGTGTGGTGGTATGCCCAGGGGCGGCTCCGACCGCGCCAGCCTAGTAGTCATCTGGTGGATTCTAGATTGATTGTTTAGGAAATCCTGCTTGGACAGTCAGCTTGCTGTATCAGAATTGGTGGATTGCATACGTTGCAGTAGGCTGGGCGGGTAACTTGACCCAAGTGTGATTAAACTCACGGCTCCCGGTGGGGCCTCGTAGCTCAGTTGGCTAGAGCGTTGGCTGTAATAAAACCTTCCCCTTGCTGGCGTGGGTTCGAAGCCCACCGAGGCTGCCGAGTTTTTCACAAGTGGTTCAAAGGAATTATTCAAAGCATAATTGTTAAATTCCTTCTTTGCCAAACATTTTACCCTTGAAACCAATTCCATCCCTTCGATCACCCTGACGTCTCATGAGTTGTTTTCTACCATTAATGTTGTTCCTACAAATATTCAGAAACAGATAAGCCAACTTAATCAATCACACTCAGTTGGAACCGACAACATCCAAATTCCCTTAGTAAGCAGCTAAGTGATTTCCCCCCTTTACTGAGCAAAGTGTTCTCAGTTTTTCTCAAAAATAGTTACTTTCCTGATTAATGGAAAACCTCTATTATTATTCTAGTATTTAAATCTGGCTTACGTTCGGATGTTCACAATTATCACGGTGTTCAAAAAACACCTGCTCTTATTAGTTCTTTGAAAAACTAATTGCCGTGCAAATTACAGATCTTTGCATAACCAATCAACTTCTTAACTATTCCCAACATGGCTAAAGCTAAGCTCCTTGAAAAACTAATTGCCGTACAAATACACATTTTTTCACGACCAACATGGCTTCCTAACCGATCGCTCTTGTTAAACAGGTAACCTGTCTTTTCTTAATCTATTAACATCTGTGCGTACTGGTCATTTTTCTGCGGTCATTATCTATTTTGATCTTAGCAAGGCCTTTGATAAAGTGCCTCATATAAGACGTATAGTTGTGGTAGAAGCCTTAGGACTTTGTAGTTCCCTTACCGATTTCCGTACGTCATATCTAACTAATCATAAACAAAAGGTCTTAGCGGGGTCCTCATTTTCAGCTGACACTCCTATTGTAAGCCGTGTGCTTCAAGGCACCGTGGTAGGTAATCTTTTGTTTTTGCTTTACATCATCAGCAGTTAAACACTCAGTATTTTATTTATGCGGATGATCTTAAATGCGTATATTCCTTCTCTAAATCTTTGGTCCAACGACGCTAAAAAGAAATCTATGCAGACTTGCATTCTATGAATGAAATACGGCCAAAGCTACCCAGATTCGTGGCTTTATCTCTTATAATTTATACCTTCCTGAAATTAAATTAAGACTTTATCAAAGGTTTGTCCTTCCCATTCTTGAACATTGCTGTCCATTTTTTTGGTTTAATGACCGAGTGTAGCCGTTCTAAAATGGAAAAGGAAAAGGAAAGGTTCAACTTCCTCCTACTCGAATAGGTGCCAACTAACTAAACTAATTTTTTGTGGGTTCGGAGACTGGAAGCTGGCTTCTGCTGCCTTTTCCGCCTTTATACTACTTAATTCAAATATTCCCCGGATTTCAGCCCTTATCCACATGTAAACGCTCTCTGTTCTTTGCTTGCTGGTATTGCTTTCTTTGGAATGACCTGCCGATAGATATAAGGTTATCAAATAACCTGTCTTCTTCATTAGAATTATAATCTGAATACTGAGCTGTGCAGGCCTCAGATTCATCGTCAATTCTCAGACCAACTAGCACCCCTGAACGCAGCATGTTATCTTTTTTCTTATTCAATTGCCGGATATCCCATAATCCTTTCGTATAACGCTCAGAAGCAACCTACCATTCTGCTTCGTGTGCCCTCGCGGGGCAGTTTTGCTTTTCTGCACCATTTTTTAAAAGAAAGATGATCTTCGCAGTCGGTTTTGATCCCTTCTTAATTTCGACTGTAATTTGGAAATATTTTCGACTCCAATAGTTTACATAGTCTTCGCAGTTCTCCTCTTTCTTGACCCTTTGCAAACTGCTTTATCTTCGTCCGCCATCGAATCCGCCGTGCCTTCAGGCGATGGTTCTTGCGGCCCTATCCTTCTCCCCGGTTCTGACCCTAAACGGACTGTTGACGATCGTTTCGGGTTCCTCTGTCGGTGTGTGGAAGAAAACTAGATCCAATCACCATATTTTTAGAAAAAGCGTTTTAACCTCGCAAAACCTGAGACTCAACCTATGAAAGATTTCTGGGCTCACAAAACTGCCTCTTTTTCTAAGTCACCGGCTAAAAAGATCTTTGTACTGTCGTTGGTCTGAGAAATCTGCAATGATTTTATCATGGTTGCTTCTCTGGTAATTCTACACTGACCTTCACGATCTCTACGGTCCTATGGTCACTTGACCATAAGCGTGCGGATGATGCCTGCGAAGGTTTACCCTGTCAAACATCCTTGACGGTTACGCTTATAGCTAGTCGGTACGCATTGTGATCACACCTGCGGTGGTGAAAAGTAGCCTCTGTCGTTACATGATTTCCCGCTATGAGGAGCGTTTTTAACCCTCATAAGCTCCCATCGGCACGACTGTCCTTCCTAACGCGTATGTTTTTCTACCAGAAGCGACAGTTTTTTCTCCTTTAAAACCCACAAACCCCATTCAACATATGCCTTTTCCATAAAAAATACCCAAGGAGTTTTTTCACTGCCTGCTATTTTATTTATTTTTTGACCACATTGATTTGTGTTATTTGTCATCGCCAAGAAGCTGACCTACTATTCATAACTTAGCTATGCACGATTTCGGGCTGGTTTTAATTTTTTTTTCCAATGACTCAAATAAAACATCTATCTATCTAATACTGCATCTAGTTAAGTGGATGTCAAGCATAGTAGAACGGCCATGCTGCGGTCGTTGGCGCGACCACACGCGCGTGGAACCATGAGCGGCTGCCAATTTCAAGAACAAGGGAGTGTGTAAGGTACAGACAAAGGTTTGGATAGTGGAGCTCGAAAGCACCACTGCCTCCCTTCTCCTTTGTACCTTCTGGTGTCAATTCATCGGTTCCTTCGGATTTCTTCACTGGGCAACCTACCGAGAAAGGCTCCTGTATCGACTGAGTATGTTGCTCGTCAGTCATATTTGCACACAATCCAAGCAGGTGAATATCAGATAAAGGTTGAAAGAGAGAGTTTATTAAATAATATAAGGATGAAATATGTAGCAATAGAAAAAGGGAGTAGAGAGTTAAGGGTAGAATCTTGACTGGAATCAGTCACGACAGTGTCTCACGTACAGCGAATTCCGGGTAACTAACGGGATGAACCAAAGGGAGTGTGGCGCTGGAAGCAAATATGGGGATTGGGCACAGTCTGTATCGTTTGACCCTGAAAAACCACAAAAGAACACCAACTGCATCACTGTCTCTGTAACCGGAAACACACTTCAGTCAAACAACACACAAGGGTTAAAACTCTTCTGTTGCATCACAGTAGTTCGGCGTGAATTCGAGACAATCAGGGTGCAGTGCTGAGAAAGGGGAAAGGTGCCATGTGCAACACCACTGAACAAAGGCCTGAAGTTCCATTTTTAAGAGCTCAAACACGATGTTGCAATCGGTAGTTTATATCCGTAAGCAAGTTTTAAATCGTCGGTGTACATAAAGGGCCTAACATAATGAAGACAACCAGAAAGATAGTCGACAAAAAGGCAAAATAGGAGTGGGCCAAGCACGCTGCCCTGAATAACTCCACTCCTCACATGTGTGGGGTAAGAGGAGACAACATCTTGAGACACTTGACGCGGTAGTAAGTGTGATTGCAATCTGGAATAGATTACACACGAACATTAAATTCTGAAAAAATATTTTTGATTAAAGGAACCACTAACCACTTTCCGCTTCAAAAGCAACTTCCAAAATTGCTGAAGGCTAAATCCACCAAATCCAGCTCCCTTAGTGATAGCTTATGTGGTAGGTATGCAAGGACAATGGTCACTGAATCAAACGATGCCGACCACAGAAGGTGGCAAACTATAGTCTCTGTGTATATAATGGTAATGGATGCCTTGTTTGGCCGCCTAAACAGGAAACCGGAATAGAACCACCCATAATACATGTGGCTTTGTACCAAATTCCGGGGAAATTATGCTTAGGATGAAAGTGACGGTTAGGATTCAGTTTATGGTCAGAGTGGGGGTTAGGGTCATGATGAGGCTAAGGGTAAAGGTTTCATCGTGTTAACTGAAGGGTTCAGGTTCACGGTAGGGCTAGAATTCAGATGAAGAATACAATTTAGTTTTATGTTAGGTTAATTGTTAGCGTTGAGACGGTTATATTTACCCTTCATGAACTTTACCATACGGACACATGTTTTAAAAGGGCGCGGCGGTTCCTATTCCCTTGTCTTGTCTAGGTGTCGATACACGGCATCCCTGCCTACAAAATCAAACAACAGGGTCCTCTTATTGATCACGGTATGCGCATCGTCATAAAAGGCATACCCGAGTATACTTCACTCACCCCAAAGAGAAGAATTCCATACGTTATGGAATTATTCCAACAATATCTCAAACCTCTTTTAAATGTTAATGAAGATGTCACCGTCTTGAAAGCTGTGAGAATAGGGCAAATGAAAAACTTCAAGGAGAATTCAAGCCAACCCAGACCACTATAATTTGTATTCCAAAAGGAAAGACAAGCGTTGTTACTGCTGCAGAGAAAAACCGGACCTCCAAAAAGTTCCACCAACGCTTTTTATCAGCGGGAATTTTAACCAGCATAGTGGGAGAAATGGAAGGAACTCAAAACCAAAATCTTTAAAAGATCCATATTGAGCGAGAAAACCCTATGAATATTGATAGGAGAAATTAGAACTGATCAGTTGTCATGGAAAAAACCAGTAACAATGAGCGTAACGAAAAACCAAACGAAAAAAAATGAACGCTCCTATCTGTTGAACCATCCGATGAAAAGGACGATCAACACATCGACCTCCAATTCAATCAATCATCAGTTCACTCAAAATTGAACATAAAATCAGATAAGCCACACAAAATATCCAGCAACCTGGATACATAAGTCACTCGAAAACATATCCGGGCGAAAATCCGCTTTCTTTATATGAATCCAAGGCTTTTTTTAGAAGTTAGATGAGCTCAAACGATGGGTATCAGCTTTGCAGTTGGATGCCTTTTTCCTAAATGAACTATTGAGTGTACCACACACTGGAGGTTATCCCAACGTGCAACACAAGCTTTGACGTTCGCTCGCTCAAAAAACAACATTGATGTCTCTGGACTCTGCTCGGAACAGCGGGAGGACACTTTAAAAAAAGGCTGAGTCGCTTTATGTTTCTAAAAGTTTGACTGTTAGAATTCATTGAACAAACACACCTCTCCGCGATACAGTTGTTTCATTGGAATAGGTTACCGTGCAGGTTTATAGATAAATGCAGCTCATATCGTCACTAGAAGCATGAGTAAGGTAAGCGTGTACGATCCAAATCTGCAAGAGGAAAAACTTTCGTCACTGGCTGGATTTGAGCCTCCCTCATAACCAATCAACCACGGTGTGAGGTCCTGAACGCCAAGCGGCTAATAGATACTCTAAGGAGCAAAACCCTATTAAGCAAATCGATGTATCTCAGTTCCTTCTGCAAAACCAGAGTCTAATAAGACCGTATGACAGTTCGACCGCCGATTTCGTCGAGGTCCACGTATGCTCCACACCAGGTGATGCAGGGACGGTAACTTGCGCGTGAATTCGTTTGAAGTGATAGTAGCCTTGCGCTGCAGCTACCGCACTCTCTCCTCCTCCCCAACCTAAGCCCGGTGTCAAGACAGAGTCAAGAAGACCGGAGACGGGAGAGGGCGCAGGTGGCTGGTGCGGCCGGAGCCGCCCTGTGTGTACCACCACACCTGACTCGGATCCCACGGAGTGGGAGTGCCAAAAAGGCCACATTAAGAGGGAGCCATTGCAGCCTGAATCTCCAGTCCGCCAGTCAGCCACTCCACACAAAAACACCCATTGGGCTGACCACGCGGTCCGAGTTATCCCGTCAGTTGGACACCTTCCAAGCCACGGTTTTAAGCACACCGTGATAGTTTCAAGAGCGTCAGATTGTTTATAGTTAGGAAAATGCGCTGATCTGTTGACCTCACTCTCTCCCCACCCCCACAATCAGCCCACCATCCCAGCCAGTCAGTTGTCTGATGTGGGAGTGGGCGCATTGGCTGACGGGTTGGCGTACCCGTCTTCGCGCGTCACAGCACGACCTGGCCCCCAGTACGCACACACCAGGATTCCCTTACTCAGGTGAAATGGAGGAGCTATCGCCGTTTGACTCCCAGTCCACTGGTCAGCCACTCGACACACACTGCACATACACTAGGCCGACGGCGTGGTCTGGTGTAAGCGTCAGATTGGCAGCCTTCCAAGCCACAGTTTCTGGGAAACTGTGATTTTATCAGGTACATTATGATGATTGTGAGGGTGTTGTCTACGTTTTAGTGTAGGTGGTGTGCGCTGATGTGGCTAAGCCTCCGGTGGTTTACCGCAGGTTTTTGTGGAGGCGCATGTGTCCTAATAGGCCCATGCGGTGTGAAAATGTGCGGGAGCAGTGAAGGCAGTGGAGGCAGGCGTGGCGACTGTATGTCGGGGCCCCAGGCACTGGTTCACCAGCCTCCGTGCGATGGATTCGCAAGTGACAGACCAGGCCGATGCGTGAGTTGAAGTTGCGGGCACACTGTGGGCAGGAGAAATCGGTAGAGGCTGGGGGGATGTCATTCATGGTAGTGGGGGTGTCAGGGGCGCTAAGAATGGCAGGAGCGGAGGGTGCGCATGGTGTATCGGTGTTGTCGGCATTGCGGTGAATTCCGCTGTCATGGATGCGCATGTGACCGAATAGGCCTATGCGATGAGTGAATGCGCGAGGACAGTGAGGACAGTGGAGGCGATGATCTCTGCTGTGTGTTGGTAATCCAAACACTGGTTCACCAGCCTCTGTAAGATGGATTCGCTAGTGACCGATCAGGCCGATGAGTGAGGTGGATGTGCGGTCGCATTGAGGACAGCTTAGGAGAGAGTCTCCATCGCTGGTGGTGGTGGTCGTGGTAGTGAAGGCGAAGGCGGCGGTCGTTGCGGTGCTGAGGTTAACAGGCGATGAGAAGAGGGATGTGGTGTCTATGATGGCGGGAGTAATGGAATTGATGTCAAAAGTGAGGGTGGGAGAGTCTGAAGGAAAGTTGACAGAATTTAACGTGGAAATTGGAATTGTTGGATTATTGGTGCATTGCGTCCGAAGACGTCCAACCAGGCCGATTCGCGCGCGGAAGATGCGTTAACAGCGTGGGCATATTGACAGGGCCTGGGTATCGACGCTGTTGGTCTGGGGCGCTGGTGACTTTCGTGCCGCTTTTTGGCCTTGGCGGCAGCGATCCGGTTGGCCTTATAGATTGCTGCACCAGTCTTCACGGATCTTCTCCATGCCGGTCTATCCTGGGCAAGGTCCTCCCAGGTCGCCATTTTGATTTGCAGTTGCTTCAGCGATTTCGTCAAAGTGTCCTTGTAGCGTCGTTTTTGACCTCCCTGTCGGCGAGCACCCATAAAGACATCTCCGTAGAAAAATCGTTTGGGTATTCGCTCGTCGTCCATTCTTACCAGGTGGCCGCTCCATCACAGTTGCACTTGCTTTAGCATGGCGTGGATGCTGAGGATTCCGGTCCGCTCCAGGACTTCCGTGTCTTGTATCCTTTCTTGCCATCTCAGCTTCAGTATTCTGTGGAGGCAGCTGAGATGAAAGTGATTCAGCTTCCTGGCTTGGTTCGAGTAGACGGTCCAGGTCTCGCTCCGTAAAGGAATGTCGTCAAGACGACGGCCTTGTACATCTTCAGTTTGTTGTTCAGGTGAATACCGTCGCGATTCCACATGGAGGCCTGCAGCCGGCCGAAGGCCTGACTAGCTTTGGAGATCCGTTGGGCAACCTCGTCATCGATTCTCGTGTTGCGTGACAGCGTGCTTCCTAGATAAGCGAAGGTTTCCACGTTTTTGAGTTGAGCACCGTTGACATTGATTCGGGGAGCATTGCATTCCGCACTGGGTGGCGGCTGGTGCATGAGAACCATTTTGGCTGTACTGATTGTTAATCCAAAATCGGCGCAGCCTTCGGCGAAGAGTTCCCTGCTCCTTTGCATGTCCTCCTAATAAAACCGTATGCAAGCACTTACAACAGCAGAAGGTTGCTGCCAAGGCCGACGTAAGCTATCAGCTACATCGCACGACAGCGATGTGAGCACACCATGCGAACGAAAACCTAGTCAACAAATCCAGATGGAGACTTATAACGAAATGGAGGCTGGAGTATGCAACAGGCAACGCAGTAAATTAGAAGAAAGTACAAACAACACACAGTTGACCGAATATTTCACGGATTTTAACTGTGCAAGCTCTGTTGCCAGTTTTTCAAGAGTAAGTGAAATGAGTGAACTGGGAAGGAGAGTTCTTTCAGTTGAAATACATGATGCGAAAGCAGCAGGCAATTTGTTCAACCTCACATGAAATACAGTTATAAAATGGGTCCCAGAATCCACGTTAGCAATTCCAAGGAGAAATTCGAACACGACATAGGTCTTCTTCAAGAGTATGCTATAGCATTTTAAGAGACGGCGAGTCGATTAACATTCTAAAAACTGATTGAATATGGAAAGCTCAGCCATCAAGTGGTCCGAAACCTCGGCCACGACCCTTAAAAATCATTTTAAAAAACTAAGCGCAGGCGTAGTTCTTGCTACAACTAAGATAACTAATAAAGATAACTATTAATTTTTTAAGACAGTGACCCACCGTCAACGGATGCACTCTTGCCTGGGAAAAACACTTATAATGATATATATTCAGGATTTTTTTCACTGCCAGCCTGATCCCCACTGAATATCTCATCTGACAATGCCTGTAAACCGGCATAAAATACAACTATTATTATTATAAAGAAAGTTGTCTCTGCAAGATATGCCTGCTGGTGTTTTTTAAACTGGACTAAGAGCCGAAAGGACAAATGAAAACGACGCAATTGATAAACAAACAGAAAGAGCCAAGGAGAAATGACGCAACACACCTAAAAATTAGAGAGGGGTGCACAATTCACGGCAAAAGACAATTTCTTTGGCCGAAAGCAGTCAGGCTGACAGCGATAATCTACAAAAATGTGATGGAGTAGATTAGAATCATCAGCAAACCGGCAGCTGGAGCAGCCACCCTGCGAAAATGGATGCCGGATGCCTTCCTAACCGACTCTTCTACGGTGACGTCACTAAGGGTGCTCACCAAAAAAATAGCTATGGTATAACGACTGCCTGTGGATATTCCTTTAAGGAGCTAGAAGCCAATCCGGCCTACCGAGAGGACCTTGCTGAAAACTGAACGGCCTAGACATGAGCTGTTAAAACTGGAGCAGGAAATCCAATTTGATCGCAGATAGCAAAATCAAAATACCAGCTCGCAAGTCACAAGTACTACAAACCAGAAACCCAAACACCTAGCCGCTCCCATCATATACGACACGGCAATTCAGCTCACGGATCGGCCCCTTGGAACATCTTAGGAATTAATGCATTAACGGCACGTGGATGCCTACTTTTAGCAGAAACAAATAAGCGAGGTTTTTAAAGCAACTCAAAAGACGAAGATGACATAGCTGAAACACGAATTTTATTGGTCTGCCGTTTCAAATTAAATCCGCTTTCTGAGCAGGGGATGACTAATTTCACAGCCTCACTTGGAAAACTATGTTAGCTTCCATACAGACCTGCACCGACAGTAAAAAGATCTAAAAAAAGTTTAAAAGTGGATAAAGACGCAAGTTATTGGCCAGATGATAAAGTTCGATCCACGGTAGTGCTCAACAAGAAAATTTCCTGAACAAAGCACAGTATACTCGATTACCGACAATCTTATAAATTAATGCCAATGAAATGAAAATTCTGGTCACCCAGATCGACAAACTCAGAACTCATGGGGGCACTCACACTAAGCAACTGGTTATCTATGGAACCGGCTGACTCCGCCATGGCTCGTTATTGCGGTCTACTGAAGATACAGAGGGCAAATATATCACGAAAGCCCATTGTTTCTCTTTGTGGCATTCCAACAAAATGCATGTTCGGCTGTCTTCAGTTTCTGTCCGAAGGCCCACAAAAATAGTGGATTCAGCCAATCAATTCCTTTAACGGATAAAACACATGAGGTTAGAGCCAGACGAATCCATGGTATCCTTCGATGTCGTTTCACTCGTCACATCCATTCTGCAATATCTAGCGATAGGCCTTGTGCATCAACTACTGGTTAAACACTATGAGGAGAGCGACAAGCGCCTGTAGCCCAGACATCTAATCAATCTCCTACGGCACTGTCCAAAAACCTATTTCTCTTTGGCGGCCGAACGTATGAATAAGTTAAAAGCACTCCAATGGCCTCCCCCTCTATTAGGCCGGAGTGCTGAAGTAGTCCAGCAACGAAGACAATACTTGGTTTTCACAAATCGTCAACCAAAGTTCGGGGCTCGTTATGTTGACGACAACTTCGTCGTTGTCATACCAACGGACATTGCGCACTTCAAGGAATTGATGAACTCGGTTGATCCAAATATCCAGTTCAGGATGGAAGGCGATACAAACAACCAGTTCACCTTGTGCACCGGTGTGCAACTGGACAACTGCAAACCACAGTATTCAGAAAAGCAACGGACACGACGCAAGCATCCGTTTTATCATTAACGCAGCTGCGTCAGCCCTCTATTCAAAGATTCAAAACACATTGCAGCACGCCAGCAGACAAAAGAGCTGAAAGACTGCTTTCGGAACCTCTAATGGGTATCCTAACCAACTGATCTTGAAAAGAAGGCACCAAGTGAACAGAAGACGGAAAAGGAAACTAAAAACTGAAGTCTAGAGCGCCGTTACCTAAAGTAACGAAGAGTTTGAGGTGGTTTATTGACTGATACAACCAATCAGAGTAGGCAGAGCTCACCGATACAAAGAAATAATTCTTAACCGTTTGCTGCAAACCAAGGACGCGTTTTCAGTCACTGAAAGCTCGGCAGTTGTCTACAACATAAGGTGCAACGATGAGGATGGCAGATACATTGGGTAAACGAGTTGGAATTTGGAGAAGCGCCTACAGGACTCTCCTGCAGCTTGTAAACTTTGCGTCATTACGTACGCAAAGCTCAAAACGAGATGGCCACACGGAACTACAAAATGCAGCGCAGACGCAACTCGATGGCAAACTCACTGGACGGAGAACGAAAGGCGTCAGGCCGATCAAAAACCGGCCGAGGCTCAACCATCCCAAATCGAGGTGGTGATGCACAACGCACGCAGCTAAAAATGCCCATAAAATGTCCTTCAAAGGGCCAAGGCAGCGAACAAAAAACGAGCAGGTCATGGTACGCCAATGCCGGTTCTGTTCGAATAATTGCCGTTAACTCTTTGAACCGCACCAAACTCCCCGAAATATAATCATATTAATAAATCCGTTCGAGTGAGATCTCTGGTGGTAATGCTATTCTGCCTAGATAAACCTAGGTGGCTGTCCAATCAACGAAGGAAACTGTAGAACTGCGTTGCTTCATCGTATTTGTATTAAGAAAACCAAAAGTAGGCAAGAATAGAGCTTTCCTGGCGGTAAGGGAAGTGATTTTCACCAGTTAGTGCTTCCCACTAAGTTCCACCTACTATACTTTACTTATCTAACTCTTGTGGCTTAGGCCCATGGTACTTTTTAAATCTTGATGCATTTTGGGTTCGCACTTGATGTCGTTTCTTCTATGCACTAGCTCCCAGTGCCTGATCACAGGGCAGATTTGACAACTGCGCGAGCAAATAAGGGACAATAGTCACCTGAAATAGGCAATAAATGAAGAGGTAATATATGTTACGTCCATGTTAAATGTTGCCAGTTTACCTGAGCCATCAAGGGCTGGCACGGGCAACCAAGAGTTCCGGTTACAGCTAACCAAACTGACGAGTCAACATCATACGCAGACTCAAAAATGATAATGAAATCACGGAAATTAAAGGCTCGGATACAGACAGTCATCGCATTAAATATGAACCCCAACGATAAGCGTGACTACCACTAACTGCTTTCGGTATGTTGGGGCCCAGCGATTGGCTCGCCTAAATACTCCGCTCCTTATGCCTCTTCTACGACTGCCTATGAGGATGGGTTCGAGTGAGACTCCGAATATTCGGGCACCGATCATATTTTCTTCCGAAATTCTTCCTGGATCTCGCCTGTCTGATTCACTCGGCAGTCTTTAATGTGATGGAGTAGTCGAGAGGATCCCCTGGGAATCCTGCCATTATCGGCCCAAGTTCAACTTTTAACGGGTACACTTTGCAGTATGCTGTGCTGCCCAGATTTTAAAGACACCAGTCCTGTAAAGGTTTCCCGCTCTTATGATAAACTATGACAGTATGCCGCGTAACAGAAGTGCAAATCGCAGCTGTCATCCCACAACTACCGTGTTTTTCTTACTTACACCGAGTCCCAGGAAGAAGTCGCGAAGAAGAAGACACGATCACTGGAACGAGAGCTCTATTAGTCTGACATTTTGGATTCACGGCACCGGAATTCGTCCTAATATCCCCTTGCAAACCCAACACGTCTGCCATCTCCAGCCCCACCAAGTTCATATCGACCAGAGTGACCACCACCACTAGCAGCATCATCACTGCACACGAATCTGCAGTTCCCACACAATGGCGGGTTTTTGAAACTGAGCCGCCATATTTTCTGCTCTCCATTCGCAGGGGAATCCTCTTATCTATACGTCGATTGGCCTATTTCACCAATTATATACTGAATTTTAACCCTATTTGTTTATTCGAGCAACAAAATGAGGTCATCAGTGCACGACGCTGGCAACATTTTGAAGGAAGTCCAAATTGATCGATATTTAGAGGCGCATTCAAGGACGATTCTTCACGGTGACATTTTTGGAATTTTCCTTTCAAAATAAAGCGTAGCTCTCTCTCTTTCTCTCTCTCTCTCTATCATACCCCCATTACCACTGCACGTGCGTACCACACATCGGCCTGATCGGACACTTACGAATCCATCGCGCGTAGACTGGTGAACCAGTGCCTGGAGCACCAACAAACACACGACGTCATTGCATCTGTTGTACACACCGGCCCCACACACTCAGCCTTTGCATGGACATACTCGGTCACATACGCCTCGATGTAAGCGAGACAATCTAAACCACTTGCCCTAACAACACGTACACCAAAAATGAGTGTGACATAACGCACCGCAAGCAGGAAGCAGGCACATCCCACGTCAGTGGGAAGTATGCTCTTCATTTCGTCCACGTGGTCCCTCTGCCCCATGTGAGATTCCCCTGGTGTGCTTGGCCGGATCACGTATGTGGCTCACACAGAGAGGCTAAACATAACTCTGGCAGACACCTCTCCCAATCTCAGCATTTGTTAATTGACCGGCTCGTACGATTGATTGTAGCTCGCAAATGGGAAGAGAGAGACGGAGGGCGAGAGATAAAGATAGTGTGAAATCGACTCTTATCATATTTTTATCAATATAAACGACCTCAGACGCTTGAGTAGACTAAATGCTGTGACTTGGAAGACGGCCAACTGACCAAATGACTGTGTCTTCCTATATAATTACTCGTTCGCAAAATGGCTTCTATAGGATTCTCATTCATTTGGGATTCAATTCACCCACGCCCATCTTGATGTGTGAAGTCATGGTGCTTAGACCAGGCGTGCGTTGGCACACTGACTGAATGCTGTGTTTGTCAAAACTGACATTAGGACGAAGCGCCAGAAGGATCTTTTAGCTGCGCTATTTTTTAGTGAAAGTTGTTTGTCATTTAATAGCTTGGACCGTAAATTTGATGAACTAAAATAGGATACCACATCGTAGAAAAATGCGAATGTCCACAAGAATGTTCTATGATGACAGTACTTTTACCTAAAAGGGGCCTCCGATCAATGCTATGCTTTAAAAGAACTTTCGCCAACGAGAAAGACTGACATTATTTTTTTCTTCTCAAAAGGCATGCAGTTTCCTGAATACAAGTGAAACTTTGGTTCATCAGCCCAAAAAATCAATCGTGGAGTTTATTACGTATGGAGAATTTGCATACTATTTAATAAACCCTATGACCTTCCGGTTATCTTAGGCCTCGATTTTAACTTCGTACCCACAAAGATAATAGTCTACGCCAGAGCCAAGACAAGCCGCGAATCGATTGGAGTCCGGGCCACCGATGAGAACTCAGCGAATCGTTATAGCGATCTGACACCGGCATACAGAAACCCGTGCAGGCATCTCCGGATTAGAGTTACTGATACTTGATTGGCTCCTGCTCCTATATCTGTTGCTTGATTTGATGTCACCGTGGTCTCTGACGATGAACTCCAGTACGAGTTCAAAAGCACAGATGAATAAAGATATCTCAAATATAGTGGAGCATGAACCTATAAATACTGAAATATATATCAGGTGACACACACGGACGCATTCCGTTACTATCTTACGAACTTCAAGCGTAGGTTGGATTCACGCTGGTGGATAATTGTCCCACGCTACCTTGAGAATATTCGCTTACGGTGAGCGCAGTCCAGCAGAAGACGAAAATCTGCCTATGGGAATTAGTGCAGAGTCGTAGAGCAGAAAAACTCCCACATTTCTAAATTAGTTTTTTTCACACCAAACGCTCTTTAAGGTTTCCTTACATAAAAACGGGCTTGATCAACCTGTATAATATCCTTCACGAGCACAGAGGGCGCACTTACAAGGTCATGAGAACGGTTTTAACAGCATTTTCTGCCTATGGTTACTGTCTTCCGAGGGCAGGATGTGTGTGAATCATGCAGGTTTTAAAACCACGTTGATGTAAAAGCAAGTTTATTTCTCAACAATTATTATCCTAATTTCTCCAGGAAGTAACTTTTTGTACACAGACGGCGGGAGTGATATAGAGAGCGAATGCTTATACAACCGACCTTACGGACACAGTCGCTAGGGAACGGAGGCAATGCGGGTAGGGCGGTAACTCGTTGGCAGTGAAAAGACATTTATAAGGCCACCGAGATTGTTTAAGTGAGCTTGTTTTTAGGCATTGAATTAAATCAATTTGCCACCCACCTACACGCCAGCCTTAACCAAACCCCAACTCTTTACCCATCCATTATGTACACTAGGGTTCGTAGAGTCACTAAGGCTTTCTTTGCTGAAGATAGTTTGTGGAAAACCTAATGGCACTGTTAAAACTTACGGGCATCTCATTTTGATAACAAATGTTTCGGACTAGCTTCCTGACACCTATATTTCGGTCTGACTCGTATCATTTATGAAGCAGGGTCACGGCTTCTGGCCGCTAACCAGCTAGATGACTTAGGACAGAACGAGTGACTTAAGAATCCACAAACAAAGCCAACCATATCGGTGACCTCGGTGATCAGACGATCCTTCGAGGGCAGATGCGTACGATTAGTGTTGAAGGCAATCATATACCAAAGCCTACCGAGGACTCTTTCAAGAGTGGCATTTACGATAGTTATTTTACAGCGATAAGTCATGACTCCTTTAAGAGAAAGTTTTGTGCTGTTGAGGCTTCACACTCAACCATCGCGGATGATTCTGGTCAATTTTAAAACGAAAGCTTATCATGCTTACGCGCAATCTATTTGTTCGTTCTTCTTGGAGTAATTCGCTTACTATCGGGGCCGCAAAGACGACAGCTAACCTTCTTACACTCACGAGGCAGCAGACGTTAGGGATAGCGAAGATGGCCACCTGTCAGCATAAGGGAGCAGAAGCCGTCCTTAATATTGGTGATTGGCGCTAAATTCCAGGGCAGTTAGGATGACGGTTAAGGTTAGAGTTAATGTTCGTCTTAGGGTATTTGCTTTGGCTAGGAGAGTTCCCTAAGCGGGGAGCGTGGTAGATGCACTTGACCAACACGGGGGCCAGATCAGGATTCCGCAGGCGTTATTCTGGTTGTAATCCTATTAAAACTACTGAAAATGGCATGGTGGCACGCCTAGGTGCAGGTTCACGCCACACCAGTCACTTTTGTCATTTATGGCAATCGCACTCCGTGGAATTTGAGTCAGGCGTGGTGGTACGGTCAATGGGGACTCTGGCCACGCCAGCCACCATCGCCCGACCCCGCCTCTGGTCTTCTTGACTCTGTTTGGACACCGACCACAGACGGGTAAAGGAAGGGAGACAGGATGCTGTAGCTGCAGCACAAATCCACCATCACTTAAAACTAATCCACGTGCAAGCCACCGTCTCTGCACCTCCTGCTGTGAAGCATACGGTGGGCATCGCCTAAACCGATGGTCAAACCATCGTGTCAGGGTCTGGATCTTGGAGTGCCTGGCATGATTGAAGCATGAACAGGGCGTTTTTAGTTATGTGCCCCGTTTGGAAAGGGGCGGGACATATAAGCAATTCTAACTCAGCAGATGTCAACGATTACACTTGGGGTATTGGGACGGTTTATCAGTCAGCATTGAGTCCACTAGAAGTAGTAGTAGTAGTAGTAGTAGTAGTAGTAGAGTAGTAGAAGTAGTATTCGAAGTAGTAGTAGATGTAGTAGTAGTAGTAGAAGTAGTAGTAGTAGTAGTAGTAGTAGTAGTAGAAGTAGTAAGTAGTAGTGTAGTAGTAGCTAGTAGTAGTAGTAGTAGTAGTAGTAGAAGTAGTAGTAGTAGTAGTAGTAGTAGTAGTAGTAGTAGTAGTAGTAGTAGTAGTAGTAGTAAAGGCAGATGAGCAATGCTGAGAAAGACAAGGGTGACTTGAATGGCCTGCAGTTCATCGTCTCTATCCAAAGCGTCATATTTAATCTTGATCTGTCGAACAGATGCTGACAAATAGACGGAAACATGATCACTGCACCTTTTGGATACTCACTCGAATTCATTATCAGAGACATAGTCAGATAAGGATACTGGATCTCCCAGGTTTTGCAAAATTTATAGGATATAGGTGATAGGCCACTACCTGCCTATCACAGCTGACAGCTCCCGAGTGCATCGCAGATAGTTGCACGCAGTAGTGTGATAATGGTCTAACTGGCCAGATGTTGCAGTTGCCATGCTGCTGCTGTGCACCTGCGTGTTTTTCAAGAGTATCCGTGACTCGCTGACACGTTCGAACCCTCGTGGTTTACGCCCGATGCGGCAAACCTGATAAGCACCTTTGTTGAAGAACGCTCACTGATCGCTAACGAAACTCACTAATCCCGCTCTGCATTGGGGCTCACTCTCGAGCCCCACCAACAGACGCACAGCAGCCAGTATTATTATTATTATTATTATTATTATTATTATAATAAGTAGTAGTAGATGAACAATGCTGACAAGGGAGACTCGAATGGCCTGCATTTCATCTTTCCTATACAAAGTAACTTATTTTATCTCGAACAGACGCTGACTAATAGAAGCGAAGAGACGAGTTCCAAGAAGAAGTCACGAGGATAGAAACACGAGCACTAGGAATTTCGGATTCTCACTCGAATACATTATCAGAGACAGAGTCAGATAAGGGTATTGGATTGTCCAGGTTTTGCAGCGTTTATAGGATGAAGTTGCTAGGGCCCTACATTTCTATCACAATTGGCAGTTCCCGAGCGCATCGCCGATAGTTGCAGGTGGTGTAATAGTTGTCTGACTGGCCAGATGTTGCAGTATGTAGTTGCCATGCCGTTACTGTGCCCCAGCGTGCTTGGCAAGATTATCGGTTCCCACGCTCATTGCACTTGGTTGAATGTGGTGCGATAATGGCCCGTAGTCAAGTTGCTGAAGGCCGGATTTCGTCATCCATTTGAGTTGTTTGGCTCGCCGACCTTGGCACCAGGAACAGTAGCCATCCACGCGTTCTCTGCGTGGCTAACTCCTTCGCCAAGACAAAGTCTTAACACCGAATATGGAGCAGGCAGGTCGTTGCGCTTGTCTATTGATTGAGAGCCAGAAAACCATGACTCGAGCAGTTCGCGTCTCATGCATTTGTCATCTCAAGCGAGAATTTCGGCTTAATCAAATTTGAATGCGTGGTTGGGTTCCGTAGAATGAGCCACGACTTGGAAGTTGAGGTCGTTCCTCTTCACTGCTGCTGCATGTTCAGCCATTCACGTTAAGAGTAGTCTTCCAGTTTCTCCGACATAATTGCTTTATCCACAACTGCACCAGACCTGATAAATGATTTGTGTCTGGCATATTCAATTCTCCGTCCATTGAGGCATATTAAATATAGACGCATGTGATCATTGTTCCCGTTTAGCACATAATCGTGTGTGCCGATATATCCATTTTCTTAAAATGTAATTGTCCATAGGTTATGCATGCCAGTTAAATGAGAAGAAACAAGTTAGCATCAAGGACGTAACTTGGTGTTTACTTGTTACTCCAAGTCCTATCTAATTTAAGAGGAGCATTTCAGCTCAGTAAAACAAATTGCTCTGTATGTCCCTACAAGCATCTCTAGATCTGATCGTCAAATTAATAAAACCTTAAGTGGAGGTAGTATTTTATGTCACATTTTGACGTCTTCGGTCCTGATACATAATACAGTAATATGCATTATTGAATTTGCATAAAGTTTGTATGACGAAGGAAAAGTCTAGTCAGGCTGCGCAACCACTTATTATTCTGAGCTTTCTAAACCATCCCTGCGCAGGGCCCTTTTCGCCAGCGTCGAATCAAAACAGTAATTGATTGAGTTTCGTTTGTGGAAAAGGCTTCAGTCAATTCTCGGCTCATCTTGTTTGCTGCATGGGCGATTATCTTGATGACTCGAACGATTGAACTACTTCGTGATACAGTTAATATGGGATCAGAGTTAGATGGGAGTAATGTCAACTGTGACGCTAGCCTTCAAATCAGTCGGTGTTTAATTAATCCTGACTGAATAGCGTATGAGAAAACTGTCGCCGGGCGAGGGGCCGTCACCTGACTTTTCAGGTTTCATTTAATATTAACCCCTACCATCAAAAATAAGAAGCATTAAATACGCATGATTTGTCGCGACACTTTTGCCGTGTAAGCATCGTATATTTCCCCAGAAAGTAAAGTCAGTTTAGGGTGTAGCCGAAAGTTAATGCACATGTTTGAGTCGCAACTCATCGGCTTCACAAAGGTAGCTACGTAAAATTCTAACGAGCGGCCAGTAGGGCATAAATGGGAACTAACCTAACGTAATAAAAGCGCGAGTACTAACTAAAAACTCAGTCGTGTGTTTCACCGAACTTGAGCTGCCGCGATGGGCGGCACCAGTGATATTCAATATAGTAAATGATTACACAGATAAAAAGCGAAAACAACCTGTCCAATATACAGAAATGCTGACTTCTGACTCACGTGGTATATTGATGGGAAGATTCCGCGTATTGGTGAATTGTAAATGGGCAACGTTTGCAACAATCTCATCGCATGCAGTCGTGAATGTTTCATTTCTTCCGACATTTTGCAGTCAACAGGAAGCTAGACGGTTTGGTTAACACTGAGGTTCGCAAACTATCCGTCAGCTATCGCCTTCCAAATCAACGCGCTTTTCTACATCTACTGAATCGGGATAACGTTTTCTTAGACTTAGTCCGAAAGTTGATATGACTATAAGCTTCTATCGGCGATATAAAACCGTAATATTCATCAAACACGAAAAGGCAGCCAGTACTTCACACTTGTGCCCCGAATTACCTCACGGACAGCATGAATACTAGTTAGAGCCCAAACATATACTTTAGATGATAACAAACGAGAATCGAGTGGTTTGGTACCTACAGTATGTCACGGAAGGCCAACATAGATGTCAATGCCTTGTCTAAATTACCCTTGGTTTATATAAGTTAGGAAACCCTCATTACGAGCAGCTGCAAATGCAATAAAACTGCTGGTTTATTGTTAACGTTAGAAGCCTTAGATATAGAAAACATATATGACCTGCCAACTGATGGGATACCTCGGTTCTCAGAATGAAGAGTTTTACGACGGGCTGGGCCGGCTCCGGTTGCGTCAGCCCTTGTATCCCCTCTCCTTGATGTGGTCCTGAAACCCGGCTCAAGTGAGGGTGGAAGCGAGTGTTTTAGATGCATTGCAAGTCTGCTGCCCCTGTAATCCAATCCACACACAACAAACCGCCCCTGCATCACCTAATTGTGAGACACAAAGGTGACCTCGTCAAAACTGACGATCGAACTGTCATAATTTTATGCTTGATCCCGTCTTCGGTAGTCCTGACTGTATCCTGCTACCATAACGAGGCGTATAAGAGGGTAGAGAGTGTGGCAGATAATAAAATATTCTAGTCTCAAGCTAAACTAATCTAAGCGGCAGATATTACCGTCCTTGACGGTCAAAGGCTCAATTTGAAATAAGAAGCCACTACTAAATGTGTTTTTGATTACACTCTTAAACATGTGAGATTAGAAATACCCTTATAGAAGCCTAGCGTATGTAGTGTAAGGCAGATTGTATGCCACACGCGTGGTCATTTAAATTTGGAAGCCCCCACTATCAGGCCTACCGCTCTTCCTTTCCACAATTTCTTGCTTTAGGAGTAAGATGGGAAATTGAAGTAAGAGTGCAGAAGATGCTACGAAAGCCGTTGTAGTGGTGCGCACTCTTTGGGACAGTTGGCTTGTTAATGAACACCGAAACCCACACAAACAAATTTACTGAATTCGAAGTAGACGAAAAAAATTGGAAACAATCAGAACTATACATGGGATAGTTCAGAAATTATGGACAACCCCTATTACCATTGTTCCATGAGGTTTGTGGGCTTGATTGAGCTATCTTTGTGGGACCCGACTACCGTGCTTCCACGGAGTTCTGGATATTTTAAAAAACGTGGCCCTCTAAGCGCGAGTCGGAAGAGGTAGTAGTAAGAAAGGGGGTCTTGTGCATCATTCCAGGAGGTCTTTATAGTCCCATGTACTAACCTGGAGACTTTTCACTAACATAAACCTAAGTCGGTGCCTTAAGTGTAATAATAACCCTGTCCTAAACCATAAACTTACAAATTGAATTATCCTTACTTATCCTTACCGTAAAATTAACACTAACCTTAACTGTAACTCTAATCTTGACCTCAAACGTAACACTAAGTTCCCTAGATTTTGACACAAACCCAATGTCGAGAGCGAAATTTGAGGTGGTGCTGTGGCACACACTTGAGGTTGTTACTTGATTTTGAATTGATCTGAAGCACAGAAAGCTGTCTACTATAGGTGAGTTTATATCATATCTGTTAATTGAAGGGAAAACAGGCCATAATCAGAAAACATTCCACATTTCATGATGTGCAGGAAGTTTCCTATGTCACTGAAACCTACGGATCACAACCACGCGTTTGCTCATGTTGTACGATAAAGAGCATTATTAGGTCACTTCAGTGAACGGACAATTTGGTTTAGCGATCAGGAAACGTGGTAAATGTAGACAGGAGCAATCGCATTAGTTACGGACAAACAAAGGCGGATTAAAATTTTTAATTTTCTGATGTTTTGCCAAAAAACCTTTGTATTAAGTTTTAACAACTGTAGTTTCTTTTACATCAATATTTGGGATCATCACAAATATACATGCGAGAACTCGTGAAATGCCGGCACGATTCTCTGTCACGCCGTAGGCGAAAGATGTCAACAATTTCTATTTGCATTTGACTTTGAAAGAATACGGGAGCTTGAAACAGAAAGGAGAGAAGATTGACATTTTTCGCAAAATCGTAGTATATATTTGGCCACGCTGTTCCGCATTTGTAATCTTAGAACGAAGTTTCAGAAAACAATATAGGGAAAAAACGCTCAAATAGGAACAGAAAAGTGAGTTCCTTCATTTTTAGCGGTAATTGTATCCCTAATTTTCAGGGAGGTCAGAAAACCGGGGGAAAATATTCATTTTTACCTTGATCTAACATTGAAAAAAATTAAGTACATAGATATCTGTTAGCAAAATATCTTAATCATTTTGAAGAATGAAATGATTATAGAAAGTTTTTAAATTAATCTTTAGCATATTAGTTGTTGAATTTTATTGTGGGCATTCATTTTTGGAGGCAATGATTTTCCATGTTTGGGTGAGTCTAAAAATAGCTCACAAACGGCCAGCTGCATTAGAACGAATATCTCAAAAACTCACTAACTCAGTAAATGCTTTCATGAAAAAAGTTTTATTTTGAAGGCTTTGATGAACACATAGAACAGAAGCTACATTTATTGACCGGCTTGTCAAAATGTGAGCAGATGAAATATTTTATTCCCCTGAGTTCCCTATCAGCGCAATTAAGCGAAAATCTACTTGCCCTAGTCAGATGCTTCTCAAAAATTGTAGAAACGGAAGAAAAACCGTCGATGCCCATTTAAATGTGTTATAATATCTAAACAAAATTTGGCTGTTTGATACCCGGGAAAAATTACTTTACCCGTAATTTGGAATAATACGACCATGTAAATTTCACTAAAAGATTATTTCCAAATGGTTTTCTACGTTTGCTGCTTTTTCATTCGTTTTTTTGCGTGGACAGGCATCCTGCATATTTAAACTTAACCTTGCACTGATCTATCAGGTTTTCGGAATTTTACTAGTTTCTGAAAATTGGACAGTATAAACAAATTAATATTTAATAGTAAACCACAATATGCTTTCTATTATGTACTTTAGTGTGGCTTTCTGGGACGCAGCTTCGTCTGCGTTTTTGAAACAGGGAGTTTTTGCGAAATTCATGAGATTTAATGAGTTAGGGAATCAACTTTATTCCGGACGATTCCTGCTCTAATTTCGGCTTAAGAGGGCCAACAATATCCAGAATTCCGAAATTTCAACGTATTTTCAACGTATGTGGACCACCTGGGATTTCTGGGTTCGAATCCCAGGTGGTCCACACTTGGGATTGTGTATGACTGGCTGATGACGGCTAATAAACCAGAAATGGTCATTCCGGTCTCCCTTGTCTTTGTCGGTTCCACCTTATCAATATATGCTACACGTTGCTATGCGACCACCTGCGTACTGATTAGGCAAGGGCTTGAATCGACAATTCCCGATAGATGATTTAAATCCCCAAAGCTTAGTCCCACCAATGACAGTATGAGTTAGTAACACAATTTTGGATAAGTGGAGAATGATTCTTCCTGAAAATCAGCAATAGTTACTTGATTCCGGTTTGCGTTAAATAAACTTTCCGATACATCATCAAATGTTTCTTTGCAATGGAAGTATTCGTTTATTTAAAAATCGCTCCTTTATGCTTTCAACTGCTCAGCATAGCTCGCATACAAAAGAAATGGATAAGAAAATGCAAATCCAGTCAAAGATGGACGTAAACGTTGTGTTTGGCCAAGGTATACAAAAAGTTTATGCCTTTCCCAGACATCCTGTGGCCTTGATCGGCAAACAGTAAATTTGCTTATCTCCAAAATGATACCTGGTACCGGAGCCTCAGGGATAATGCGCCTTTGCAGCCAAAGACGCAGTTTTCAGCAGAATCGGACCGTCCCGACTTTCAAAAAACTCTGAAAATCACAACTGATATCGAGTGTTCTGAGTAGAATGAGGGTCAGACTTGAAGTTTTGAAAAAAATTAGTTTACTAGAGCGAGGATGAATCGATTGCCCCCAATGTCGTCACTCGTACCAGCCATACCTGGCAAAGTTGGTGATCGTAATCAACAAGATCCGAGAGACAATAGTTATAATATTGAAGAAGGCGAATGCAAAGTCGCTCAAAGTTGCGAAATGAGAAATGGTGAGCATGAAGGCAAGGGCTAGCGAAACGCAAACTGGCATCTTTCTGCACTCTACAAGGTTTAAAGGAAGAGCGTGCTAATCTTAGAGAGTTGAACCACAATATGGTCACCTCAGTAAGAATTTGCGTTAAGATCGCAAAGGATACGTCAGCATGTAATACGCGACCGTATTAACTGTAAAGCCGGCCCTTAAACTATTCACTGTGCTCGTAAGGATTAGCATTTGTTGCCAGGATAGTAGGGTTATACACTAGGTTTCGTTGGCCGAAGGAGGACCGAATTATCGGATCGAATAGCAACTTTCCATGCGTCGCCTATTAGGACATATCAGTAGTTTGAAAAACGCATCCATTTTACTGTAGTAATGGAAGATCCCGCAAAACCGGCCTCAGTCTTGCTCCTGTCGAGGGTCCGTAAAAAATTGGGCTTTGTCAGCTAGGAATTACATAGTGCATAGCCTTCGGCGTGACGTAAAGCCACTGGATCTTGCAACCTACACTCGCGTCGGAGCAATAAACAAATGTGCAGCCCTACTAAGGCGGCAACTTACGTTAACCTTAACGAAAACAATGGATAGGTTTAGAATTAGGTTGCCGCTCTCCATTTCTTCATTTAGCCCCACGCATAAAATCCCTAATACCTGTATTAATCGCCGACGTATCCTTTGTTCCCTGTGTGGGGTCACAAATCGCGATCTTGCCGAATGCGTTTTTGCCTCCGAAATGTGAGTCCGTAGCAAAACTGGAATGCATTAACAACTGATACCTTCCCGCACGACGAGTGTTTGAATGTGGATGGGTAAGAAGGCGTGTTTAACCTCTCTTACTACTGTGCTAATCATATGGTGGAATCTAGCTATGCATAGTATCTCACCGCCTGGCTGCTCTGAGAACTCGTTTAAATTGGAGGAGGTATTTCGCATCCTAATAATTTAACGAATATGGCTTCAGGTATCACTTTTAAAGGGCAGGCTGAGAAAAGCAGGCATGCCACAGAACACCAGTTACATAAACATTACACGTAATTGTTATAAAGATAAAATGCCTGGCCAGGGGAAGAAATGAGAAAAGAGGTAAAAAGCTTTCAAGTATTCAAACAGATGTCTTGTATGCCACATGGAAGAGGGTTTTGCAGATGCGTGAATGACCCACATCTATCTCTTCAAAAGTCGGTGCGGATTCCAGTGGCGTATTTTTTAAAGGTTTTGACAAATTCTTCAGATGGTGGATTGGACATAAATTGCAGGGTTCGCTCAATGCGGCCGTCGATGACGTTGGGTCTCTGCAGGCCCAGGAGACCGCAAATGAAGGGATAGATGTCAATCTGCTGAAATATGTGATTGCCATTCATTTTCTTTATGCCAGGTCCAAACGCCACGAGGAATGGATGCATCTCTCGGAAGGAGTTATCATAGCCATGCATTCCATGTGGAGCTAAAATTTACAGACACATTTAAATAAAATTACTAAAATGATTTGGTGACTCATTTCACATTTCCTTTAGGGGACCTTGAGGGATGTCTTTTCTTGTTGAAAAAAACTTTCGAAGATTTCTGAACTATTATTCCACCTTTCCTGAAATTAATGTTTGAATAGTCTTTTTGCACACTTTGAATTACTACTCAGTGAAGAACATTTACCCATATAACTTAAGCATGCAAAACACACTTAATGACATAAACCACCATAATTTTTAAGATGCAAAGGTACTCGTTTTCAATCCTATTTACATTCCATCTTCGTTCGCATTTATCTTCAAATTTAGTAAGTACAGATAACTGACACGCATTTTAGTGAATAAGGGATTACACTCAAAGTATATTGGATAGTGCCTTATTTCAAACCATATTAACGAGGTACCATTTAATCCCTTTTAGACTTGAAGCAATAAAAGTGGACACATCTCCCTTTTGTAGAAATTTCATGACCGTCTTTCGAATCGGTGCGCAACTACCACCATAGATGTAAAACCAACTGATATAATAGCCAAAACCGAAACCAACGATGCAGAAAGCTATGCAGGTATGTGATCATTGTTTACTTAAAATCTACGAGCAAAGCATTGAATGTGTATATTTTACATCATATTATAATAAAATATTACAAAGCTCAGATATTGTTCGTTTAAACTATAGGCATTCAATGGGTATAGAATAAGCTTTTTTAATTCACCCTTATCAAGGTGTCAGTTGCAATCCAATTTTAACCGAAAAACTTCGCTGTGGCACACAAAATAAGTTAAACAATCACATGAGATTCTGAAAAATACGCTTAAAAATCTTGACAACCCTGCGTCAGATAAGTGACTATACAAGTGACTATACTATAAGGTATAATTAGCTTTAGGAACAAAATATTATTTATGGTCTAAATAAACTTGTTGTATAGTTGGAGACAAAAATCTTAGGGTATCAAAAACCTTGACTTCAACCGTATCGAAAGGAGACGTGAACGAACTAGAAGTTTGCACTTACGATTCGTTGTGAAATAATCTTCCTTGACCATTATTAGATATCCGGGATCTGCAAGAGCTAAAATATCCGGCATTCGGTAGCTTTTTCCGTAGTGATATTTTTCTGGAATATTTTCCTTCCGATAGACCGTCAGGTTCGGACAATTTTTTTTTCATCAGATCATTGTAAATGGCATCCGCTGTTTCATCTGAAAGTTGAGAAGAAATCTGTAGCGCCTAATTGCAATTCTCTACCACTCTATCGAAATAAAAGATGCAGAAAACTGAAGTTCTTTCTAGAGAGCAGCACATTTATAAGCCCCAAAACCGCAAAGATATTGACTTACTTCCTTTCGGCCAAATACCAACAACAGGAGGTGAGATGTTGCCGTAGTAACGACTCGAATTTACAGCTTCGTAAAGGCGGACTCTGTTTTGTTCAGGTATGTACGTCATTCCATGATCGGCTGTCACTATCAAATTTACCTTGCCGCTAAGCTTGGGGTGCGATTTAATTCGTTGCAGCAGGTAAGCGATTCCATCATTGACCAACTCAATTGCATCCAGAACCTCTGTTGAATTTGGTCCATGAGCATGCCCCGAATGATCCGGCTCATTGTAGTAAAGAGCACAAAAAGTGAACTCATCATTTGCAATCCAGTCCATCAAACGATCGACGCGGTACTTAAAAGTTGGGTGGTCGCTGTAAAGACCGCTCGTGGCGAAGGGATACTTCCCCTTATACGGCTGATTACTTCCTGGCCAGTAAAAGACGCAACTTCGCTTTCCGTGTCTTTGATTGGTGAGCCAGATAGGCTCATTGTTGTTGTACTCCAGCCACTTTGGATCCATTTGTTGATCTGCCTTTTTGTAGGAGAAGGACTCCTTGAATTTGGGGTCTCTAAACTGGTTATTGTAGAGACCATGGTTCTCCACGTATCTACCCGTTGCTATGGCATAGTGCGTGGGGAAGGTAATGGTTATGAAGACGTTCTGCACCTCGGCTCTGAAGCCGGCATTGGCAATCTCTTCGAATGCGCTGACATTGCGGCCTGCGCCTTTGGCCATTTCAATGTAATCGTGTCTAAATCCATCCAGGGAGACGAGAATGACCTTAGCATGGCAGCAAGTGATGATGACAAGGAGCAATGCGAGTGCCCCTGCAATGATGGCGTTGGTCCTCATGTTTGTTCTTATTGTCGTGGGAACTATCTCGTGCCGTTAAGCTGGATGTATGATTTAAGTCTAAGTAGAGACCAGCTTAACTAACATCCTTGATTAAGATTTCACCAATTGAGTGCATTTTTAGGACCAGAAACAGAGTGACATGTGAAGCATTTGAAGTTATGTGAAATGCCGCTCAAAGAATGGCGGAGCCGATACTGCTGGTTATTGGTGGTTTTGCTCTGCCCTCCGCTACAACGCCTACATCCACTCAATTCACTTCACGTACAAACAATTTTGTCAGCAGAAAAATAAATGAAATGCTGAAAAGACCAAAACGATGGAGTAAAGTTTTCCATTTTACTTCAGTATTAAACGTGCAGGATCAGTTGTCTGTAGAAAATCAAGTCTAAGTGTGACCAAAGACTTTTGAAGTGTATTATGTTACGTTAATCGGGAATTATATGTATGTCCAAGAAGAATTACTAACCGATTTGAAAGCCTCCGCAAATGAATTGGCAATTAGTCCTAATTATTAGTCAATAACGCTTAGTTGAATGAAAATACACAGTAGATTTTACACGTTGACTAGCCAGTTTCTAAATGAAATTAGAATTTTTGAAGGCAAAAGCATTAATTCCTAACATAACACAGTACATGTACCTGCCTTTACCTGATTAACTAAAATGACGCGTGCAAAACAAGGTTTTAAATCTCTTTTTGGATGATTCTTGGGATTACTACCCATGCAGGATTAGTGTGGCATCTAACTAACTGCTTTATCCTTAATTATTGTTTTCATCAGGGTAATGAAAGATTCAAAAAAGTAGGTTCTGCATTAATTAAGAGATGACTTTAAATAGACCGATGAGGATCCAACTCGAGGTAACAGATTGGGCCATCATTGGAATGAGAGTTTTTCCATATCACGATGCTGTTTAGTGACAAAAGGATTGAGGTCTAATGAGGTGATGTCGCCAGCAATTACTATACTCATTCTGGTGACATTCGTGACCGTTGAAATGTCCATGACTGCTTTGTGACTTTCCGTTTTTCGATCGGTTGCTCAGAATGATAAAGTATATAGATCGTGTTTACCAAAACTGCGCAAATGAGATGGTTTTAAAAAGCTTCACCTTAGTTTTCAATATCCTGCAGATGAAGGTTAGAGACAGACTCATGGACTCACCTCACTGCCGTCAAGCTTTGTCTTGGGGTATTTCACTGATGAATGCTTACGTACTTCATACATTAAAAAAATTGCGACCAAAAAGAGATTTGAAAATAACTTTCCATCAAAGCGTTCATTATAAATGAGCAATAGCTAACAGAAGTGGCGGTGACACTTGTCAAGCTTAATGATAATCTAATAGGTTCTGTGAGGATTTAAAGTAAGCGCTGGTGAAGCCATAAAGAAAAGTAGTTTTATCCAGAGAACTCATCAAGTAACCCAGTTAAATATCAGGAAATGCGGAAGTTTTACCAGTACTGCTTGCAGTACCACTGAAGATCAGTTTCGTTGAAACTTCCTGCATGTGCACTTCAAGTAGTTTCTTATAAACATTTTCATTTTGAACGCCTCCCTTCTGTATTGAATTACTTCCAGACTGTCTGCAAACCTTTTAAATATCTTGCAAATATTCATTTTAAAACAAATACATAGTTAAATACGTTTAATTGAGTTAAACGTTTTACATAAATACGAAAAGCTACTTGTGGCAGGCAAGTTGATCGTAGAGAGCGTTTTAAAAGTTTTTTTGCCAAGTAAATTAGACCACAACAGGTCATTTCTTGTCTTCGTCTCCCAATAAATCTAGCCTTTCACTCACTGTTCTGCGAAATTAATTTATTATGGTATTTTTTACTTGGGAAAAAAGTATATGGCTTTTTCATAGATACTTAAAGAGGTTCACCGAATTTGACATTTACACCATGCTTCAGTAAAGAGCATGCTTAAAAAATGCTTGTTTATCTGCCGCAATAGATCTCCCGTTTGGTTTCATAAACCTGCATTTTTAGCTGCTTTTTAGACATTAAACCGAAAAGTTCAGTTTTGCCGTTCAGTCCACTTCTAAGGCTTACAGACGGTCTTTTCATTGCACTTGCAAAAATATCCTTAAATCGGTTTATTTATTGGCCGAAAAATCCAAGCAGCGTATGCTCTTTGTAGTCAACCTGACGAATTCTCTTCTGGTACAAAAATACTGGGTGTCTCCTATAAAAGGAAGACCCACATATTTCAGCCATCTCGTATCGTAGGCACTGAACACAATCATTTTCTTATCCTATTGTGTCCATAATAATTTCAGACAACCAGGCTCTTCCCAACTGCAAATATGTATTTTTGCTCATGCTGGTACAGTGGGAATATTATTGGCTCTCCTTCTGATATCAACGCCTACAAGGGTTATGAGATACAGACCCGTATCAGAGGTTAACTTTAAGAACTGGTCGACCTGGAATTTTATTGAATGCGGTGAGGTGTTCACCGAAAGGTTAAAGTTCCGGCGAGAAATTCCTTCGACACCCTTCGCCATGCTGCCCAAAGGACTCGAAATGACGGGTTTTATAATCCCTCCCAGTGGACTATAAACTGTTGAGAGCGGTAGTCTCCTAGGTGTTGACATAAATCTCAAGCGATATGTTTTAAGGTCAGTTGGATGTTCATTTGTGTGTCCAAGTACGAGAATAATATGATCGATTAACCAAGTCTACTGAAATTAAAGTATCGATTAATACGAGCCAAAAATGTTCAACAGACTTCCTTCGTTTGCTTTTCCTTGTCACAGAATTCGTCTTAGTCTATGAAAGCAAATGCTACTATAAGAATACGGACTGGGACACAAATGTTATTTTCTAGGGAACAAAAAATATAGCCTTGTTGTCGAGATGGAGTTCTTTAACTGTCCACATTACTAAAAAAAGTTAAAGGAGAAGTAACAGTGAGGTCACCACATGTAAGACACTCATACAAATATAAAATAAGCCTCTAGATACTGAGTTTAATCTTCACAAATGACAGCTGGCCTCGAATACATCTTTAGATATAACATAAAGACCTTCAATCTCGAGAAATGAAATAACCCCTTGAAATTCACAAAGAAATATGGATTCCCTAACAGTTCCATGCCAATGGTCGGGCAAACTCACAACGCATGACTACGCATATCAAGCAAATACTACTTACAGATGAGACGCTTAAAAATGGTGAAGCCCCTAATTATTGAGACTACGTATTCGCTGTTCTTTGGCCTGGGACCGAAATTCATTTGTTCACAACAAATTATGGGAAATTTGAGGAACTACAGGGAACCTACAGTTTGCCGGCTGTTCAGAAAGCAGGTTAATGAGAAGTAAGAATAATTGTAAACAATTGCATACATATATAAATACATGTGTGCATAAATAAAAATATATATAATATATTATGCATATTATTTAGTATATAAATATAAATATACGTAAGCATACACATAAAGGTAAACATAAAACATATATATATATGTGTATATATATTCGGCCCAAATTTTCATACCAACTTTCAGTCTGAGCATAAAAAGCTAACCATAGACTAATTAGATCCAAGAGCTTGATTTATTTCTGTGGACATTAAAAAGCCGGAAGTTCCCACCCACATAACTGTATTGACTGGTTGATTCAACCAACCTCAAGGAAAAATGCGCTCCCGTCCTTGGTATATTTGTTTGCTATCAATAATTACGGAAACTGTTGCATGCCTTGAAATACCAGTTGAGAAAGTCCAAGATTTGCCTACTACATGATTTCGGTATCATTGTAGTTTTGGTTGCAATAGTGAAAATATCCTTAATATGAATATTAGCTTAAGACGATGCCATCCCTGACTAAGAGGTTTATGTAGATTGTGTGACAAAAGACAAAATCAAATATCATGAACCGATTTAATCAAATAAAAAGACCGAAACAGTGAGCGTAGAAAATATAAGTCTAGACGCAGTTGGCCAACTGATCATTAAAATTGATGACCGACATTCAGATAATCAATCTCAACCACTTAACCCTTTCATCGTTTAATAACAATATACTCCCTACCTCATTCGGTGTAAAACGAATTTGTGAAAAAAAAATTATCAAATATAAAATATTACCTAAGTGGAATCATAATAGTATTTATAATAAAACATGGTCGCAAGATATGTCACTCGCGTCACAAAGCCGGCTTTTTAAAAAGCCTGTTTCTGGCAGCCTTCAAATGCTTCATGCTGCAAAAAGGATTATTAACTTAGTGTGCATTTTTTTCAGGGCTTTCCAATGCCGTTTTAAATGTAGTTATTTTGTTATAGGAAATATATGAAAATAATTCAACCTTGCACCCATTTTTTTAAAAATTACTTCTTTCTTAAAATGTATGCTTAAACATCAAGTATCATTCTATTTGAATATAAACCACTGTAATTATGAGATTTACAAGACCATGAATTATCCATTTATATATCATGGTATATTTTCATTTAATTATGCTGCATTTTTAAGGGAAGGCATTGTGTATGTATCCCACAAACGTAAACGATACTAATAATCTTTGATTAATAGAGCATATAAATGTAAAAGTATCCTCATTTGGATGATAAATAGCTTGCTGTTTGAAAACCCCAGCAGGTTGGTTCTACATTATTAAGAAATTTAAATTTTTTAGAAAATTGCAGAACCCCCTTCTTTCAAGCATTAAATTTTAACGAGGACGTAACTTCGTATCAAATGAATATAAAGAAGAGTATATTTGTGCATGTTCTTTGTACCATACAGTTGCATTTATAAGGACATTTGCAAATAATTTGAAACACTGCATGGTTATAACGTAGTCATTGTTTGCGGTAAAACTTTTGAAAGCGGTCGGAAAAAAGGTCGTTCAAATGTCTTGATTGAAGTAGGAATGAAGTATTTTGGGTGTATGTTCTATCAAATTTTTATGCTACAGCATTATTGAAGTTATCTTTTATTATGTGAAGCACATTTTAGAATTTGGTTAAACATTTCACTAGAAAAAAATCTACTCTATTCGTATAGCTCGTTTCAGAAAAGTGTATCTTTTATACAAATAATATTTGACGTAGGTTTGCGTGCAAAAGGCTAAACAATGTGGTAAAACTCCATTTTTCATTTTATTGGACCTAAACCAATTTTTGCATCATCGCGCATTTATTTTCTTAATCGCAGAGGGAAACATATACCAAGCCATATATTGCCTATCTGAAAATTCTTTTTTGTTCAGTGTACGTCAGACAAAGACAGGTTTGAAAACATACGTTAGTTTATTTAGATAGTTTTTCAATTTTAAAAATTCAATTTATTAAATAGTTGAGTTATTATGCCCGTAACAGTAAATATTCCTACCAAACGAGGCCATTTTAACTTTTCATCACTGACAAATTTAGTTTCTGTTACTGTTTAATTTAAAATAAGCTCTCACACAGAAACAACAGTTTGATTGACATATGGTCCTTGATATTAGTAAAAGGAACTCTAAAAGTAAACAGAGCTAATGAACATTACTCTGCTTAGAATATAATTGTTTGTTGTTACGTCTGAGTCTAAAGATTGTCAGTAATTTTAAGGGAAGTGAACACGAGGATCAACGACTGAATTTTTTTTAGATAGCCTTACCTTTGAACAAATAAAGCATTAGAAAATCCATTAGCAAAATACAACATAAATACGGTTTGCAAAGCAATGACGTATAAGAGACCTTCTAAAGGCTCAAAGGAAATTCACCACAGCTGATAACTTACAAGTTCCTTGTATGTTAGTTATATGTTTTCGTATTTTTTGAGTTAAAAAAGATGATCCAATTGCCCATATTTGGCAACAAATTAAAGCTGACTATCGAGGTAAATGCCTTCAAGAACTACCTTAATAGAAGGTTCGTATGGATATGAGATACAGGCACTTACATTTAAGGTAGACAATTTTAAGCCCTTTGAAAGAGTACTGTTCTTACTGATATCCCATCACCCTAACTCAAAATCAAACGGTCATTCAATTGAAAAAACATTCAAACAAACACAGATGCCAACTGCGAATTTTACTTTACTTAATCTAATGTCCTGCCTCTCAGAAAAATCAAATGCTCTTTACTTTAATCAACAACCTCTTGGAGAAGATGCACTTAAAACTTGTGTAAAAACAGTTTTTTAAACTCTAAATCGTGTATTGCGTTTTGTTTTCTCATAGTTCAGTGTTGACAGGCGTTGTGTTCTTCTACAATATGACTTTTATTCATTTAACCTGAGAGCTCGCATTTGTGGTATGCACGATCTGCCCAAAAATTGTTATTTCGAGACAACGAAAGAGTATTCTAAATATTTGTTCCTACTTGGCTTAACCAATGGCTGTAAATTATTGGTTTGGTATTTTGGCGGATACACGTACAGGTTTCCCATTGAGTAAGTATTATGCCTTAATTGAGGCACACATGGAAGCTATTTTACAGCTTACTTTATTCTTCAACTACTCATAACCGTAATTACAGGCAAACATCTAATTAACGTTTAAATATTTCTCAAAGAATACTAAGCTCCTAAACGTTTCACACAGAATTCGTGTGCAACTCATTAGACATCGTTAGGGTGTTCAACTTTTTGTGGATTTTATTGAGACAATTTCAGAGTGAGCAAGGATCCATTAGAAAAGGTAAAATAATCCCCAGCATGTTCCTTCCTCACGTCTCCTTTGAAAATTTTGAAAAAAAACACAAAAAGGTCTTATAACGAGTTGAATTGAAATTAAATAGCATCTTCAGACCAGCCACCGGCCAATATATTTACTTCAGGCATGAAAGATAACCTATAATTTCGAAAGCATATAATTTAGTAGATCCTTAACCCTATTGCATTATACCGTTTCTCAGTAATGAAGCTAATTATTGCAAAAACTGTTCAAATAACATGGACTTTCATTTTATGAACCGAATGTCCTCAAAATCCGCCGCATTCCAAAAAGCGCCAAATAATGCTTGTATATTCATTTATCTGCTTGACTAGGTCCAGTCTCTTATGCGTCTGATAGTAAAACATATTCAGTTTTGAACGAAGCCTTTACGACTTCTGCATTCTTGGAGAGTCTAACAAAGGAGAAAAAACATTCTATCGCAGAGGAACGCGGCAGGATAACCAGCCGAAATGTTTACTGGCAGTGGGAGCGTTTGCAAAAGGCCGGGAGACGGGATCTCCTGGATTGACTTCAGCAGCATTTAGTTCGAGAGCACATTTTTGATGTGATGTCAGAATTTTCTCCCTGTGGCCATATACAGTAGATTCCCAATTTCATGAAATGTCAACCGAAATTCTGAAATTTGTTTTCGATTCAAACAGATCAATTAAGTAGGGTTATCGTATTGAGTATCATGCAGTTTTATCCCAAGGTATTTCAGCTAGAGTTTGATGCCGACCTTTGTAAGAGCTTCATTTGGACCGTTCGCAGAAAATATACTCTATATAAAATGGTCACGTAACTAGTATGCAACTTTCTTATCGATTTTCGATGCTCTTATTAGTTCAAAATAACTTTTTATAGAAAATAGGCACACATATGTTCCTTCTTTTACTCTTTTGATAGAAACTTACGTGATCTTCAAATTTATTGCTTAAAGAAAGGGTATCTTTTGGTTTTGAATAGTTTTCTATGTTGAACCCTACTGACCGAGAATCTTGAATTCTAAATTTCTGAAATACATGCTGTATACATTATGTGTAAGGAAAAATCACACATTTCTGTACGGTATGAAGAAGAGGTCGCAACGTTTTCATAAAATGTTTTAATGGATTTGGATCGTATTAAATACATTCGAGGCAACATTAATAATTGACGGATACAATATATTATCGATGGCCATTTAAAAGTCTTTATACATCTCATAATAAGAATATTTTTGAAACCGAAATGGGCTTTTTTGAAGTATTAAATTTAAAGATGACGTACGTTTCTTGCCAAAAATAAAACGAAATGACATTTTTCGTGTGTGTTTTCTGTAATATATAGTTGAATCAATAACAACATCGTAAATAAATGAGAAAATTACATACAACTTAGGTAGTCATTTTGTATAGAATATGCTTTTTCGCTGGCGGTCAGAAAGAAGCACTTTTCATAAGCCGGCATCTTAACGTGACGGAAGTATCCTCGGATTGGGCTACATGATAACCAATACGAAAAACCTAATTAAGAAAGTTGTTTGAATCAAACAACTGTACTAGGACCAGACTCCAATGTATTGGATAAAATTCCCTATGCAAAATGTTGTTTATCCTGTAGGTATGGTTGAGTTAAATGAGATGAAAAAGAGAAAGTGCGTTTTCCTCGGTTGGCACTGATGCACGGAATTTGCCAGAATTGGAGCCAGGCTGAGATGCAATGGCTGGCGAAATTAAACAGCCCGATAACGAGTGCCACAGAGGCCTGTTCCGCACACTATATCGGAGTACTTTACTCAAAATAATAATGTGATGTACTAACAGCCATGGCTTGGATAGTCAGCATTTGACTAAATAAATTGCTCCGTCGTTGGAATCGGTAATAGGATGATGTGAAACCTTTAGTGTGTGATCTTTATGATTTTTCTCTGCGAAAAGAGTTGTGTGAAATGCATCGCTTCAATGCACCTTCTGCACTACCGCTTGAGTCGCGCAGGGCATTAGCATTTAAGAGGCAGTTGAGATAGATCAATCTATGTAGTTGTTGTAGCGATCACATTTTCATGACTTAGACGGATATCAGATAGGAGTACAAAGATGTCCTACTTATGGCCGAAGAAGATAATTCGACGACTTTTTTGCTAAACTGCTTTTAATTTTACCCTAGTCATACAATTTTAGAGACATTCGTGATTTGAAACCTGGTTCCTGTGGAAATAGAGATCAAAATATTTGTCCTCCAATGTGATTAAGTTCACCTCTGATATTGTCCGTAATGTTTCGATACCAGAGGACAGTAGGTATTAAAAAAATGGATTTGGCTATTAATAAATTATCTTGCGAATACCGCATCTGGTAAATATTACCACCTGCGGCCGACTGGACAGTGATCCTGTGGCTTAATAGTTGTGCAATGGAGTTAAAAGCGTCCAGTGTCCAAATAATCACAGTTCAAAATTCACTGGAGTTGGGTAGTTTAGCTGACGTGGACTGATAAACCAGAAATGTCATCTCAATCACCCTTTCTTCTTTTTTGTACTTCATTTTTATAAATTACAATCCAAGTTGGAAATTAATGAACCTTTCCTATAACCTGATTGGTCAGCGCTACTCCCGATCCGGGCACGGCACCCATTTACAAAGCGTTTAACTCAATGTTCAATGCTCCGGGCTTCGAATCTCAGGTACTCCACACTTGGGAATGGATATGAGTAACTGATGATGGCTAAAAGGCTACGAATTGTCATTCCAGTTTCACTTGCCTTTGTCGGATTTCCATTATCTGCATATGTTACTTTTCACTATTTGACCGCTAGCGAGGGCTCCTTTTGCTAAAAATTTAAAAATGATCCCTTAAAAATAAACCTATTTTTTTTTCCTCGTCGTCTCTCTAGATTAAGCCCAAATGCAAAACTGAACAAGGATGTCCAGCAATCAGATTACAAGCGCATCCATTTCATGGTTAACTCTCAGTTGCTACAGTAACCCAGAGATAGTAGGGACCGTCGTCCCTTACCTAGCATGAGGATTATTAACCCGTTCTTGGAATTTATAACCGAAGCCTACTATTAACAAATTCGTTAAGCAGTGTTTTGCATGTTCTTCAATCAGGATGACGCAAGATCTCATCCAAAGAAGGACAAACACTTCAATTTTTCTGCTTTGGATACTGTGTATGTATTTAACTTCTTCAAGATCCTCGTAAAAATGAAACGAGCAATTCTACCTCTCAACTTAAATCACATGATTGTAAAATAGTGTGTTGTAATGGAGAGAAATCTTCGATGATTTAACTCTGGAAAAGGCTTGACGCATGTGATCAAACCATGCCCTTAATCGCGTTGGAAAACATACGCTCCATTTTGATATGTTGGCAGTTTATACTATTACTGCGTACCAGCTGTCATGAGAATTATTTTCTTCAGTCTCCTGCAGTCTCTCCTGATTTCCTTGCGCGAAGAGTTCGAAAGGGTGTGACAGTTTAGTGCAGAATTGAAAAGCATAGGAACAGGGCGGAAAATATGAAATGACAATGGCAGAGATTGTGAGCCACCTTAGCCACAAATAACCCCAGGATCGTGTAAAAAGACATTGTGGTAATAGGGGCTTTATATATATGCATATGTATGTGGTAATAGTATTTCAAAAACATAGGGTTACTTCTATAGCTATAAAATTATAGCTATGAAATTATATCATTTTTCAAGTAAATATGAGCTGGCTCATGAATATTGCTGGCAAAGGCAAGGGAGACTGGAATAGCCATATTTGGCTCATTAAAGGTCGTCAACCAGTCATATCCAACCCCAGGTGGCGCACCACCCAAGGATCAAACCCACGATCTCTTGATCTGAAGTCTACCGCTCTAACCATTGAGCTACGGGCCCATTGCCTTTCCAGTTTTGATGGGGAATGTTGACTTAAATTCATCGATGAATGTCCAACGATTGCTAACGGAACTAACTCGTTCCGCTCTGTCTTGGGGCTCACTCTCAACCTTCGCCAGCAGTTAAACAGCGACTGATGGTAGAAGAGGTAGATGTTAATTGCGATCGGTGTGTTCATTAATGAATGCAAGTCAATATTACTGACTTAAACTGGCATGAAAAGAGATCGTAGCTCGAATTTTAGAGCATTGGACTTCTAATCAACGATTTGCGATATTGATTCTCGGATAGTGCCCCACCTGGGGTTGAATATGACTGGCTGACGACCGCTGGTAAGCCAGAACTTGTCATTCCAGTCTCCCTGGTCTTGCCGGCAATGTTGATCTACCTCTTCTACTACTAACCGATGTGCGGCTGCTGGCGAGGTTCGAGAGTGAGCCTCAAGGCAGAGCTGAACGAGTGAGTTCCGTTTGTGATAAGTGAGCGTTCATCAACGAACCCAAATATGAAATGCTCAACAAATGTAATTATTATACGAATGTCGATTGAAACCGCCCAACAGTCACAGGTAACTAAGTCCAGTTAAAACAAATATTTTCATGAAAAACTAAAGGTAAATTGTCATACGACAAATGTGAAATTTCAACGCACTGTCATTTACTGCCATAAAATAAATATTGGAATTAAGTTGATATGGAACATGTTTTGCAATAAAAGAGACAAAAGCTGTGGAAATAGCAAGGCAAATCTCATGTCGAGTTTTTTTACTCTCCCCAGAGATCATGTGAGGTCCACTGCACTATCTTTCGGACCGAACATATAAAAATGTACACCAATTTTGTGTATCAATAATTGAGGAAATAAGGTGCTTGAAATTATAAAAATGGTGCTTGTATGATTGTCTGGCCGGATTTAGTCGAAGGAGCTCTGACCTGCAAGCTGCGTCATTCCTCTTGCTTTGCTTTAGTAAGCTCGCAGTTCCTCTACGTGGTTGCTTTGTCTGCATCTCTGGGAAGTCCGCTAAACGATGTTGAACAATTCTTGCCACGGCATTGGATCTCCAGTTTGCCGTTGATTAACAGGCGAACTGACCTACCACCAACCTTTTCAGTGCTGAGACATTGCCTGGGCATGTAAAGGATCAAGCAAGAGGCCGCGGTTAGAGCATACGCACGAGAGACTACAGACACACCAAGATACTGCTTGCCAAACAGCCTCACTCGATAAAAAATGACTACTAAAGTAGTGTGCGTTTTTTAAAATTTTCGATACTTGAGCATTTAGGTATATTTTTTAGATAACCGAAGCAAACCTATTCTTTCTTGTTCTCACTTGAGATCACGTCATTATAAGACGTCATTAGAACATTTTTGTACTCAAAATGGGTCTATGTAGGTTTTAAAAAGGTTTCTAATTTTGAAAGATTTTAACATAATATCATGCCTTTTCAAATAGCATCTCATCTGATCATTTAGAAACGCCCCTCATAAACTTAAGGGTCCACATTCATTACAAATATTTCTGAGCAATGAACGTTCACTTTACAATGAAATACAATCATATTAGCTTGTCCTTATATAAAAAACGTGTAGACTGTAGCCTGTTGACTGAAAACCCTAAGCGCGAATGGAACCAACAATTATTTTGGAATTGCAAAACCTTTTAAAACCAAGCAATAACCTCTCTTTGAATATAAATATTTAAAAAAACGTGATTCGCTACCATATGAGTGCACGATATCTTTGCCTTTTATTTCTTTAAAATAAATTTACATTTTAAGGGCGTCGAATATACCTATAAAAAGGCACGATATCTAAGTAGTTATTTTTTTAATGAGTGAAAAATTTTCTGGAGGTGAAAAAGACATACTTTCGAAAGCCGTAATCCAGTTGTGTGTAAAATATCCTCCGATCATTCTCCAAGACAATAAATAAAACAATTTCACTTAAGTAAACATTCCCACTTAAAAGGTTTTAATATTTTGGTTAAAAATGCATTAGAGCGGTCACTGACTGTGTGCCAGAGCGGATGTAGAAAAAAATGCCATCCAATCAGTGATGTTTGTGCATCCGCAAGTCAATTACTAAGTGAGGTCGTCAACTAGTCCGAACGCTACGGATTAACATTTCAAGGGAGAATAGAGAAACGCGCACGCTTTCGTAATCAACTACGATCTGGGTGGTGATAAGGCCGGAAATCCCAAAACACTCCAATTGCCCACTTCTGGTGTGCAAAAAAGGAAGTTTGTATAGTACCAGGAAGTTTCGGTTGCTGGGCTCTGTTCCTACGGCTTAAACAAGGGCCTATCAATTTACAGAAATCAGCGCTTTTAACAATATACAGTCATTTAAACTTTTTATATTAGAATACCAGCCGCGAGCGAATTCCTGCAATTGAAAATTGCCTTTGAGGATATTCAACTGACTTATATCGGCATCTTTCCGGTTTAGAGGTCCTTTGGGTGCAAAGAAACGGCAAAACGCGAGTTGTAAGAGACAGGTGTGTATGAGGGAGGTGCAAAGAACAGAAAAACATCCGGTTCCAATGACCGCATGTTTTTCTTCTTATTCTTCTTCTTCTTCTTCTTCTTCTTATTCTTCTTCTTCTGCTTCTTCTTCTTCGTCTTCTTCTTCTTCTTCTTCTTCTTCTTCTTCTTCTACTTCTTCTTCTTCTTCTTCTTCTTCTTCTTCTTCTTCTTCTTCTTCTTATTCTTCTTCTTCTGCTTCTTCTTCTTCGTCTTCTTCTTCTTCTTCTTCTTCTTCTTCTACTTCTTATTCTTCTTCTTCTTCTTCTTCTTCCTCTTCTTCTGTGTCTTTCTCTTCCTTCTTGTTCTTCTTCTGTTCCTTCTCCTTCTTCCCTTAAATTAGAGACGTGAATTATAATATGTAAATCAATATTTTGTAAAATAAAGATTATCTTCTCGTGATAGTCTGCCGAATTAAACAGTGCTAACATGCAGCGTAGGAAAATTATATAAAATACCTCTAACTTATCGTATACGTCCAATATACCCTTTACAATCATTAAAGAAAAGGGCAATTAGACACCTGCAACTCAAATCGTCAAGACGTTCGGAAATAGTTTTGGTAAAATATACAAATCCGCCTAATTTATATTAATAATCTTAAGTCAGCATTTGAAATTTAACGACTAAAAAGCATACTTTGTTCTGGGCAGAATATGCAGCTTTGGAGAAGACAAAATGCGCAAATGCAGATGGATTTTGTGGAATTCCTTTTAATGGCTTAGGATAACTCCTTTTAAAATGCCTTAACGGAAAAAAGTCGCTTGACTGCTTAGAGAAAAACACAGGGGTTTTCACCCAACAAAAACGCAAAGATTTTTCACGCTTCGTCTGAAGGGGTGGGTCGGCATATTTCTCAATGGCTGTCAGGTGCGGTCCGATCTTTGGAGGACCACACCTTTTGCTGACGCATTACTAACTCAAGAGTACTTTACTAACTCTCTGCCAACTCTGTCTTATTCGTATCAAAGAAAAGAAGAAATTAGCATGTCTTTGGTATTGGTATCAATTTTTTACAGCTGATTATCAATATTCCAAAACATCGGATTTCAATTAATGGAGATTAATGAGGCATAAACTCTGGCTCTTTCCTGATAAATATTGATAACTATCGTAAGGTTATGTACAGCACCAAGAAAACTAAGAAACCCAACACACTGGTAATATGGGTTTTACGGGTGGGGCATTACAGAGGGGTAATATAAGCTGTATGCGGTTCTTTCAAAATGGCATGTTTTGTTCTTTCTGCTCTTTTGAATTAAGAAGTCAATAGTGCGCATCTGGTATAAAGGCTCCAAGAATTCGATAGCCATAGCGGATAGCGACTTGAAAATTCTGAGATGACTTCATTGCCGGTTTTACCCACACAGTCTTCGGTAGAATCGAGTTGATTTGACATCGGTCTAAAAAGGATAATTCCCGCATGAAACATTCGTGAAATGTGAACTTTTCCATCTTCGAGCATAGAGTAAAAGACAAGCCCTTGAAATTTGTTCTTTAATTTCGTAATGTTTTCGAGTCCTAAAGAATACTTGTGCTAGGCTTGTAGGTAAAATTGAATTTAAGCAGGCCCAGACAAATATTTGCGGATGGGTGAGTTTATGAAAGCATGAAATGCACATCCTTTATCTGAGTTGCAAATACACTTTCCCTCTCTTTCTTCTCTTAGTGGAGAATAAACTATTATCCCTTCCATGCGAAATGAAATTAACTGACAAAAGAATTAGCGTAAATCAGTCGAAGTAACCTATGAACAATCTTTAACTGCTTTATAATTTTTACTTAGCTGGTAGGTAGTAGCTTGTAATGTAACGACTGCATAGTAAATAGTCAGGGGGATTAAATATGGGCTACTATGCGCAGTCTGATAACCTGAAAAAATCTACGTCCTTCTTAACGCAAGAAAAGGTCAACGTTCTGTTGGAAGGAAGCAAAACTGCAAACCCCTGAATCATAGCTGCTTCATGCAGCGCACTAATTTGGGTTATTTATTTGATTCAGCACCGTTTCTTTTTCTAAAAGGATACGCGTCTTCTTTGAACAAAGTTGCCTCAGTAACACACCGTACGCCCCAGGTCACAGAGAAAACCCGGTAGCTTCATTCATGTTTTAGAAGTTTTATTTGAACTGATGATTTATAATAAAATTTTAATTACTAGAGAGATAATAATTGAAAATATAAACACCAACAACAATGTTTTACATGCACAACAGCAAAGTCCTACTGCTGGTGCCATTAATTCGCCTAAATTGCTATACTGTACGAGAGCAGTGGTTTGCATCGGCATATGGCATACGTAAACTTCACAGAAAACATTTGCTCTCTTAAAAATGAGGTTGAAGCACTATATTTGTTGATAACTCGATATTAGGTGGCTTCTTTTGGATGTCTAAAGTAGTTTTTATACGTAGGGAAATGTGTGTCCGATTAAAAAAGGATTACCTAAGTAGGATTTTAAGATTAAATACGAGGCTTTATATTGTCAACAGATTCCACTCACTTCAGGACGCAGCTTCCCACCATAATCACACTCAGTAAAATGACTACATAACTAGTGAGTTTTCTCGCCTATTTTTTTCTCACCTATTTTTCAGAAAATGGGCACAAAAATATTCATTTATGCAGTCATTTAGCATCGAATTACCTATTCCTCAAATTTTGTACTTTGATGAATGCTGTTTTTGGTTTAGATTGAGATTTTCATTCATAACTCGGCTAGGTTATCTATTTATTACTGTTTTCTATATAGTAAACAACATGGTCCACGTCTATTATCATATTATATTAACTTTATATAAATCTTCTCTCTGAGAAACGTGTCCTTGACCTTAAAACGAATGGAGTATGCACTTCGGAAACTCTGAGCGCACTTTCAACAACAGGTCAGGCTCAAAAGTATTTAGGAATTGGAGTCATGTATTGAAACAGTAGGCATAATTTCATCAAGTATAGAATTTCCCATGGCAAAAATAAAAGTAGTTTCCGAGTAAATAATTTTGATTCGCACACACCTTCGTACTTAAATTTGAAAGTACATTAGATGTTCGACGTTATTAAATCTCATGTATTTCACAAAGAAAATGCCCGTTACACGAAATCTACCCACATTGCGTCCCCAGAAGTTTTATAGCAGTAAAAAATTGAGCGTTCTTAAAAGGAAGGTGTATTGCGGTTGAAAAATCAAAAGGAAGTTGTTTATCAAATAAAATTTTTCGAAAAGTTGCAATTTCCAAAATACGTGAAAAATCAGGTATGCTAATTAGCCTGAAGTTTTAAGTGTACAGGATGCCTATCTATGTCCCAAGGTGAGTGAATAAAGCAATAAATGTAGAATTGCATTTGAAAATGTTCGTTAGAGTGCATTCCATGGAAGTAGTTATCCAGATCATGGACAATTTCAAATATGACCATCAGCGAACAGCCCAATACTTTTTCGCAAGAATTGTCGGTTTGTCTTTCGTCTTCACATTGATTAAGATGCTTTTGACTATGGCAAACAGATTTTTGCTAAATTGCGCTGACAGGTTCGTCAAAGGAATAAAATATTTCATAAGCTCACATGTTGACGGGCCAGTCACTGACTAATACACTTAAAATAAATTGTCAGGTACAATCGTAAACGTAAATTTTTGTGTATATTAGGCGGATTTTCCAGTTGATAACTTTTTTCGTATTTTCATTATTCGATTACCAGCAATTTCAGATCATCCTTGAAATAGTGCTGAATACACTACGATTTGCTGTGTTTTCATTCGACTGCCAGTCAAGTTAAATTCTGTTCTACGTGTTCATCAATGCCTTCAAAATAAAACGTGTGCTAAAATTATTTACTGCGTTACTGAGTTTTGAGATATTCTTTCTAATACACCTAGCCGTTTGAATCTTATTTATAGACTTACCCAGATATGAATATTTATCGCCAAAAAAATAAGTGGCCACAAGACATTTCGTCAATTAATATACCTAAGATAAAATGCGAAAATCTTTCAGAAAAGTTAACTCTTCCATAAGCGCTTAAACCAGGTATCTTTATTTTGATTATCTGCGTACGTTAACGATTTTCCTTGGCCATCCCAAGGAAAAGTTTGGGAAGGTTGACCGTTTTTTCGACTTCGCTGAAAAATAAGAAATACAAGGTCTGCTGAAAATGACAAAACTCCCTTATTCCTTTCCATTGGACCGTTTTTGCCCGTATTTTTTAATTTTCGCCCCGCTCTAAGATTGCAAATGCACAACAGGATGGCCGAATATAGTCAATAATATTTTGCGAAAATATGCCCTTTTAATGTCCTTCCATTTCAAGTTTCCGTATTTTTCATGTTCAATTGCAGACAGAAATTGTCTGGATATCCTTCGCGTACTCCATGACAGTGAATAACGATGGTCTGTCACTGCTTTTCAAAAATATGCTAGTTTATAACCCTAATTATCCGTGTGGAAAAACAAAGAAGAGGCATACAAGGTTATTACCGAGTTTTTTTGTATGAGACATCAGAAAATATGCCACAGTAAACTGAATGTTTTCCTTTTTCTTAAAACAATGCGATTTCTAATTTCTGCATCTACCCGCATTTCGTGAACGCAAAACCAAATTTTCCGTTCATTGAATATGTGTATGTGAAAGTTTTTCAAATTAAATTAATGTTCATTCATAGTAAAATGCGCAGAAACGAAAGCATTTGAATCAACGTCATAGGAAAATCTCTAAATAGCAAGAAACCTCGGCTTATGCGCTTTCAGACACCACTTCTCTTTTAAATGAACAGATCTGAATTGAAGGTTCCATTAACTAACCGCGTCGTGCAAATAAATTTGATTCAACAAACAAAAATAACACAAGGAAATGTTTGATATACTACCAACGAAAATGCTCGATCTCATGACATAGGCAGTCTACTGTAGTTCTGACCGTCTCACTGTTAAAGGTGTATTACCACAACCACTGTAGAGTAGACTTAGACTATAGGTTCTCTGATGGCCATTTAACTGCAAAAAAATCCAGATTGCTTAGGATTTATTTATAGACAAACTGAATTAAGGCTTCTCTTATTGTGCAAATCTGAAGCAATCACGTTTCTGCACAAAATCTTTTTGAATTTAAAATGAGTTCATGTATTTTCAACAAAACATTATGTTGGTGTTTTAAGGAAAATTTTAGGCTAGAATCCATTTTTGTGCAGCTTTTATATGAGTCGTTTTAGAAGCGTGTGCACAAAGATCCACAATGTTGACTTGGGCATTTAAGCATGCTTCATAGCCCACTCCTTAAGCAAAGAGCAGTACTTTGGCTTAGCCAAATGCTAGACGTTTTATTCCTCATCAGAATGACACACAAACAATAGTGAAGTTTTTAAGAAGGAAAAAAGGAAAATTTTGGTCGGCCTGTGTCCATAAAGGAAAAACATCAGCTGCAAAAGTTTTGAGTCAGTGCTGTTCATCATATAAAGTTGATTGTAAGAATTGAATGAGGCAAGATTATTTATTTAATTTTTTGATTTATTTTATTGACTTTTTTGAGTCTACCTTTTCCACCCATCACGATGGTATTTGTTCTTATCTATTTCGTTCAAAGTAGTTTCTTGGATTAAGCGCTGCTTGCCGGACGGCCGTTCAATGGAAATAAACCCTTTAGCTACGTTTTAGTCCCAAAATAAAATATGCTAGTCAAGACTTATTGGCATAATTCGCTATGATTCCCCCAATGTTATCTGGTAAACCAAAATCTCGCCAAGGCTTGGAAAAGGGTAACGTAGCTCTTTCCTAAGAATCCTGATGTCGTTAACCTGTCGTATATGTGTAGAAAATTTAATTGTGCACTTACGTTACTGTACATATTGAAACATTGTGCATTAACGTTGTCTATTTTTGTTTTCATACATAAAATTTACACATATCCAGAACCTTTTCCCAACGTTTACAGCCCTCGTTCTTAAAATGAACTATAAAGGTTGGACAAACAAATGCCTACCAACTAAAACCAATAGTAAATCACCGACCACAATTTCGATTTATTGGGTTTCAAAAGGAAGAACGTTTTTTTTTAAATTTACCTGCAATTGTAGGCAAAGCTTTAGCAGATTTTGGGCTCTCAGTATGGCATAACCGATATTCGTAGGTCTTTCTATGAATGGATGGCAGAACAACATTCTGTTATGGAAGGGATTCAATTTTTAGCCTAAAGCCTATGATTAAATTCCTATTCCAAATTGAGAATTTTCTCGCATATTAACGAGATAGATGGAAGCAAACCTTATCGGGCATAACTACTCTGTTTCTAAGACATGTTGCAAATGCAATCTACTAATATCAGTAGAATATCTACCTTCTATTCAAATATTGATCACAGGTAGTTGTTATCGTAATGACGGTCGGTATAGTCGTATGTGGGTTAAAAACACTCGGACACGCATTTTATTGACATCACGCTGTTTTTACATGACACGGCATCGAGGTTTTCGGCTAGTTTTTCCGTGTGCATTCTGGTGTCAACTTCAGTTTGTAAGTTTGAACTTTACTATTCCCTCAGAAATTAATTGTGTCACCCACTACCCATAAGTGAAGTACAACTAATAAATCAGTCGCCTTTTTATTGTTATACTAGCTGGTAAATTACTGACAATATGTATACATTGCGTCAAGCAGATCTCAAGCCACTGGTGCGCACCTGCATGTAGACGCGAGAGGTTCGGCGTTCAGCATTGGCACAGTGTTGGGTCACTCCAAGTGTTCCTTCTCAGAACCGAGTTCGGGTGGAAAAGCCGAACGGAGGAAACTAATTAAATTGAATGAATGAGGTACGTACCAACGGGCAGCTAGGGTGACTGCAGCTAGCAGGAGGGAACCAGGTTGAGAGAGCGGTTAGAGAAAACCGGTGGTTGGGTTGTTGAGCTGCACATCGACGGCAAATCCCTATGTCGTGTCGGTATTGGTTGGATTGAGCGCAGAGATAGCGCTGGAAGGAGGTCAGGGTGCTAGCACTGATGGAGGGACCACTCAGCTGGATTGCAAACGGAACCATAGCCAGGTCTCGATGGACTTACAGTGGCTTATGACCTCCTCTCGCTTAACGACAGGGTGTCGGTAACTAAATTCTCCATATCGTGTCATATCAAATGACACAGGAAAAATTCAATTGAATTTAAGCAAGAATACTTGTGATAATAGAGAAAGGTCACGGCTAGCAGTTGCATTTTCGATCATGTCGCGGTCATCAATATCGCAACAGGCTAATTTGCTAGGGGAGGCCCTGGCCGCTACGACCTCCCGGCCCGGTTCCGTATAAGAAGAGTAGAACTGGGATGCCAGTTGGTTGCATAGTTTATTCTGTACAAAACTATCACAAAAAGGATTGGAGGAAGTTGGCTGCCCGACGAGGGCACGTCCGGTCGCCGCGTCTGCGACGTCCCAAGTGTGTGAGACCGTGCGGTTGTTACAGGGCATCCAGCAAGGTCAGGTGTGAGTCAGCCTTGAAGATGATTGGCCGTTGAGGACAGCCGAGATTGTCGAGGGCCATACGGCCACTGGTGCGCACGTGCATGTAGACGCGAGAGATTCAGCGTTCAAAATGCGCACGCCGTTGGGTCACAACAGATCCTCTACTAACAAATATCCCATAGCGGAAAAGCTCAGGTACATTTCGTGCTCTTCATGCTAAAAAGCACAAGAATCTGCAGAGATAATTGGAGGATCACTGCTCAAACAGCAGATCCTTGAGAGTACTATCGAACAGGATTTGCAAAAATTGGCATAAAAGGGAATATGGTACAGCATGAGCACTCACACAAATTGTTCTTCTTTTCAACAAGAAGCTGTTAACCTAAATCTCTTTTTATGAACCGACTAAATTTTAGCCATACGAAGCGGAATACTATCAAAATCAAAATTAAAATACTCAAATCAAGCGGAATGCATGTAAAATTGCGTATTCCTCCCACAAATTGCAAGGAATTCGTTACATTACAGAACTTGGTTTAATTTTTGGTCAACTCTTCTTTTCATATATTCAGCTGAAACCCTAGGAATTTTGAATGCAGGAATATCCTTAAGCTCCGCAATTTTCCCTCTTCAGTATTTTTTTAAAATAAAACTTTCACCTAATGAGACGCCGGTACTACACTTTTCAGGGTGTGTTATTTGAACGAGTTTTCTGAATTCTCGGACACAAAAAGCCTTAAAACGTGATACTTGCAAAAATGAATTTAATTAATAGATTAAATAATGAATTTTGATTGAGAAACATCTTATGCCTCTAGTGAACGAGGAAAAACGTATACTTAAAAAAATCTCCAGAGTATTTGAGGTTAAGAATATTCAACACCGCCGGCCGCATACGCATTTTACCCTCGAGCAGCTTCATTATAAAATAGGTAATTAATATAAAACAAGTTGGTTTTTTTACGCAGAAACAATTAAGAAGAATAGGAGTGTTAAGTGAAACCAGCTTATTTTTTTCGTCTGATGTCTTAAATTCCCACTTGAAACAATATTCCAGAAGTTGGATGAATAAACTCCCCGCCCTAAAGATTGCATCTTATTCGGTGCTTTTAATGGGCCCAAAAGGCTCAGCTTCCTAAAAACAGAAGCGGTTTTATTGCATCCTATGCGCAAGATTGTTTAGGGAAAACTAATGCTTTGGGAGTCCGGAATTTATTTCCTATATATTCTACTGCATCAAGCACAAGACCTGTGCTCTCTAACTCCACTTCCACAAGTTTCCTTGCATTTATAAGGCTATTAAACTGTGCCTTTCCACCTACTACCGGAAGTACCTAAGAGAGCTCTAAAAGTTTCTGACTGTGAAAAGCTGCGATCAGTTGACCTACGCGAACCGCTGCACAAGGAACTATGCATTGCGTTGTTAATGGAGGAAATGTGTTTCGCATATTTTGAAAATTTCCTGCAAAGTGGCTCTAAGAAGGGAATCAGCAGGGTTTTGCTCGACCAGGTAGAAAGTCCTAATTCAGTCTTTGCTTGTGACTTGCGTTATGAGTGCCTTTTACTTGATCAGGTGAAACAATTTTTTGTAGTATACAGACTGAAGGGAATGACAACCTGATATAATCGAAAGGGTGAGTGCTAGGAATCTGGTTTGGAAAAAAGATGATTCAATAGGAAGAATGAGAAATGTATTTGCCTATCGCACCTCACTAGTCTTGGTATATGTAATTAAATGATAGCTGGCTGGCCTCCCCACACTTAATCGATGCTAAAACTTTGTTCGGGTGCTGTCATTGGACACATAGGAAGCATGCATATAGGTGCTGGGGTTCTAACCAAACTGATAAGTCAAACGGCGATGTAATAATCAAGTCAAACAACCATCAGTGATTTGAATTCTGTAGCTTAAACAATTGTCAAACTGAATAAAAATATTTGCGCGAATGGTAAGGAATATCGAGGAGTATGTGGTGGTAAAGTAGCTGTATCCTTTGGTTGCCTACCATCCCACTCTGTCCCCTGTCTAGCTGTGAGGTATGAGCTGTGACTGGAAGTTGTGCCCCCTAAACGGGCCACGTGGTAGATGCGTTGGACCAACACGGGGGCCAAATTACGGGCACGGCAGGCGTTATTCGGGGTTGCACCCCATAACAAATGCCGAACATGGGAGGTGTGGTGGCACGCCTAAGGGGGGCTAGGACTTAGGGGACCCAGCCGCGCCAGCCACCTGCGTCCTCTCTCGCCTCCGGTCTTCTTGATTACTTCTTCCAGCTCCCTAGACCACCCCACTACGGCATCCCTCTCCCATGAACCGGTCCAGTCATTCATCTGATGCGGTTTCCTGTTACTTGACAACCTTCCCAGCCAAAACAATTAGTGCAGCACGATGGATTCAGGTACCTAAGCGCTTTATATTTTGCCGTGCGCAGACGTGCCGTAGGAATGTCTTCCACACCCACCTATCCCTTCCATGCGCCAGTTGATTGACCTAACCAGTCAGCCACCAGCTCATAGGTGGCCAGTTTTGGGGTAGGCGGACCCCACGAAGCTCATTGAGCGAGGTCTGCTTACCAGTCAGGCCCCTCTGTTGGTCCTGCGCATTTTCTTCCCGCGTGGCCCGGTATAGGTGTTCAACTGCCCCGAAATAAGACACCAAAACCGACTAAATCGACGTGCCAGCTTACATAATCAGCCTAACATTTTAAAAACCTACAGGACTGCGGATAAAAGCGAAAATGACCTACCCAACCCATATTCAGTGCTTCGGCTCAGTTTGGCCAGGGCAAATCAGAGCACACAGACGAACACATATTCCAACGGCGATGCTGGTGACCCAAGCGGCCGAGCAATCATCACGTCAACCTCAAAAACGGGTGATGAAATTTCGGCGGATAACTACCCGCATGCCGGCCATCAAACAAATAACGCACCAAAGTGAAAACCCCTTGATAAAGGGGAGCCGTTAGTTGTCATAGGGATGCAGTAGCGTGGCCATTGCATCCGACAAATGCTACAATGTCCGGCGTAAGAAGTACCTGTACCTGATACGTTCTCTGATGATGTGTTCAAGTTGGAATCTGAAACCTCATCTCAGCGATCGCGTCAACTTCTCCCCAAACTACACGAATGTTGACTTTTCTAATACATAAGATTCCCCAACTTGTTAATTCATTTCGAGATCACAACATGGAATGTGTTTACGCCCGAAAAAACTTTTTAAAAATAAACAGGATATTAGCAAAGTATTTTAATGGTTCCTCCTAGAAAACTCTCAGACTACCTTATCATGCTGGGAGGGTGAGCACCCATACTGAAGCGAACATAATTGCGTAAGACTTGCATCCACTGTGCTTTTGCCACCCACGGTAGTCATTGTCTCTGGGTACGGGTCCGGAAGAGAAGCCAATGCATTTAGTGAAGAAAATTCTTTAAGTTTTCGGGCCTCTTTTTTTCTAATCTAAGCAAACTAAGATCATTAATATCCTTACAATATGCCCTTAAAAAACCACATACTGCCAAGTGTTAGCTCACTGTACTATAGAGATGTTTATTACATATCTAGCAGTTAGGTTCTTTAAATATGCCCTCTTTCCGAATGAATTACATCACATCAAAAACGCCGTGTGGGATTTGCTTGCACCCGGTTATTTTAAAGAATATTTCAATGCGGTATCAGGTGGATGCTGACGTGGTTCATTTCAGCAATCATTCTCGGTTTTTCTATACCCTACGATCCTCCACGTTTTCGAACACAAGTTACGCTGAATGTCAACAAGCGTTAATTCCTGAAATTTAAGTGAAGTTATGACTTCTGACCTGGTGGCACAAATATTGTTAGAGAGGGAGAAAATTTCAACTAATCCTAAGACATACTCTGTAGTTTGCACACTATTTTCTGAGTGTGTCACTCAAAAGCCCATATAAAATTTATAAAATTGAAAGAAAGTGAAGCATAAAAGGCCTGGTGGCACAAAAATATGCTGTTACATTTTGCAAAACTCAATTCTCAATTCTCAGCCAGGATTCCGATCTGGTACTTATGGAAAGTTTTCATAAACTCCTCCGAAGGCGGCGTTTTCATGAATTTGGTTACACGTTGTAGACGGCCGTCGATCATGTTGGGACGCTGAAGACCCAGGAGGCCGCAGACAAAGGATAGATGTCTATCTGATTGATATCTTGAATGCCCTGCAGAGGTTGGATGCCGGGACCACTCGCAACCATGAAGGGGTGCATCAGTGGATCGTCATTGTCGTAGCCGTGATTACCAAGAAGGGCTGATTAAACAAAAATATCCAACTTAATTTTACTCTTTTTAAATACCAAAAATATATGGATAAAGTGGAGTAGTGATCATTTCATAGGCTGATCAAGGTGCAGATATTTATTTAAGGACACACCTTAAAATCGAAAAGCTGTATGCACGGATCTTACTCTCATTTGACTGATAGCAAATAGAATAATTGTCATTTATTCACCCCCATTTTAGAAAGTGGTTTATCTGCATATACAAATAGCCAATGGGATGAAATATCCGGATTTTCTGCCAACTGAAATAATGATTGCTTTAATTTTCAAGGCATCTAATAAATACAACCTGTATCAGGGAAACCGATTTACAAAAAAGTCGCAGATATGAGTCAAAGGACAGGTGAAGCATAAATGAATTCTTATAGCCATAGAGTCCATTTGTGCCATTTAGATTCGTAAAATTCTATAGCGAAATTGCATTGATGAGACAGTTTTCAACTTCAGGTTTTACCGCCAAAGTGCGGATTCATCAGTTATCACAAATTCATTCAGTAGTTATAAAATGTATTGTTGCCATTAAGAAATCAGATATTGTGTCCTCTGATTCGCAAAGGTAAGATTTCCAGGATGAAATTCAGATAAATATAAAGTGCTCACTGGAATTGGTTTGTTTTGTCAATAACGTTTCGGAGAGCTTGATTGATTCTTTATTTTAAAAGCATCTACTGTTTTGAATAAAAAACTGAACTTTTCGGACTTCAGCTGATCGATTTTTCCCAGTAAAAGATTCAAAAGATGACTTGGTGAGCGTACGCGCTGCTCTCAATAACTTCTCTTCAACCCAGTACAGTTATAGGGAAACGTTGGAACGTAATAGACATTTAAAACATGAAATCGATAATGTTCATCCGTTTATGTGGCTCGCGTGAGAGTTATGCATAGGTAAAAGCTAATAAGAAACAATGCGATAGACGGCCATCTTTGTGATTAATTTAGTTTACAGTTGTCCATTTGCACCACGGCGCACAAACACATCTAGGAAGGGAAGTTGGTTGCCGATACAAGCCAAAATGCCAGTCTCAGGAAGTAATTGAAAAGAAGTAGATGCGATCAATGGGACAAGAGCTTTATTCACCCAACGTTTCGGATTCAAACTCGACCCCATCATCAGAGACAGTATCAGATACGTGTAATTCGTACACAGGGAATTGCAGTATTTATAGGGAGCAGTCGCTATGCTAACGCATGCCTTAGACAATTAGCGACTCCCTCTTCATCAATGATGATTGCGTTCTGGTGCGTTAATTGCTTGATGGCCGGCATGTGGGTCGTTATCCGCTGAAGTTTCGATATCCATGTTGGACGTTGGTGTGATGATTGCTCAGCCATCTGAATCCCCGGCCCTGGCGTTGGAAAATGTGTTCACCTGAGCGCTTACCGATTGGCCGATTGCTCGAGCCAAACTGAGTATCAACCCCGAATATGGGTCGGGTAGGCCATTGCACTTGTTGATAGACTGGGGTCTGTAAACTGGGATTCAACCAACTCGTGGCTCATGCGATTTTCACCTCTTGCGAGAATTGCGGCTTTATATAAATTAAATTTTCGGCCTATTCTTGCTGAATGAGACGCAACTTGAGAATTGGCGCAGTCAATGGGGGAGCCGTTAATTGCCATAGGCATGCGCAAATAAATACTGCGACTCCCTGTGTAATAATTAACCTTATGTGATCCTGTCTCTGATAATGAGTTTGAGTTGGAATCCGGAACGTCAGACGAATAAAGCTCTTTTCCCAGAGATCGCATCTAATTCCTCTCAAGTACTTTCTGCAACTCGCATTTTCGCTTGTATCGGCAACTTATTTGGGCACGACGTGCTCCGATGGGCCCGATAATGGGAAACATTTGCCCTCCTACAGGTCTCTACTTAGGCGCGGCTTCAGTTTATGCACCGGTGTCTCGACAATAATGTTTCGTTGAAATGTGTGTCATACAAAGCCCCGGGTAACACGGAGCTGGGGAGGTGCTCAGTATTTCAACACGGAGGATGAATGATCCGTGTGCTCCTTCAAGGTTGTCAAACGCGACTGTGCTTCCCAAGGTACACAAGGAGGTGCTCCTCTCCAGTCCGTCGTATCGCTCAAAGGCACTCCAACTTATGGACTGGCAAAGTGGCCGTTTTGACGCTTCGAATTCCTGATCGTTGATTCGAACGCCACAGTCAACTTTTCAACACAATTCTTGGAGAAACATATAGGTGTGATCCAAGCAACCTAATGGTATCCTTTGATGCCACGTACCTTTTACTTCTATTCTGCAGGACCTGGCAGTCGAGGCTGTTGAACTACTCCTACGAGGCGAATACGATGAAACCGTGAAACCGTCAGATCCTGAGGTTTTGTCACTTTTGACGGAGCAATCTACGAGCAGGTGAAGGGAACACCAATGGGTTTCGCATACTACCGGACTGATAGCCGAGGTGGTCCTCAAACGGGTGGAGTCACTGGTCTTCCAACACCACAGACCGAAATTCTGGGCTCATTATGTAGATGACACCTTCGTCGTCATCGAACGGGATCAGGTGCTCACTTTCGAAGAACGTCTCAACAGCGCCTTCCCGGACATACGAGTTACGATGGAGTAGGAAGAGAACAATCAACTGGCCTTCCTTGACGTCCTCGTCTGCCGCAAAGATTGTGGTGATCTACAGACCAAAGTGTTCAGGAAAGCGACAAATACGATGCAGGTACTGAACTTCAACAGCAACCACCAAATCACACAAAAACGCAGTTACGTAAGGACGCTAAATCGGCGTGTTCAAACGCACTGCAGTGAACCGGAAGACAAGGTTGCCGAATGACAATATCTTCGATGGGTGTTCAGAGAAAATAGCTATCCACGCAATTTCGGTACACGCGCAAACGAGGAGAACGAAAATATTTCACCGAGCCTATATACTGGCGAGTGATTCCATGCGTAAAAACGTAGAGGCGGTCAGCCACCTTCTCGCGATATTTGGAGTTGGAGTCACACACAGACCGGAGGCCATCATTCAGCGACAGATAATTTGACCAAAGGACCCACTCCAGGGGCAAGAAATATCTGGAGTTATTTATCGGATCTGTTGAAGTTACGGGCAAAGAAAGTACGTTGGAGAAACTGGAAGACGCGAATTACAGAACACACGGCAGCAGTGTGCTAACTGGCGCCAATTCTCAAGTCGCGGCTCATTCGGCGAGAACCGGCCGCAAATTCAATTTCGAGGAGGCCAAAATTCTCGCAAGAGGTGATAATCGCGTGAGCCCCAGTGCAATGACCTACCTGGCCCTTATTCGGTGTTGAGACTCAGTTTGGCCCGAGCAATAGGCCACTCGGTGAGCACTCAGGCGAACACATTTTCCAACGCCAGGGGCGGTCAGTCAGATGGCCGAGCAATCATCACACCAAACTCCAGCACAGCGATCACAGCAGTGTATTTTCAATTAGTTTTTTTTTTCAGTTCTCAATGTCAGATGTTTTGTCAAGGGCAAAAGTGTCATCGACATAACGAAGCCAAAACATTGGTTGATGCTTGATGAAGACCAAGTTTTCTATCCGTTGGATGACCACTTGAGCAATTAGGCCTGATAGGTGGTGGCCCAGGTCAGTGCCTTTAATTTGTTCATACATTTGTCCACCAAAGGGGAGTGAGATTTTGAGGCAAGGACGTAGATTTTCGAGCAAATGTTCAGACTCCAGACGCTATTTTCCCATCCACTTTCCTCTTTCTGGTTACACCGGAACGAAGACATATATCCGAAGACGGCCCCGTGACGAACCCACCGGAAGAGATCACATGCCTAGAAGCATCCTAGACCGATGCGAAGTTGCGCAACACCAGCGGCCATCAAGCTGTCCAAATATCCACACAAAGGCCGAGGCAGTGATCGAGAAAAAATTGATCCGTTCAAGGCCGGTCATGCAAAACACTGCTCGATATTAGCAGTAGACGCTTTAAAAATGGAGAGCTAGCCAAGGTCTCCAAAAACGTCAGTGACAACACAAATCAATTTCGGTGAGCACTTTAAATTTATCTGAATCGTATCCTCTAAATTTTGTTACCCGTAATGATTGCGCATTTCTGAAGCTGTCACTTATCAGTATGACCTAGGAGTGCGGCACAATATTTGACTTGATTGCTCACCGCGGTATGCAAGTTGCATAATGAGCAGACTATTGAGACCCAAATCATCGTGTAACCCACTAAACAGTCAAATACCGATGACGTAGGAATGAAAATGTCTTGCTACTTTACGGCTATGAAACAGTCAAATGCCACCAGATCTTTGACACAAACAAGGAGGTTGAATATAAATACCGATATTTCTCATTTGTGTTTAATCTGCCGGATGAACGATTAAACGTAAAACAGAAATGATCATCGCAACAAGCATATATAAAAAGAAACAGAGTAGGATCATTATGTGAGCAGATTCTTTCTAATCAGAATGAGGTTCATGTATTTTTTGTTTTTAAAATAGGAAGCAACGAAAACAAATTCTGCACGAATTGAAAAAAAAATGCGCGAAACATACCGCCCTTGCCATTATACTGATTTTTATTTGTGTTAATCAGGAAACCCGTATCACCCAGGAGGAAAACGGGTGGCATGCGATAGCTCCCCTTCAAATGAAAACGTTCCGGCAGGTCCTCTTTGAGCCACACAAGGCAGTTTTTTAGCTTACCGGCTTTGATTGCTTCTGTAATTTTGTCGTACAGATATGTTGCATTATATCCTGCGGGAAACAAGAATAGGAGCAACATTTCATTAGAATATCACCGAAGGGAAGCTTATTTTTAAGATAATTGACTGAATTCGTGGGGCTAGACCGACGGAATGCAAAGAGATTTCAAAGAATTTATCCGAACCATGCAATGGATATATTACTGGTGGTTTATGTATGAAAGCAAACATGAACAGTATCTTATATAAAGGGGCAAAAAAGCACAGGATTTTAACCTTTTTCCGGCCAGAGTCCTACCATTCCCGGAGAGTTATTTCCGAAATAAGATTGCTTATATTTCAAAACTTGCCACAGTTCTATTCTATTTTCCCGTGGTATTTCTGCCATGCCGTGATCCGCTGTCACGATAAGATTTAGCTTGCCGTTAAGCTCGGGGATTTCTTTGATCCTTCTTAAGAGATATGCGATCCCATTATTAACATGTTCAATGGCATCCAGAACTTCGACCGAGTTTGGTCCATACTTATGCGCAGTATGATCTGGCTCGTTGAAGTAGAACGCACAAAAGTTGAACTCATCGCGAGTTATCCAGTCCATTACGCGGTCAACACGGTATTCAAATGTTGGCAGATCGCTGTACAGGCCAAACGTTGCGAAGGGGTACTTGCCAGCATAGGGGTTATTGCTACCCGGCCAGTAGAAGACGCAGCTCCGTTTGCCATGACGTTGATTGGTGATCCAGATTGGCTCATTCTTATTGTAGTTCAGGAAGACAGGATCCATAGCATCCGCCGTTGTCCGCATACTGAAATAACGGTTTAGCTTTGGATCCCAAAATTTGTTATTATAAAGACCGTGATTTTCAACATAGCGGCCAGTAGCTATCGAGAAGTGAGTTGGAAAGGTGACGGTTGTGAAGACACTCTTAACTTTAGCACGGAAACCTTCAGCAGCAATCTCCTCAAAAGCAGAGACATTCCTGTTGGCCTTCTTAGCTACGTCAATATAGTCCCATCTGAAACCATCTAGTGAGACGAGAATGACCTTGTTGGCTAGACAGTGTCCGAGTAGTACGATGAATATCACTAGCGAAATGTAAAAGGACTTCATTTGCCTGACTGCTTGAAGATCCTGTTATCTACATATATGTTTGTGTAGAAGGGGTCAAGTGAGACTTTCCTTGAGCATAACGCAGATCCATATAAAAATGCTAAATGATTGGTTGCCAAGTTTGGAGGCCTGAGCGCCAACAAAAAAGCTACTGACGAAATTTTCTAGGACGTTACCAACATCAGTATGACAGCGCACGGCGTCGCAAGCTGTGCACTCATACGCACGGCGGCACAGTAACGATTTTGCACAGTTTTGCCATCTTTTACTTACTATGTTTTTAGGCGTTTTGAGTATTTTTTATCCCCTCAATGCTTTTAAAAGGAAACTACTAAAAAATTATTTGGATATAGATGGTTCAAGTCTTCAGGAAAATTACGGCAAGTGGCTCCAAGCCAAGCAATGCTACGGAAGTAGCAAAAAAAGTAAAATAGTAAATCGTAAAAAATAATAAAAAAATAATTAGGGAATAGATGGTTCAAGTCTTCAGAAAAATTACGGCAAAGTGGCAGAGGAAGTAGAAAGGATCACTGGGACAAGAAGTGTACTGGCCTCACGTTTCAGATCCCAGCTCGAACCAATCTTCAGAGGGAGCATCAGATACCGATAAATCATACACAGGAAGATGACTTCGAGCTGGAATCCAAAATGCCAGGCGAGTATAGTTCTTCTTCCAGCGATCGCATTTACTTCTTCAAAATTGCTTTCACATGGTTATTTCCCTTGTTCGGATGTGGGGGTGCCCGGCATTGCAGAAATTGGTTTAAGGGGAACAGCGAATTCGGGAATTTTAAGCAATTCACATACAATAATTAGTCTGTTTGCTACGAAAAAGGAGCTATTATTAGAAAAACATGCAATTGCCAGGTGAAGATAAATAAAACGTCTATTTAACTTGCAGATTTTTCAATCTGTCGAGGAGAACGGTTTATATCCATAGGATTGCTGGCTTAGTAGAAGGGTTGCTCACTATTCCACAAAGATCCTTCTTTTCCAAAATAATTAGGTAGGCAACGTAGACAACTACATCCTGAAAATTGAATCAAGTGCAAAATGTCATCGCCAGATTCGTGGTGTGTTATATAAGTTGGAAGGTTCATAATCACTCAAAGAGAGGAAAATATCGAACTTTATTGATAATTTCGAATTAACGGACATGCATAAGCCGTTTTCTGCGGTGATAAGATGTATTTCTATAGTGCCAGTTTGCAGTACCTGACAGAGATCAAAGGAAAGCTAGCAAAGTAAGCTTTGCGGTCGTTGATGAACGCTCACCAATGGCTAACAGAACTCACTCGTTCCGCTCTGCCTTGAATTTCACTCTAGAGCCACGTCAGCAGCCGCAAAACAGCCAGTAGTAGAAGACGCAGATGTATATTGCCAGCAAAAACAAGGCATACTGGAATGACCATTTCTGGCTTATTAGCTGTCGTCAGCCAGTGATATCTAACCCATGGTGGGGCACTACCCGAGGATCGAACTCGCAACCCGTTGATCAGAAGTCTAACGCTCTAACCATTGAACCTTTTTGGGCAAAAAACGAACAGAAACCTCATAGACCGTCTAGTTCAATCTACCAGAGCCATGCTTTGTAGGATCCATGCATTGGTTGCACTCGGAGCCCTATAACCACAACAACTTCCTTCTCCTAGATTTTGCGTGCTGCGAAGATCATGTTGACGGTACTGCAGTTCCTCTGGATTCCTAGTAGTAGTAGTAGTAGTAGTAGTAGTAGTAGTAGTAGTAGTAGTAGTAGTAGTAGTAGTAATAGTAGTCGTAGTAGTAGTAGTGGTAGTAGTGGTGGTGGTAGTGGTGGTAGAGGGAGAAGTTTCGGTAAGTAGTAGTAGTAGTAGTAGTAGAAGTAGTCGTAGTAGTAGTAGTGGTAGTAGTGGTGGTGGTAGTGGTGGTAGTGGGAGAAATTTCAGTAAGTAGTAGTAGTAGTAGTGGTAGTGGTGGTGGTAGTGGTGGTAGTAGTGGTGGTCATGATTTTCGTTGTGGACTCCATGGGGATTGCGGTAGTGCTGGTGGCTGAACAATTTTCGGAGGTGGAAGATGGAGCTTTTTGTGTTTTTGTTTCATCAGGCCCGTAGATACCAATCCTTGCATGATAGTCCGCTGACTGTGTGAGCAGGATGGAAGAGTAGACATTTGCGAGTCACTCTTATTGTCTTCTTAGTGACTATCCCTTGGGCTTCGAAGCCGGCTGTCTCTGCCTTCACGGCGGTTCGCCAAAATTGTCAATTCCGAAGGAGGTTATCCCAGGTGCCTAGGAGGATTTTTAAGTACTCGAGGAAAGACTTTCGGTGTCCTCTTTGTCGGTTGGCACTGTAGTTGCGTCACCGCCAACAATCCACTTGTGGAAGCACTCGTTATTTCTCCTCACAAAATGGTTGCAGTTGTATTTGTTTTATCATGGTTTAAGACATTCCTGTATGGGAGGCAGCTCATACGGAAGTGTCTTAGATTCTTTGTATGATTGTATAAACTCCCCGGTCTCCACTCCATAGACTAGTCAGGACTACAACCCCTGACTATTTGGGGCCGGCTAAATCCCTGCCTGTTTTTTTCATCCTCGACCTTGCTCACTGTTGTGAGTTGAGCTCCACTGACATCAGATGGGAGGGGGGGGGAGGTTATTGTATTCAACGTTTGTCACCGTCTTTTCCGTGTTCAGGATCAGCCTGAAGTTAGCGCAGCCACAGTGCACAGTTGTCGTCAAATGACAGGTCATGAATGCTGGTTAGGATACCAGCGAAGGTGCGTTAATGCGTTGCATATTAAACGGCTTTTCTCTTGGCCCATAACGAGTGTCGCTGACTTGTAGGAGTCGAGTCATCAGTATGTTGCATAGTTGCCGCACCAAATTTCAGCATGAGCTTCCAGATCCCATTGCGGTTGACTGTATCAAAGGCATTCATCAGGTCGACCAAAGTGGTGTAACGTTCGGTCCTCATTTCCTAACCCTCTCCTGGAGTTTGTGTGCTGCGAAGATCATGTCGAAGGTACCGCAGTTCCTTCGGATTGCGTAATCTCTCTTGGGGAGAAGTCTTTGATACAGGTGCATGTTGGGGCGATTGAGGAGAAGGAGCTAGATGCCTCTGTGATTGTCATAGATCTTTCGGTTCCTCTTCCACGTGTGGATGTGGAGGAGGGTGTGCTGATCTTAATGTAATGTTTTCCTCATCTCGTGAGAGCTCATCATTGAGGGCATAAACGCTGACGACGATGGTGAACTTTGTTTCCGGAAAAGTAGAGTGAAAAGTAATGAGGCAGGCGATAATGCTCCATGGTATCGATAAAATTCGATATTTTCCTCTCTTTGAATGATTATGTACCTGCCAACTTATAAAACACACCACGAATCTGGCGATGACATTTTGCACTTGATTCAATTTTCAGGATGTAGTTGTCTACGTCGCTTCCTAATTATTTTGGAAAAGAAGGATCTTTGTGGGACAGTGAGAAACCCTTCTGATAAACCAGCAATCCAATGGATCTAAATCGTTCTCCTCAACAGATTGGGCAATCTGCAGGTTAAATAGATGTTTTATTTAGCTTCGACAGTGCGCAGGCAGCGCCAGCGTCACGTCATTCTGCCCTCGGGCGCCCGCTCTAGACGAAGGTGTAGCCGACATCTTCCTCCATCAGTTTTCCTCATTGGGGGACTTGTGGCTTGCTGATGGCCACGATTTCTACCTTTAAGCGCATAAGTTCTCAAACGACCAGCGCTGTCCTGCTTTACTTTCGATTGCTTCGAGGGTTATCTGAAGAGGAACGAAAATTGCAGAATGCCAGGGCGGAGGAGGCAGGGAGGTTAGATTTTCTAATCTGTTTCAATCGCGCATCTTGCGCCTACAGGCCACTAACAGCTTGCAGTTGGCGTGATTGGCCAACAGTTGTTTGAACTACCCTATCACAGCAGCTGAAGTTCTCAGGATCGGCTTTGAAAATGATGGGCTAGATTGGACAGCCGGCATTGATGAGAACCAGACAGCCACTGGTGCGCACGTGCATATACTCGCCAGAGGTTCAACATTGCCAAATGCGCACGGCGTTGGACCAACACAACCTCTCCTAGCTCTTTTTCCAGTGAGAGGGATAAACAGGACATCTTAGTCAGCCGAACGACTGCAGAGTTTCACAATGGGTTTGGTGGGCAGACGTCATGATCGAGCCTTGACCACCCACGGGATTGCTCTCGATCACTCAGTAGGACATTTTCTTTGGGAGGGGGTGGGGCAGAGGGGTACTGAAATAGAGCAGCCTATCGTGGAACACACACAAACACACCCTCATCTAGTTTGGCCTGCTGGTCGAGACGATTACCGGGTTGTGCCCACGAGGCTGAGCCTAGCTTCGGGGAGCCACAGACGAGTGCCTGTCACGCGCAGCAACCAGGACATGCACGAGGCCCGCGGAACGACCAGTCACTCCTACACAGTGTAACCCCTACCTACATCATGTCTTAAACATTTCACTCTAGACAACCGAAGACGGGGCTCGGTTACAACACGTGTACAAACGTGCTGGCGCGCATTAACCTTGATGCCCTGGCGCGTGTACCGTTCTAGAAATTAGCGAGTTGCGAATTCAACGCGCCAGCATTCAGTCCCGGGAAACAGCCAATCATAGGCGTCCACGAACTCCATAATCATCGAATCACAGGAACCTTAGTCACACGCGTTCCTCAACACTCTAATGAGAGAATGCGCACGCATGGTGGGCTCAAACCTTAAGCTTCTGCACAGAATGAATGCTTCCCTTTCTTCCTAAATGAGGCACTAGACCCTAAATACTGTGGTGTGATAATGCACACTCATTCTCCTATCCGAAACATGTCCACTGTAGTGCTAACCCACGGAAAATTATAGCATCAGAGATTAAATGGATCCGTTTCTCCATCGGTAGGGCGTCCGAGTAAAGTTTCTTTTTCAGTTCACTTGAGTGCAGTTTATTTTTGAAGGAAAATAAAGGCATTTGCCATTGAACTTCCCAATTATTCAGTGAACTATATTTCGGAAAGAAGTTTATAAATTTGGAAGAAAGAAGAAAAAGAAGAAAAAGAAGAAGAAGAAGAAAGAAGAAATAAGGTTGTTCGATCGACGGAACCGCCACCAGTGACTGCGTAGGGCCCCGTGTGCCGAGGCCCGATCGATTGACGGAATTTTGATTGGATGCTAAGGCTTCAATAAATTCATGGCTTGTCTTGCTTCTGGTGTGGACAAAAACAACCCTACGCAGTGACTTCCGGGGTGACGTCACTGGTGTTTGATTGACCCCTGCCAACTATAACTGCTGCTTGTTCTGGTGTCGCTTTTACCTTTGACGATGGACTCCAGTGCAAGTTCGAATGCTTGGATGAATAAAAAAATTGATGCTGGTGATCGAGTAGCCTTCTTATACGTACACTTGGAATGCCAACATTTGCCTCAGTTCGTGAAAGGTTTAGGGTCTAAGCAGGGGTTGTGCTCGCAGCACTGCAATCATCAGGTCAAATACCAGGTTGTAGGTAAAAGACAGAAGGCACCAGAATGAGGGATTTATTGTGCACGGAACCCCGAGTTGCTTTATCAGGCAGCAGTGGCCACTGGTGAAGCCAGTGCTAGGGTTTAAGGCGTCCAGCCATGCACTAAAGTGGGTGAGACGGTGGTGGATGCTGCTTAAATAGGTCTGTGGAACAAGTCAAGTGTTCTTCAATGGTTTAAGTTGCATTACCCAAGGGGTGTCGTGTCTACTGGTCCATGCTGAGTCGACCGAGGGATCGGTTGTTCAAGTGGCGCTCGGGGAGTCATGACCCTCTGGACACATGATGACAGTTTGACCGTCGATTTCGACGAGGTCCACCGTATGTTCCACACAAGGTGGTGCAGGGACGGTGATTTGCGCGTGAATTAGATATAAGTGACAGTAACCTTGCGCTGCAGCTACCGCACTCTGTCCTCCTCCCAGTGTCAAGACAGAGTCCAGAAGACTGGAGATGGAGGAGGGCGCAGGTGGCTGGCGCGGCCGGAGCCGCCCCTGGGTGTACCACCACACCTGACTCAGATCCCACGGAGTGGGAGTGCCATAAAGGCCACATTAAGAAGGAGCCATTACAGCCTGACTCTCAGCCCGCCAGTCAGCCACTCCACACAAAACACACATTGGGCTGACCACGCGGTCCGAGTTATTATGTCAGTTGGAAACCTTCCAAGCCACGGCTTTTAGCGCACCGTGATAGTTTCAAGTGCGTCAGATTATTTGTGGTGAGGAAAATGCGCTGAGCTAGTGACTTCACTCTCTCCCCCACCCCCACAATCAGACCACCATCCGAGCCAGTTAGTTGTCTGAGATGGGAGTGGGCGCATTGGCTGACTTGTCGGCGTACCCGTCTTCGTGCGCCACAGCACAACCTGGCCCCCATAACGCACACACCAGGATTCACTAACTCAGAGGATATGGAGGAGCTATCATCGTCTGAATCCCAGTCCACTGGTCAGCCACACGACACACACAGCACATACACTGGGCCGACGGTGGGGTCTGGTGTAAGCGTCAGATTGGCAGCCATCCCAGCCACGCTTTCTAGGACACCGTGAATTTTATCGGGTAAATTATGATGATGGTGCGGGTGTTGTCTATGTATTAGTGTGATGGTGTGCGCTGACTTGGCTTAGCCTCCGGTGGTTTACCGCAGGTTGTCATGGAGGCGCATGTGTCCTAATAGGCCTATGTGGTGTGTAAATGTGCAGGAGCAGTGAGGGCAGTGGAGGCAGGCGCGACGAATGTATGTCGGAGCCCCAGGCACTGGTTTACCAGCCTCCGTGCGATGCATTCGCAGGTGACCGATCAGGCTGATGCGTGAGTTGAAGTTGCGGGCGCATTGTGGGCAGGAGAAATCGGTAGAGGATGTCATTCATGGAAGTGGGCGTTGGCAGTGGCGGTAAGAATGACAGGAGCGGAGGGTGTGAATGATGTATCGGTGGTGTCGGCATTGCGGTGAATTCTGCTGTCATGGATGCGCATGTGACCTAAAAGGGCCTTGAGATGAGTGGATACGTGAGGACAGTGAGGACAGTGGAGGCGACGATCTCTGCTACGTGCTGGCGCACATAAACCTTGATGCGCTGGCGCGTGTACCGTTCTACATATTGGTGTGGTTCTGGCCTCCTAGTGAATGCAACGAGCCAGCATTCAGTCCCGGGGAAACAGCCAATCGTAGGCGTCCACGAACTCCATAATAATCGAATCACAGGAATCTTAGTCACACGCGTTCCTCAATACCTTAAGGAGGGAACGCACACGCATCGTGGGCTCCAACCTAATGCTTCTGCACAGAATGCTTCCCGTTGTTTTTCCCCTTTATTCGTAAATGAGGCACGGGACCCTAAATACTGTGGTGTGATAATGCACACTCATTCTCCTACCCGAAACATGTCCACTGTAGTGCTAACCCACGGAAAATTGTAGCATCAGAGATTAAATGGATCCGTTTTCTCCATCGGTAGGGCGTTCGAGTAAAGTTTCTTTTTCAGTTCACTTGAGTAGAGTTTATTTTTGAGGGAAAATAAAGGCAATTGCCTTTAAACTTCCTATTTATTCAGTGTACTATGTTATGGAAAAGGAAGTTATAAGTTTTTTAAGAAAAAATAAGACGGAGAAGAAGAAGAAGAAGAAAGAAGGTTGTTCGACCGACGGAACCGCCACCAGTGACTGCGTAGGGCTCCGTGTGCCGAGGCCCGATCGATTGACGGAATTTTGATTGGATGCTAAGGCTTCAATAAATTCATGGCTTGTCTTGCTTCTGGTGTGGACAAAAACAACCCTACGCAGTGACTTCCGGGGTGACGTCACTGGTGTTTGATTGACCCCTGCCAACTTTAACTGCTGCTTGTTCTGGTGTCGATTTACCTTTGACGATGGACTCCAGTGCAAGTTCGAATGCTTGGATGAATAAAAAAATTGATGCTGGTGATCGAGTAGCCTTCTTATACGTACACTTGGAATGCCAACATTTGCCTCAGTTCGTATCAGAAATAAACGGGAAAAAACGCATGCTACTTACACAGTCCTTTTTTTTTACCAAAATTGATTTTAGCAGGTGACCAGGAAGACGTTCGTTCAAATGCCAGTATACTATCATGACAGGGATATCTCCGGAGACTGTGGCATGATTGTTAATACTTGTAGGTATTTGTACAATGTACATCTTTGTATCTTTCTTGTTCACCTGAATCTTTATGATCCCTTGTTTTAATGTGCTAAATAAAAAACAACAGCCAGCTTCAACCGGCATGTTAGACGTCTTCTCTTTTCGCTGCTGCATGTCGCCGCTGCAATCTTGCTTGTACTGATCTCTCTCAATTACTTGCAGTCAATTGCAACGATTGATCTTCATTTCTCGATTGCATTCTACTGATTGCCGTCTCAATTGAACTTCTGATTCTGCTCCTCATCCTTGATGCTTAGCTTTCTGGATCTAGCTTAGAGTTCATTACAATCCTCAACAACACTCGCTATCTAGAAGCTGCGTTTTTCGTGAGTCTGCATTCTAACAATCCTCTGACATTTTCGCCGTCCTTTTGTCGTTTGTAGTTTAGACACAATCCTCCACTTAGCGTTAATTTATTTTGTACACCTCGGTTCTTAGCAGTTTCAACCCTCGTCTACACTACAAAATTGGTGACCCCGCTTTTCTATCATTCGCACCATATCACTTACTATGACGGACAACGAGACTAACGCAGACTCTCTTGACGTCCATAGCCTCTCTTTCAAATTGCCCCCATTCACGCCAAGCAACCCTCGCGTATGGTTTAGGCAGATCGAGGCAGTTTTCTAGACTCGCCGTATCACCAGTGAACGCACGCGTTATTCATACGTAGTGCAATCACTTCCTTTCGATGTTGCCGTTGACGTCGAGGACCTCCTTGATCCTATCCCTGCTGAGGAGCCATACACCCAGTTGAAGGATGCTGTAATTAATCGTGTGGCCAAGTTGGCCAACCGAATGCTGCGTGAGCTTTTCACGCAAGTCGAACTTGGCGATCAAACACCTTCCCAACTTATGCGACACATGCGTTCTTTGCTTGCTGGTCGTCATATGGATGATGCAATTTTCCGACAGATCTGGCTTGATAAACTTCCGCTGCCCATGCAGCAGGTATTGGCTATGCTCGACACGAACACCTCATTGGATAAACTAGCCACTCATGCAGACAGAATCATGGAATGCTACCCAAGCAGTACCGCATGTTCTAGTCTTCAACAGACATCGGTGTCCACTTCCAGATCTGATAATATTGACACTCCTGCTCATCAAGGCACTCCAAAGTCAGAACGTGACCCTCCCTATGTGACGTTATCATCGTGCTGTACTGCCTATCGACGGGCCGCACCATCATCTGACCTTTCGCAAGCGTCAAATATCGTGCGTAGCAGTGATTATGAAGATTTAAAGGATACCGTACACCTTTTATGCATGCAAGTCAACAACATGTGTTCTATCATCAACAATCTCCAGTCAAATAGTCGTCAAACATATCAACGTCGACGGTCCAAATCACGGGAATGGCAGCCACAGACCGTGTGCTGGTACCATCGTACCTATGGCGTGAAAGCACGCAAGTGTATTCCGCCGTGCAAATTCCCACAGAAGCCGCAACAGTTAAACTACAACGCCAGCCAGTAATGGCGACGACTGCTGCTGGCCAACCGCGACCCAGATGCCTCTTCTACATCACTGATAAGTCGAGTGGTCTCCGTTTTCTTGTAGATACCGGTGCTGAGGTTAGTGTTATCCCGCCTTCTAGGCGTCACCACCTCAAGCCTTCGCAGTTCTCATTGCAGGCTGCTAACAACACTGTCATCCACACATTCGGACAACAGTCCCTAACTCTTGACCTTGGTCTAAGGCGCTTTCCAATGGGTCTTTATCCTAGCCGATGTCCAGTCACCGATTATTGGAGCCGATTTCCTCTCACATTTCGGCCTTTCAGTTGATTTGATGCATCGTCGACTCATTGATACTACAACCAGACTTTTCACCGTCGGTACGGTCACCTCTGACCCTTCGGTTGGCATACACTTGACTATTCCAAGTTCGCCATTTGCTGACATTTTGAAGGACTATCCGTCCCTCACTAAACCTTGTCAGTTTGCCGAAAAGGTTCAGCACACAGTTAAGCATCACATAGTTACCGCAGGACAACCCGTTCATGCCCACCCACGTAGGCTTTATCCAGAAAATTTGCGGGTGGCTAGAAGTGAGTTCAAACACATGCTAAATTTGGGGATTATTCGCCCTTCTTCCAGCCCATGGGCCTCTCCTCTGCACATGGTCCCCAAGAAATCAGCCGATGATTGGAGGCCATGTGGGGATCATCGTGCTTTGAACAGAGCAACTGTCCCTGATCGGTATCCCATTCCTCATATTCACGATTTTTCTCACATTTTGGCTGGAATGACTATTTTCTCCAAGATCGACTTTGTGAGAGCATATCATCAAATACCGGTCGCTGAGGAAGACATCCCCAAGACCGCCATCACAACGCTTTTTGGCTTGTTCGAATTTCTCCGCATGCCTTTCGGTTTGCGTAACGCCGCCCAATCCTTCCAGCGGTTTATTGATGAGGTCTTGCGCGGTCTTTCGTTTACCTTTGTCTATATTGATGACATACTCGTCGCAAGTTCTTCGCCAGCGGAACATGCATCACACTTGCGTCAAGTGTTCGATCGTTTCCAGCAACATGGTTTTGCAATTAAAACGTCGACAAATGTCTTTTGGCGTTCCTTCTCTTAATTTCCTTGGTCATCACGTCGATCAGCATGGAATCAGCACCACTTTCAGAGAAGGTGCAAAGCGTTTTATCTTTTCCGTCTCCGAAGACCCTCACACAACTGCGACGTTTCATTGGACATATCAATTATTACCGACGTTTCATTCCCAACTGTGCGACAATACTGGCTCCAATGACTGATCTTTTGAAGTCGAAAGGCAAGCCGATTGAACTTTCACCGGCAGCTCACTCAGCTTTTGAGGCAGCCAAGAAGGCACTCGCTGATGCGACCATGCTGCACCACCTCAACTCTGACGCTTCTACGCAGTTGATTTTGACCACTGACGCTTCCAACAGTGCTGTCGGCGCAGTCTTACATCAACAGGTGAATTACCAGTTGCAGCCATTGGCTTTCTTTTCACAGAAGCTACAACTGGCGCAGACTCGCTACAGTACTTTCTCTCGCGAGCTTCTGGCTATATACCTGGCTATTCGTCATTTTCGCCACCTATTAGAGGGAAGAGATTTTCGGGTTCATACCGACCACAAACCTCTTACTTATGCCCTCAAGGCCAAACCAGATAGGTACTCGCCCAGAGAAGTACGTCACCTTGACTATATCTCGCAGTTTACTGCTTAATATCCGCGATGTCCAAGGCAGCGACAATGTCGTTGCTGATGCATTATCGAGACCGGACATCAACACCTTGTCATCCAAATTCGACCTGGTGAAGCTTGCAGACCTCCAACTAGAAGAGGAGTCCATTGCTGATCTGCGTAAATCTAGTACTCTGCAGCTTCGAGATGCACCACTTCCAGCATCACCAGGTACGATTTTATGCGACTGGTCCACAGGCACTCCCCGACCTGTTGTTCCATTATCCTACCGTAAGGTAGTGTTTAACCATTTTCACTCTCTGTCGCATCCTGGCATTCGCGCCTGTCGCAAACTTATTGCTGCTCGCTTTGTCTGGCCAAAGATGAACTCCGACATCGCCCTTTGGACTAGGCAATGTTTCGCGTGCCAGAAAAACAAAGTGCATCGCCATACCTTTTCCCCTCCAAGCACATTTGTTGTTCCGGACGTTCGATTCCATCACGTTCACTTAGACTTAGTTGGGCCGTTACCACCTTCACGTGGGTACACACATATTTTCACAGCAGTCGACCGTTTCACACGATGGCGAATTGCAATTCCGATATCGGATACCTCGGCAGAAAATATTGCCATGGTCTTCCTGCATCACTGGATTGCCAAATTTGGTGTGCCAGCCACCATTACCACTGACCGCTGAAGTCAGTTTCAATCTAGTCTCTTCCGTGAGTTCACTAAACTTCTCGGGTGTGCGCACATCACGACGACGGCATATCACCCTGCTTCTAACGGCCTCGTGGAACGACTGCATCGTCAACTTAAGACAGCACTGATGTCTCACTCAGACACAACTGCATGGAGTGACAACTTACCCCTCGTCCTTTAGGGTATTTGATCAGCTGTCAAAGAGGACATTCAATGTACTACGGCAGAACTTGTATACGGTACACCTCTCCGCCTTCCCGGCGAATTTGTGCAGCCTCGCACCGTAGACACTAGCTTGTCGAATGCTTTCGTTCAACAATTGAAACAGCGCATGGCTCAATTGCGTCCAACTCCCACTCGCCTTACATCCAAACGCGTTTTTGTGCAAGACGACCTTAAATCTGCTCCATTCGTCTTCGTCCGGCACGACGCAGTTCGCAAGCCTCTTTGTTCCCCTTATGATGGCCCATACAAGGTGCTTCAACGGATGGACAAGTATTACGTCATACAGAAGGCTGACAAGACTGACACAGTCTCCATCGACAGACTCAAGCCAGCTTATCTTGAGTGCGTCCCACCGCCCGTTGCTCCATCCAATTACTCCGCACCGTCACCATCTATTCCACCTATGTCGGTCCCTTCCACTCAACCTTCACACTCGACCACCCCACCCACTCGTTTTGCTACTTCTTCTTCACCACAACGCATTTCCTCTCGTTCTGGTAGACATATCCATTTTCCTGCCAATCTTAAGGACTATTTCGTATAATTTTTTATCTTTTTTTTCATCGAGCGTTTTTTTTGACCCACAAACGCTCTGGTGGGGGAGTTGTGTAGGTATTTGTACAATTTACATCTTTGTATCTTTCTTGTTCACCTGAATCTTTATGATCCCTTGTTTTAATGTGCTAAATAAAAAAACAACAGCCAGCTTCAACCGGCATGTTGGATGTCTTCTGTTTTCGCTGCTGCATGTCGCCGCTGCAATCTTGATTGTACTGATCTCTCTCAATTACTTGCAGTCAATTGCAACGATTGATCTTAATTTCTCGATTGCATTCTACTGATTGCCGTCTCAATTGAACTTCTGATTCTGCTCCTCATCCTTGATGCTTAGCTTTCTGGATCTAGCTTAGAGTTCATTACAATCCTCAACAACACTCGCTATCTAGAAGCTGCGTTTTTCGTGAGTCTGAATTCTAACAATCCTCTGACATTTCGCCGTCCTTTTGTCATTTGTAGTTTAGACACAATCCTCCACTTAGCGTTAATTTATTTTGTACACCTCGGTTCTTAGCAGTTTCGACCCTCGTCTACACTACATACTACAACTCCATCAACGTAATTCATTCTAGTCTAGAACAAATTTTGTAATTTCGGTTAACAGTTCATGAACAGTTCTGAGCTCAGTTATTTAATCATCTTCATTACCGCCGAAGTAGAGGAAAAATTTAAGGAGGCGATTGTATGCACCTGCTTATTTGGAAACTTCGTTGTTTCCATAATCGGAGTAGCGAAGTAACTCTTTCAATTGCCTTGTCACCCGGACTAGCCTCCTTCTTATCTTCATCTTCTTCGGAGGCTCGTGATCACGATACATTTTAATGCATATATTGGATGGGGTAATTTAAAACGCAAACATTTTATTCAAGCTTTCCAAGACCTTTCTTTCATCTCTATGCCTGGGCATCAAACAAAAAGATTTACTGTTAAACCGCAGAATAGTAAAGAAATAGAAGAATATATGTCTTTATTTGAGTACTCCGAAGGGCACTGTCCTTGGCAAAAATAAAACGAATGCACAATCGTGCACCGTTCGGTATGGAAGGTCAGTTTCTAGGCCGTGACAAATGACACAAATCAGTGTGGTCAAAATTAACTAAAAAGAGCATACAGTGAAAAAACTCCTTGGTCATTTTTGTGGAAAAGGTATATATTGAATGAGGTTTGTGGGTTTTAAAGGAGAAAAAAACTGACATTCACGGGAGAAACACGTACGCGTTAGGAAGGATTCACATGGGTTCTAGGTGTTTCACCACCGCAGGTGTGATCACAATGCGTATTAACTGCCCCTAAGCGTAACCGTCTAGGGTGCTAGACAGGAGAAAAGCTTTGTGAGCCTTAAATGAGTCTGTGGTTGGCCAAATTATAAGAAAATACTTTTTCATTACAATCTGCAAATCAATGGTGACTAACAGCATCTTGACCTACTTGTTCTTGAGAAGTTTAATGTGACATCCAAGTCAAAATGTTCGTTAACATGCTAGCCCATCCGAGTAAATTGCCTCTGTCATTCGTACAAACACGCGGCCCACTTCCACGGGTGATCTCATCGCCCCGTCGCTACATGGAATTCATGTGCACGTGTAGAAGCAAATTTCTTGGTTTGGCTTTAGCAGATTGAATATTAACTAGAAGGTACGACTGGTTAGACTGATTCTCTGCTACAGAAGCAGCAAATTCCCTCCTTAAAGTGCGAAAAATTAGATATGCAAAATAGGTGGGTTTTCTTACCACCTGCCTTTGATGTTCTGACAGTTTTCAGTCATAAACCAAAGAATGCCTGCTGACGCATGCTGTCGCATGCTGTCGCGCGTGAATCAGCCCCGTCGTGGCGAAAACTTGATGTCAATCGACCTGGTGCCGTTTATTGATTGGTTGAGGACGGACAAAGATTAGATGCACGCGTGCACTGACACGCTTGGACAGATTTAGGTCTAATGGAAGCAAAGACGCGAGTTTCAGGAATTAGTCGCATAGACGGAGACACGATCACTGAAGCAAGCGCTTTGTCAGCCTGAGGCTTCGGATTTTCACTCGGATCCATCATCAGTGACAGTGAGGAGTCGAAAGGAGGCTCGGAGGGTAAACAATAGTACACGAGAGAGCAGATCTGGGTCCTGTTACGATCTTCCGGCCTTCGTTTCAGTATTTTAGGTTGACGAGATTGACCCGCCTCGTGTTTGGACCAGTTGCAAAGCAGATGGCGCTATTGTAAAGGCCTGAGTGCGTGAGACGCCAGGTCTGCCATGGGCGTGGACGTGAATCCAGAACGACCATTCGACCGCTTATTAACTGGATTTATTTTCATCAGCGAGTCACAGCTGTCCTTACTTTTTTTAATACCATCATTGTAACAGCGTTTGGGTTTTAAACTGCTGCTGTAATCGAATGGATATAAAGAGTTATAGGTCTCTCAAGAGATCGGCCATTATAAGATTTCACTGCTTCGTACCCGATAAGTTGCCTAGGTTTTAGTGCTGGAGGCAGTCGGCATAGTGAATGTTGGGAAAAACAGATGAGCCTACTTGGTTCTCCGTTAACCTGCTTTTTCTGTATTCATTTATCGACCACTCGTCTGTTATGTCGCTCTGGATCCAGTGATCCGTTTAGTTAAAATAAATTTACATTTCTAACTTTTCTTCTTTGTCACGGTTTATATCATCTCGGCTGAAGCACTCACACTAGTAACCAGGAGTGACGTATAAGTGACCCTTTTGTCTTTAAGCTTAAGGATTCTTATCCAATCGAAAGCCAATTTCCCAATTTCGGTTAACGCTTCATAAACTAGCATATATACTGGTGGTTGTCTGTCTTTAAATATTTTTCATAAAGTTCTGTGAGTTCACACGTCTGAGGTTCAACCAGCCCGATTGTGGTAGGCCGTTCAAACGTTAAAGTGAAACATCTTAGATAGATAAGTTACAAGCTACTCTAAGAGGCATGTTTATCATTACAGTTACAGTGGACGGTTTTATGTAATTAACAACTATATGTTGCATACAGCTTTACACACGAATGGCTGCTAGATATATCTTAAGCTTATTTTGAAACGGTACAATCTTTAACCTTTGCCGAAGGCAGACTTCATGGCGTTGAATAGATATCCAAACGTTAGTGTAAATAACTTTTAAAAACTAATGCACAGATTATATGTCGAGTCTTTGAATGAGGAACCAAAAATGAATATCCGAATATGAACCTTACATAATATGCCCTTTCATTCTTAGTAAACCCTGTCATTAATTGAGCTAAAATGACCTATTATTATGCTCGAACAGGGGACTAATAGAGCCACTTTTGTTTCAGAAACCTGACACGCCATGGTTGACGGTGGTAGCATCAGAGTATGCTAGTTCTTCATGACCTGACGGAAGCGGACTCTCAACAATGTACCGAATTCCGTGTTTTATTGCATAAAATATAACTTTAAGAACCAATTATGAACAAAGTTTTACTGGTGGCGGAAGTTGGCTCTCGTAGTCAGCAGGGTCGACCGTGGAGAAAGGTCCATCGGGGAAGCAATACGAAGTCTTCACCCTTCAAACTAATTTAGTGTTTGACGTGGCATTTAAGGTGTCGTTCGTTTTAAGGCGTCGAAGAAGATCCAATAAGGGTGCGTAGAATTGGCAAATTAACCGTTAAGTGGTCGGTCGGCCCATCAGCACGAAGCAGAAGTTGTCAAGCATCTGTCCTCGTAAATTGAATGTTAAGTGTGCTGCACTCACCATGCGCTCGTGCTCCTTTGAATTAAGAATCGTTGGTTTGAGAAAGCTATTCTGGCAAGATACAATTTGGCATGGTAACTGCCAAAGTCAAAGATGAATAAAAACTATAAAAAAGTGATAAATGGTAAAGAACCAACCTTATGATGCAATTATGACTACATATGTCAATGAGCATGTAGGTGTTATTTTCAGTTTCGAAAAAAACTAAGAATAACTGCCTGAGCTTTACGTTCCTCCTACAAAAAACTCAGTCATCGTGAAATGACCAAGAATCTTTTGTTAGATGTTATGGAAGTAGGGCAATTGCAAGCGAGATCCAAAAAAATTCAGACTCAATGTGAAACCCTGTCAGTGATAGCATTTATAAATTACGAAGATGATGGGAGATTTGAATGTCGCTCCTATTACCGTACTAAATAACCCAGTGGACTCATTCGAAAGGAATTTCCATATAGCTGATTCAAAAAGAGTTCAATTTTTAATGTAATATATCTTACGTCAACTAAGGCTGTCATCAGAACTTTCGAATTAGTAGAAAGCTACCGTATGTCCAAAGAATTTCCACGCACGAAGAGCCCAAACTATACCGTAGACAAAAATTGCTTAGTCATACACAGTCTCCTGGCTGAATGAGAAAAATCTAGTTATGTATGCGAAGGAAGGCCAAAATGGAGCAAAATTTTCAAATGTGAGAGTTTGAGCAACTACGGAAGATTTCGGCAACATCCCTGTGTATGACTTTCGAAGAATTAGACAGTTTGATTATTCATAATTATTATTTATCGAGAATGTTATATAATTACTTACAGTATGCAAGCATAAATCAAAACACAACACCAATAAACTACCTCAAACTCTCTTAGAGTAGACGTGCATGAAATTTTAGCCAAAATACCGAAGTTTGCTTGCAATTTGAAAATATTACTTAAATAAGACATTGATATGAATTATCATGCAAAATGAATGTCGGCCACCTGTTTAAACCCTTATGTATAATAAATGACTATATATTAGTTTAAATGTTTAATATTGCTCATGGATTCCCTTGGAAATTCAAATATAGTATATACAAACAATGCACAAAAAATATTACTTATTGTAATCGTATGGCCGCAAAATTTTCTTTCTTCGAATTGTATACTTGAAGAAGGGTATTTATTTCGGTGAGTTTTTTGAAATTACCGAATATTTAAGAACGTGAATTGCTTCTACTCTTGCGTTCAGGGTTTTCATTCGAAAAGCTATATATTTTCAATTTAAAGACAAGCACATAGTTTTATATACTTAGACTAAAGATATCATATAGTGGTTATATATATATATATATATATATATATATATATATATATATATATATATATATATATATATATATATATATATAGCAAAGACGTTATACCGTACTTCCGACATAGATACTAGCTAAAAAGCCCAGACACGTGTTTCGTTGATGTTTCTGCTGCTGTGACACAGCAACGAGGGGTTCGGCTCCTCAGTGGGTCCCCCAGCGTTTATATATATATATATATATATATATATATTATATATATATATATATATTTATGGTTAATGTGACATCTTGTGTAAAGTTTGGAGGCAAAATTTATAAATAAAGGGAGACCTTACCTTATAAGTAAACATTTATCCGTCATTTAAACAGCTTAGTCTTAAAATCTCCTAATCTGAAATGTTCTTAACACTAAGCATACCATTTCAAAGAGTAAAAGGTTAGACAACTTCATCATTATCGATGAAAAGGCTACTATGAGGCATATTTTGGTGCATATTTGCTATAAATTATATTTGAAGTTCTAAGTGCATCACCAATCCATGGGAAAGATTTACTCATATTAAGTAGTAAGTATAAACAGAGTTTAGTTTTTGCAGGCAGCTGAACAGAAGCTCATTTAAAAACCAGCATGTTGAAGTGACTGAAATAGTTTTAAAATACGCTTCAGGATAATTCATCTTACGTAAGCAACCTTTTCAAATCGAAAACAAATTTCTGAATTCTGGTTAGCGTTTACTGACAGGACATCTACGGTAATCATAGAGAAGGTATCCATTTGCTTTTGGTTATCAATACCTTGGGACAGAAAGACGACAGTTATTTATTGCACTTATACGGGCGTGCATTGCTCCTACGGCAACAATTGGTGTATCATCAAAAAGAAATGGCGATTTCTGTTGTAGTAGCCACCCTTAGTAGTCTTTATTAAACCTAGATTTTACTCTGTTTAAGCGTCACGCAATTCAACCGCTGTTTCGTGGTCCTGTGAGTGGTGTTTGTAAATAGTATGTTTATGTTGAAAGGGCCTTCGTGACCGGGATGGGGGTTAGAGGTTCAGCTCCCCGATTTGTGCCTTGGAGCTCAGCACAGAGCCATTTAAGTAAGTTGTATCCAGACTAGCATAAGAATTACTAGCAGGGTAATATTCCTAACGTTAAAACGCCCTTGATTTAATTGGAACAGCCGGCAAGTTTACTTACGAAATCTGGGTCAGGACAAATATCTGACAGTTGACCGAACAGAGGAGAGACAGAAAGCGGAGATTAACTGTGCAGAAATGAAGGAAACAAAGAAATGTATATCCACATATCCATTCACCATGTGAATCGATGAAACAACTATCTGAACGCAGCATCCATGTTAAGAAAACACGCAATCTCAAAGGTTGCCAACCAACATTACGATGTGCAATTTCTTTGTAAATTTTTGCTCAAGTAGGGTTATAATATTATATATCCAAAGATAATTTGATCACGCCAGGATTCCGGCTTTTGAACGAGTATTTTTCAGCGGCCTGTAAATCTTCCGCTCAGATAAAATTTAATTCTTGATGAAAAATCTTTTTCTCATTGAGTTATTTGCCCTTCTTGGACTCATTTCATAGCATATTACCCCTAATTGTAGATTATTCTTAAACAATGGCGTCAATTTTCTTTAGAAAAGTTTTTAAATTCCCGAAAAAGTTTGGAATGCGTTTGGGGTTTACAAATCTAGTATTAAATAAATTCTATCAAAGAAAAAGCAAAACGTTTTCTATGTTATTAGCAAGACGTCACCTAGGGCTCTTCATCATGAACACCATTCATAAATGGACAGATATGAAGCTCCATAACTTGAAATGTTCCAGTATAACCTGACAATTAGAAATTTCTTACTTACCAAAATATGCTCCTTTTCCAAATTTAACACTTAAAGAAGGCGAAATTTATTACACAATGAGTACAAGAAAGACTTTTTTTCGTGCATGCAACTTACACTGTGGAAACCCTTAATGCAAGTGTACCAAAAGGTTAAGTAAAAAATTATAAACAAATCGAAAAAGCCTTTAAGACTGAAAATAAAGTGTACTTTCTTCAAGGAGACAGTTTGAGTAAGTGTTTTGGGATGCTAATTGTTTTGTATATTTGAATTTCAAAACTCATTGAAAAGAAATTGGAGCAATTTATACAGTTTAGGTAGTCATTTGTAAGATTGCCCATGTTATGCATGCGGCCGTAAAAAAACTCATAGAAATGGTGAACTTTTGATTTGACTAAAATATATAGGGGCTATACTGCATGATAATTAATAGTACAACCGTAACTAATTAATAATTGTGAATTAAAGACACATTTTTGAGTGTCGCCTGACATTTCATAAGAGATCGCATTTACTATAACTTTACCATTTCAGTCGAAAGGGGCGTTTCTGCCACTAAACCCTCTCAAAGCGCGTGACATAGGGATGTGGAGGTTCATACATCAGAGCCAGAGCAATCCACACCCCGTTTCACATTAAATGCCAAAATTTTCTAAAACACCCTTCATAAGTTTTGTCAGAAAATGTAGCCTGAAATTTAATCGCACTTGCTCAGACATCCCTCTTAAACTCAATGTTTTTTCCACATCAAATGTAGGCTCTCATTAAAGACCAAATCTTTACATAAAACGGTATATAAAAGATGGGAATGAAAGCTTTAAAGTGATTCTGCTTGCCGGTCACGGGGCTAACCTAAATCAACAGGAAAACCTGCCAACTGATGATTTTTTTCTGAGGAATATAGTTCTGCCCACGTAATGCCTTTGTCTTTCGGCGTCCCACGGTGTTCTCCCTTATGGTTGTCTAACATAGAAATGTCATCGAAAGACCAGAGCAGAGTTTCAACTTTACTCACAATTTTTCCAGAAAGGAAAAAATTAACCACGTGCCTCTTTTAGTTACGTCAACGTATCTTGGCAGAGCACGAACAATGTAGCAATTCTTAAGCAAACTTGGTCTCCGTAACGGTTTCACACAGGTAATAGCTAAAATCAGTCTATTTTCCAAAAGTAGCTCAGCTTAAAAAAATGCCTATCCTTACGCCAGAAACCTGGAGCAGGATGGCATAAAACATGATTGACAGTCATAAAAAAGTATCAGATAGCAGGTTATCATGTCAATTTCAGTCACCCCATGGACTGTAAATCCTGAGCGAAGACTTTTTGGCAAGCCTAACTAAAATTAATAATTAAAAGTGGTCGGTAAGTAAAAATTTCGGAACAACTGGTTGAATATTTGAATCAAACATGAGGAAACTTACGTTAGTGGAGAGCACTCGATAATCCGTTGTGTATGACTAGCTGATGAAAGTTAATAAGTCAGAAATAGCCATTCCAGGCTTCCTTGTCTTTGTCGATTAGGCTCTTCTGCCTATAATGTACAAGCTGCTGTGAGCTTTCGACAGCGATCGAGTGTGTTTAATGACGCGATTGGTCAGCACCCAACTGATAAACGATAGGACAACGAGCCCGTTGCTCAATTTTTAGGGCGTCCGACGTCTAAGCAACCGGTTGCGCGTAAATCATTGGTCGCTCTGACCCCTTTTGTTGGGTATGACTAGCTAATTACGGCTAATAATTCAGAAATAGCTATTCTAGTGACCTTTGTCTTTAAAAGGAAGACTCCTAAATCGAGCCAAAACACACTGCTTGGATGAAGAAAGTTATCGAGCAGAAATGAAATACCTCTTTAACTTGTTCTCTAAAAATGGATACCCGCGTGACTTCATGCATCGATGCCTGAAGCGGCAAGAATCCAAAAAGAAAGGTGTTTTAAACGACATGGCCACCCAGGCACCCAAAAAATGACCAGGCGAACTCTCTCATACATTAAAATTGTACCAAAGCTTGTCGAAAGACAGCTTAGAAAACACCAGATACAAGTAGAACACCACCCTCCATCTACTTTACGCTCACAACTTGTACACCCTAGGGGCATAGTTAGCTACCTTGATAAAAAAGGTGTTGTCTACAAAATCCCATGTTCCTGTTGTAATGCCGTTTCTTGTGGGCAAACTGGGAAATCTGTTTCAACCCGTATACACGAACATCAGTTAGTGGTCAGACGACGAGACCAACTATCCAAGGTTGCCATGCACACACTAGAAACAAAGCATACATTTGCATGGGAGAAAACACGGATTGTTGGCACCTGCCAAACCAGAAAAGGCCGTGAATTCCTTGAAGTAATGCACTCAGATGAGGTAGGTATCAACCAGCATATCGATTTGGATGCCGCACACAAAATCGTTCGGGACAAATTCAAACGCGCAGAACCAATCACGACAAGATGACCAAATGCACGCAATGCGTATTGGTTCGGATTTTGCCCAACCGTAGAATCCTTTGTTAAACACGGTTAAGTAAGTAATTGTTCCTATAAACTACCCGTAGTCTGTCGACGAGCTGGGGGACCAGTCTCGAATATTTAAAGATTAAAGTTTTAATTTTCCCGTAGAATTTTATCTTATCGAATAACTTGGAATGCCTGTATTTCAATATATATAGAATAACATGACTGACAAAGACAAGGGAGATTGGAATGGCCATTTCTGGCTTATTAGCCGTCATCAGCCAGCCATACCCAACTCCAGGCGCAGCGGCACCCTAGGCTCGAACTCGTGACCTGTTGGGCAGGAGTCTAACACTCTACCCAGTGCGCCACGTGGTCAGGGTTAAACTTGACTAAATGAAGGCAAATAAGCCCGAAACATATCTGTAGAAAGTTACCCTCGAACTCTGTCATCCCTCTCTGCTATAAGAGCTTTGCCGACCTAGGCCTGGTTAGGTGGTTGCCTGTTCGTGACCTTTGCCACCCATACAGAGCTTGTTTACTTCGGGAAGCCACTGGATCGGTGTGTGCCTATTCCTGTTTGAATGAATACCCGATCTGCAGCGGCAGAGAATGACTGGTGGTGAGGCACTGATGAACTTCAGTTCGATGAAGTGCTTATGACCCATCTGACTCCCCTGCACCATCTGTGTGTGCGCAAGTTCGTGTTTTCGGTCCCAGCTGGTGGTCAGGTTAATGCTTGACTGAATGAATGCAAATAAGCCCGAAGCAGATTTTTTAATCAGTTTGCCCAAAACTCTGTCTTCCTCATGATATATATGTGAAAAAAGTAAGATTTTCCTCCGAAAAATCAAGTTTTTTTCGTGTAGTTTTAAGCTGAGGACACCAACCCGTTGACAGATGAAGTAAAAGCAAGCGGCGAGTTAGAATATCACACTAAAAAAATCATCGACCACAAATGATGCACATCAGAGATCAAGAAGCTTTCAAATTGCAGTGTGTTTCCCCAACATGTGTGGAGAATGGTACTTAAATTTGCATGGAATATCCTCGCGATTTCATGTTGCCGAGTCCATTGTTCTAGGATAAGTGTTACGGCTGTGCGTTAGCTGATGAAGAATCGAAGAAGTGGAACTCTCTCTCTAAGTTCCAATGCGACTCAATGAAAGTACCACGTGCCGCATGAACTAAGGATGTTCCGCTTAGTCTCGAGTCTGTGTCAAAATCGTTTATAAAAACTTAAAATATTTAAATGCATTTAGTCACGGCCAAGCTGACAGACCCAGATTATGTTTCTAAAGCGCATATGCTGCCTAGACAGCGTCAAACATGTCGTCCGATTCTTACGAATTTACCTCCAAGACCCATGACGATACTGCGCTATAACAACGTCAATTTAGTAAATATGTCCATGTGGGTTACTAACTACCCTAGGGTTTTTATCCACTTTTTGCTAATCCTTTGTTGGGTGTGATGCACTTCGAGAGAGAGAGGTCTGACTGCAGTCATGGTACCGACAAATTCGGCAACTTTTATCGCTATCTGACTTACCACTTGCCCTATCGTACTTCTCTGCTGAGCAGAAAAGCCAATATCTCCCAATATGAAAATTGGTGGTGTGTGGTAGCTCCTTTCAAATTTAAAAGTTTGGGAAGGTCTTCTTTCAGCCAGACTGAGCAGTTCTTCAGTTTCTTTGAAACAATTGCGTTGTAGACAGCCGTGATGTTGGAAGCTGGAAGGAAAAATGTCAACACTAAACCATATTTGGGCACTTCGCGAAGAAAAGTCTCTAATTTAAATGAATACTATCACTTTTAGAGTTCCCCGTCGATCAAGTAGCCCTAATATTATTGTTTGCATGTGTAGAGCGTTTAAATAATCATTGATAGGACATCGACAGTAATTGGAGCAAATGGTTAGTTTTAGGTATCATTTTCTCTATTTATTATGGCGTGATTTTTATGTTGTATTTTGCAATTTTAATCTTATTAGGCCAGAGGTGGGATCTTCTTAAAGGTTGATTCGGTTTTCTGGAGGTATTTGCGCAATTCCGTGGTCGGCTGTGACCATTAGCTTCCACCTTTCCATTGAGCTGCGGGCTTGCCTTGATCCTTCTTAAGAGATATGCGACCCCATTATTAATGTGTTCAATGAGATCCAGAACTTCGTCCGAGTCTGGACCAAAACGGTGAGCAGAAGTTGAATTCATCAGGAGTTATTCAGTCAATCACACGGTCAAACCGGTATTCAAATTTTGGCAGATCGCTGTACAGGCCGAACGTTGCGAATGGATAACTCCCAGCATAGGCATTATTGCTGTCCACCCAGTAGAAGACGCAACCCCGCTTACCGTGGCCTTGGTTTGTGATCCAGATTGGCTCATTGTGGTTGTATTTCAGGCAGGCAGGATCAAGAGAATCCGCAGGCCTCCAAACTTTGCAATAACGCTGAAGTTAAGGCTCCAAAAATTAGTTAATATAGAAACCGTGGTTTTCAACGTCATGACTGGTTGCGATCGAGAAATGTGTCGGGAAGGTGACAGTTGGAAAAAACATTCCCAACATCAGCGTGGAAACCAGCGGCTGCAATTTCCTGAATAGTGGGGACTTAACTGAAATCGACCATTCCATTAAAGCTAAAAAAAGGCGCAGATTCTTGTGCATGCTTGTCTCAGGAAATTTAAATTACCATAAAACATTACATAACTCTTCACTTGACTTTGATCAAGAGATAATGGTTCAGCTGACCATCATGGGTAACGTAAAAATTGGCAGCTGAGTGCCTTCATTTTACGGTCTCTGCTTTGAAAGGAATTATGAAGACGTGATGAACTGCAGCCACGCTACTCGGCAGTGCATGTCTTTCCCACAAAATATCAAAAAAGTTCGGAAATGTGCACTTAATTCGAAAGGAATTACTAAATATATGTTGTTATATTACCTATCGTTCAGTAAGTTGGTCATTTCATTTAAATATATACTCAGAATATCCCTACATTTCGAATCGTATACGATGGTAAATTCAAAAAGCGTAAAGTTTAAAAAGCAGCTATAAATCGCTGTAACGAATATTCACACAACGTGGCGGTCAAACTGAAAGGAATACGTATACACCATCCCTCTACCGTTTAAAAACAACTTAAATGACGAAAGTTGATAATCCAATAAGTTAGAGAAATCAAACTGTAATCGTGAGGACCATATGGCTTTCAGGAAAATCGATGAAATCGAATTCAGATCCTTATATTCCCCTTTGAGTACAAACCTAGGGAAACCTCACTTCAACGAAAATTGCATCACTGCAAATGAGAAACTGGGCAAGCCATAAATGCCATTTAATAACGAAACTCTCACCAAAAGTTACGATATTAACTTGTCTGCTTCTTTGCGTTTTACGAGACATAATAAAATTTGTTTTTCGTATTTGGAAAATTCCCAATTCAAAACAGCTCAGTCATTGAATTAGCTAGGCCCAACTCTCCCTGCCTCAGCTTAACCTCTGTCAAAATCACCGCACTTTGCTGGCTTTGAGTAAGCGATTCTCAAAGTGAACCGACCTACTTGTGTTTTTTTAAAATATTTTACAGGCCTGACTCGCCACGAGTTAACCAATCTGGATATGACGCGGGAAAATGGAACATACCAGAAGAATATCTGGCAAAATAGTGTGCGCACGAGCCAGTAAACGTCTGTCTTTCGATTGTTTTTCTTTGGCTGGGACTAGTCTGTGACTGCTTCAGATTCGTGAAATGGTAGTCATGTGGGTTGATTACGCATCATGTTTTTTTCCATACCAGAGTTGGCGGAGTCTCTGCTGAAATAGATAATTCCAGTAAAAAAATTGAAAACTGCAGCCTCCTGTGCATGCTTGTCCCAGAAAATTTAAATTAACATAAAAAAACATATTCTGCACCTCTACGATAATATGATAAGGATTAAAGAGATATTCGCACTTTACTTTGATCGAAAGATAATGGTTCAGGTTAGTGGTACGTGGCAGCTAAGTATTCTCCTTCTACGGTCTCTGCATTCAATGGACATATACGCGCCACATGGGTCAGTTGGAGATATTAAGGCTCGTTCAACTGCAGCCAAACATACCGGCAATACATGTCCTATACCACAATATATCAAAGAAAATTTGGAAACGTTTTTTCTGCCTTGTTGCCCGTTTGTGATCACATAATGTCATGCTCAAACGGTATGCTTGAAGAAAAAATTTATCTTTTGGTGTTTTAACCATTTTTATTTTCATTTGCTTTCCAGTAGTTAAAAATGGCTTCTGGTGTACATTCCATCAAATAAAGCTAAAAAGTTCTCTATTTTCTAGCAGAAGGTCTCAAAATGCCAATACTATTTTGTAGTGGAAGTTAAATATGTTATGCACTTTAAAAACAGTAACAACGGATGGAAAAATACGATATCATATAAATAAGCATTAAATGGTCTTAAAATTCTTATAACTAAACCTTTTCCACCCAAATACTAGCATTTATTCGAGTTTAAACTTTGAGGCAGCAGTAATTTGCTAAAAAAAGTACAAAAAATGATATTGATATGATTTGTTTCTGTAAAATATATGTGTGTATATATGGGTATGGAAAATCAAGCCAAAACATTAATGTAATATATCAAGCCAAAAGGAACTCTAGTTCAAATGCTAGCATTCTGACGTGACTGACTGCTCTTTAATTAATTTTACAAAAACACATTGCCGAATTTCGTCTGAAAGTACATGATATAACAAATCTATTTTATTTATTTATTTACTGGTGACTAGATTTCCACACATCTGCTCCCATGAAACTGTTAGAACACAGTTCCAGCACCCTTAGAAAACGCCCCGTGAAACGAATATTCAAAGAGATTAGTCCTACTGGAACATCAGGGAGCTTGCCACAAATCCTGCCGTTTAAAATACAGAAAAAAAGACTTATTTATGAGACTGTAGTTTCTAGGAGATGAAGCAAGGTAATCAGTAAGACTAAATTTAAGGACGGCGTAAATCAGTGCTTTCCCGGTGGCATACATGCGCAGAATCTTCGCATCCTACGGATGGGGTGTTAAAACTGACTGCCGTTGTAGGCCACATCGATGTGTACCTATTAACTGATCTGCTCCTGTGGAGCGCCCATATTTTGGCCCAAAAACGAGGCGTTTGAAAATGAGGTTACACAAACAAATACCTGGCTATCTAGGAAAATTGGGAAACCCGGCCGATTTCAAGTTCCATTCTCGTACGTCCAATTGATGTGAAACAACCAGTTGACGCCAAAGAAGCCTTTAAGATAATCTACCCGGTAACCCTACACTACTCTAACGACCTACTCAAACGGCTGAGACAGTGGCGATTCGTTTAGCGAACCGAGCGCTCTGTTGTCAGAAGACCTAGACACAGTCAGTCTGCCTTCCCTGACCGACTCCATATGGTAATCGCACTCCGTCAAACCCCCCTCCCAGAGAACAGTCACACACACACTCCGCGTAGTTGACGTTCAGGCATCATTCCCAGTCTACGCTGAACCCCTCCTCTCTTTCAACCCCCCTCTCCACCTCCTCTCTAAAGTTTCTCAACATGCCGACTCCGTCTTGCGGGCGGAGGGAAAACGAAACTAACCCACCCCCTCCCCCCGCCTCCAGAGTGAACCCACGAGTTTATTCCCCACTTCATTGAACCAGCCTGACGATGTATGACTGAACACATTTATTTGCCAATCCGACCTTGCAATACGCAACGTATACATTTAGTACTAAATGCTGTGAAACGACATACGTGGCCGCATGCTATAACTGGACGCAGAATGCAAGCCCATGTTTGTGCTTCCTTTTGCATATAGTGGTTATTTGTTCTGTTGATCGGAAAAAGAATGGATATGCACGAACTAGTCTGCCCAGTGTGCTTAGGAGCTGTTTTATGTGGGCAGGATCTTCTATGCCTACGCTGTCAAGGAGGATCGGCAGATTTTCCTACAGCCTGTTCTTTCTTACTCAAAGATGAGTAATGTTCAACGTAATCTGTAGCTAATGGCCCATACAGTCACTTTGGTCTGCGGTTATTTGTTTTTAGCTGGTTCTTTCCGGGATCTCCGTGTGTTTGATCCTTTTGTAACCCAAGGAGAGAAAGCAAGCGGTCAAATTTGAAATTAATGGCAACTGGACGAATGCATTTACTGACTTATTGTTGAAGGGGGATAGGACAGTGTGGCCCAGCTGAACCGGAATGTGTGACTTCTCCATGGACAGCTTTGACCATTCTCGTAACAAAACTACTTCATCTCACTCCGGTAGTCACACCGCTTGAGATTTTAATTTTTTCTGAATTGGTCAGCAGTTCTGGAAACAAGCGGCTTCATTTGCTTTGCTGCTGACGGTGGTCCAATTCGCGTGTAAACCTGATTATCGAAGCGGAGGGACTACATTTCACCAAAGCATTCATGTTGTTGACAGCGTGATCAGCCGAGAACTCTCGATGTTTGGTGTGGACGCTATGCTTTAGCTCCTTCCAATGCGTTTCGATAGAAGTCTCTCCTTCTAATGAGTCTAAATATTGGCCTCTCTCATCAGAGTCTGAATGCCTGCTAGTTTGGAGTTTAAACAGACGCTAAAACGTACTTGGCCACATTGTACTCACAAGCTAGTAACTTACCTTGCTGTCGCCTGTTAGGTCGCAGTTGTAACTGCAGAGATCTGTTCAACATTCGACAGTTAACATCGCTTTAGTCACTGATTACACCGCCGATCAAGTACGTAGTCCAGCTGATGCCAGCGACGCAAAAGAGCCACCATCTCCCACATTTAAAACAGGCGTATAGAATAGGATTTATTGCTGCCAACAAATTTCGTGACGGCTTATCAACGGCAAATTGTCTTTGCATAACACATATAATGAATGGAAGTAGACAGCAGTTTGCATTTACAGAAAATCAATGCATACTAGCAAAGGTCATAGGTCAACTTTAAGAATAATCAGGTCACCGCATTAGCTTAAAACTTCACAGTAAAGAAAAGTTAGGGGAGGAGTTAACCCAACTCACAGCCATGAGAAATATAGGGTTAAAAATTACCAGGGCAATTTTCAATTTTCTACGTGGTCTAGTTGCTAGCAAAGGTCGGTTTTCTCTCGCCGTATATTCACCACTTCCAAGTAGCGCAAAGTCCGAGTTGTTCGTGCCCGAACAAGTACTCGGAAAGCTGTTTTGGTGTCAACAGAGTGACCACTGTCCAATAGACATTGAGTAATCGAAGACCGTGGTACTTTATTTTATTGTTTAAACAACCAATTATGCAAAAATTCAGCGACACTGCTGCCGATTCCCTTTGATTTTCTGTAAATTCAGACTGCTGTCTACTTCCATTCGTGGTCTGTGTTATGCAAAGACGGATTGCAGTTGATAAGCCGTCACGAAATGTGTCGGTACCAATAAATCCTGCTGTATACACCTGTTTTGAATTCATACCTGGGAAAAAATGCTACAAATCTCCCACATTGGGAAACAGATTGGGTAGGTCTGAAGCATATAATGCTTCGATCAATCCTTCAGTATGATCAAGCCAAACCCGGGGAAACTCAGATGTCCTTCTCAGACAGCATTATTTGTTTGATGATGTAAAACATGTTCTAAAAGACCTACGTCACCTCCTCCTCCTCCTTCTCCTAGCATTTAAGATAAAAGCGAAAAAATCCCGTATAACTTGATGACCTTGAAACCAAATTCGGCAGAGGCAATATCTGCTGACTTAAATTTTCTTTAGAAATAATCCGCTAACTTGAAATACATCAGTATGTACTAAGGTCTATAGGCACAGTATTAAAGTCGATATGAATATTTGGGCCATCAACCACAAGCTGCAGGGTTTAACCGTGACAAATTTACTAAACTGCCGACTAAATCAGTCAAAGGTATATATTGAGGTACAGAGTACACCCTACTGTCAGCCCAGATACTACCTGTGGGCGACTTCAAGGAGCTACAGCCGGATGTGGGACGGGGCGTAGCCGGTGTATCCACGAAGATCCATCAGAGGGCTCGGCGAGAACACCTAGTGTAGTGATCTTAGGTGTCTTTTCAACCACCATAGTCGTGCCTGGATTACCAGGCCTAGTTGACATCGTCATTGCCACGTCTTCGTGCATTTTAATCGTCGAAATTTTATGTTCGGCAGGGTAACGTTGTCGATATTAGGTTGTGCCACTTTCCTGCAACCGCATCTAAGAACGCGGTGTGACCACACACCTTCACAGCACACTGTAACCTTTTATCCATCATACATGGCTAGTATTCGTGGGAAAGACACGAGGAAAGCCAAGACAGTGAGAACTGTTATAGTAGCAACAAAGCATTTGAAAAAAGGTGAGATCATGGCTGTCGCAGAAAGTACTCGGAAAGCACAAAAGGCAGCATGGATAGCTGCTGTGGTCATCTAAAAATTGTAATTGGTCGAAATTGACCACTGAGCTTACTAGTTTTAATTTTGACTGATTTACTCTTGTCATCGTCCCGATCACAAATTACAAAAACAACGAGCCCGTAGCTCAATTACCAAAGGTCACGGGTGCGAATCGCAGATGGACCACACCTGAGATTGAGCATGACTAGCTGATGACGGCTTATAAGCCATAAATGACCATTCTGGTGTTCCTTTTCTTTGTCGGTGCGCAAGTTTGAATTTCCGGCCACAGATGGTGGTCAGGGCTAAGCATGGCTGAATGAAGGCTAGTAAGCCCGAAACAGTTCTGTATCAAGTTACCCCCTAAACTCTGTCATCCCCCTCTTATATATATATATATATATATATATATATATATATATATATATATATGTATATATATACATTATACCGTACGTCTGACATAGGTTCTAGCTAAAAGCCCAGACACGTGTTTCGCCGATGATTCTACTGCTGCGTCACACAGCAATGAGGAGTTCGGCTCCTCAGTGGGTCGCCCAGTGTTCTATATGCGGTTTCTGGTGTATATATATATATATATATATATATATATATATATATATATATATAATAAATTAAAGTTCTTTGAAAAAGAATAATGTTATTGTCTGAATTTTCGTGCACCGATTAAAGAGACTATCAAACGCGGAGGAATGCCAATCTTGAGAACTTTAGAAAGTTCATATACGTTTGGCAATTGTTGGTTCATCCAACGATTTGGCTAGAACGTTTTCTTCCTTTGAGGTGTTTCAATACCTTCTCGATGTTTGAGTTCTGTGATTTTTTTAGAATCGATACAGATAGGGGCGTATAAGTTGACTCATCTTTTAACATTGATGTGATTTTTTCTATGTAATCCGTCTTATGTGAGATAGTAGTTGAACGTCCTTTGTTTGCAGATAAAACAGTCAGACTGACATACACAAGTTCACCTATGCATGCGCCTATCCAAAAAGAATAAAGAGCATAAAAATTGCCATCCTTGCACATCTTGTTGACATCGGGCATAGTGTGGACCCCAGCGACGCTTTCCGTGTAATTTATAAGGTCCCACCAAACTACCCCAAGCCACTGGGTCAACGTCTACTAGCAGCAGCAGAAGCGACTGCCGTTAGGTTGAAGAAGCCGGTCTTGTGCGCACAAAATAACCTTGTACAAGCTCCGTGCTTAGCTTGACCAACGGCCGCTTAACTGATTGCATTCCCCCGCGCCATCTCTGTTCTCTCCCTTCCCCTAAAACAGCTCTACCAAACACTCTACTGCCACCTATCAAATTGTCTCTTATCATCCTCCTCCTATGCACACCTCTCGGACAGCCCACACAAACGGACGAATATTATTGATTTCATGTTTTAAATTTCTATTACGTTCCAAATTTTCCCTATAACGGTACTGGCCTGAAGAGAAGTTATCGAAAGCAGCGTGTATGCTCACCATGTCGCCTTTGGAAAATTGTGATATTTTTATATATTTGGGCAAATTTATTGCCTTCTTTTCGTCACATGATATAGTTAGGAAGGTTCTACCGTTTTTTAAAGTTGCTACAGTATTATTTCGACCCGTGAGACGTTCGTTCGCTAAAGATAGCATGGATTCGAAGCAAGCCAAAAGTCTAAGTAATTAGAATCAAATGGATTGTACTAAATTCCTTTGCCTAGCACCTATACCATTGTTTTGTTTAAGACTATTGAGGAGATGTTTACAACCTTTTTCGAAAACGTAAGGTCATGGTACTTTTATCAGCAATTATCACTCATTTTTGTTCAAAATTAGCCCCTTTTTGGATGTTCTAATGTAGAGAAATGCGTTATTTTCTCTTGAATCTTTTAAAACATTTGTAGAAAGTTAAAAATTTCCTGAGTTCGTCTTTTGTCTCTGAGTATTAGACTTGAAGAGCCCAAACATCTGTAGGCCATACTAATTGGCATCTTGATAGTATTGAGTAGATTTTATTGCAGGTTTCACTCGTAAAGACCTTGGCAGAATCATGTTGCTTTGGAATCGATCTTAGAATGATAACTGTTCTCGCGTCAAACTTTCGCGAATCCTCGAGCTAAAACTCACTGTTCCGAGGAAAAAATATAACGAAAAGAGATAAAATACCTTTTTAAACTATTTTCACAGAATTTATATCCTCCTGACTTTACTAGGCCGTGCATGCGGTGAATACAACTCAAACAAAAAGAAACAGATATTACCAAAGCTACGACCTCCCATGCCTCAAAACCAACGAGCTGGCGAATCCTCCCATATGTAAAGAATTTATCTGAAGTAGGGGACAACATCTTAAAAAATACCAGATACGGATATTGATAAAGCTACAACTATTTTGCACACCCAGCTTGTGCACGTTAACTGAAAATAAATAATCTACAAAATTTCGTGTACCAGTTGTGATGCCGTCTATTGTGGCCAAACCGAAAATCTATTTCCCCCCGTTTACACAAATATCAACTGGCGGGGAAGAGCCGTGACCACTTATGAATTGTAACCATGCATACACAGGACGCAGGACACATATTTGCACGGTAGAAAATCCGCATCGTTGGCGCCTGCCGAACAAGAAGTTGCCGAGAATTATAGGAGGCAATGCATTCTGACTCGGCGTGCATTAATAGACATATTGATTTAGAAGCCACGTATGTATTAATCAAGGTCAGGTGGAAGCGGAGATAAGCAATATCAAATGAATACTTGAATTCAGCGAACGCCTATTGGTTTACATTTTGACCAAACCCAGAATACTGCAGTAGGTACTGTTTAAAGTTAATTGTTTGCGATAAATTTCCTATATGGCTGAAGATAAACTGTTGAACCTGATTCGAACATCTGCAGAATAAAAGTATTTTGTTCCCAAATAACCTCAATGTTTTTTGAAGTAGGTTTCTTGTGATGCCAATTTCACAGTGTAAATATATATATATATTTGCTTCTTTACTGTAAGAAGCTTTATTACTTTTTCAATGGATGCATTCTGCGTTTTAATGGGATCCGCATCAAGAGATATATAGGTTGACCTATCTTCTAACATTGACGGCATCCTTTTATCGTAGTCCACTTTGTCCAAAATAGTTGTTAAACCTCCTTTGTCCGCATGAAGAGGGATGATGTTTTTGTCTGTTTTGAGAGATTTTAGTGCTTTTCTTTCTTCGTGTGATATTGCTGAAAATGGATTTCCGTCCTTTTAAGTACGTATAGTGCTATGTCGAATTGCAATACGCTCATCTGTAAGTTTCCACTGATATTATCTTCTCCACGTTCGCAAGAATGTCTAGTTATTTCGAATCAGAAAGATTGAAATTTTTCCGACCATTCAGACCACTTTAACTGAAAGTATCTTTAATCTTTGCACCCAATTATATGATTTCAAACTGACCTTTTCACAAATATTATCCATTGAACAAGAATTTAGAAACATACATTGTAAATTATACAGGGTTTCTAAACAAATTACGAGAACTCAACATTGCAGCAAATGAATTAATGGAACCTTTCGATGTTCTTTCTCTCTTAACCTCTATACCATTAGAAGAATAACTCCACGCCTATGACATGCATGTTCCTACATCCGCCTTGCTTGAATTCTTGGACTTATGCCCAGAAACGAATGTTTCATTCTCACAAGAGTTCCATCAACAGCGAAATTGAGCCCCTATCAGGTCACCCATCTCAGGATTCTTGGCCAAATTTATGATGGAAATTAAGAAGCTAATGACTACTACAGGTTAACCCCATGTGAAAACACGTGTGTCATCCTTTAAAGGGACCGACTGGAAACACCGCACAGTATTATTAACTCTACGATACCGGGAATCAACTTCACGTCGAAAAAGAATTTTCAACCAAATTCATTTTCTTGACGTCCTCGTACAGCGACAGACTTACGGGACCTTTCAAACATCAGTTTACCGCAAAGAAGCTTATGCCGATGTTATCCTACATTATGAGAGCAACCACCAATCATAGTATTCCCGATCGCAACCGACAAAAAACGAGCCTGTTGCTCAATGGTATAGCGTTCGACAAAATTACTAAAGGTCGCGGGTTCGAATCACAAGTGTTCCACACTTGGGATTGGGTATGACTGACTGAGGACGGCTAATAAGCCAGAAATGGCCATTCCGGTCTCCCTTGTCTTTGTTGGTCCCACTTCATCATATGCTACAGGTTGCTATGCGACCGTCTGCGAGGGCTCTATTCTGAGCTCCAGGGCACAACAGAACATACAGGCTCCTTAAGCAGATTGGTTAGCCGCACACTATCATCATATTCCCGATCACAACCGACAAAACAAAGAGCTCATGGCTCAACGGAAGAGCGTTGGTTTCAATTTCTTAAGGTCGCGGGTTCGAATCCCAGGTGTTCCACACTTGGGATTGGGTATGACTGGCTGATGATGGCTAATAAGCCAGAATAGGTCATTCCGGTCTCCCTTGTCTTTGTCGGTTCCACCTTTTCATCATATTCCCTTAAGTTGCTATGCGACTGCCTGCGAGGGCTCTCAAGTGAGCACCACCTTTGTCGATCCCGCTTCATATATATATATATATATATATATATATATATATATATATATATATATATATATATATATATATATATATGCAGAATAACTAACCGACAAAGACAAGGCAGACTGGAATGGCCATTTCTGGTTTATTAGCCGTCATCAGCCAGCCATACCCCACCCCAGGCGCTGCGGCGCCTGAGGCTCGAACTCGCGACCTTGTTGGGCAGAAGTCCAACGCTCTACTTACTGCGCCTTGAGCTCGTTGTCTTGCCGGTTCCGATCGGGAATATTAACAATGGTAGTTGGGCACTCACCGATCGGTAACAGGACTCATTCGTCCCATTATGCCTTGGGGCTAACTCTTAATCCCCGCCATCTGATGACAGGTAATAAGCCAGAAATGGCCATTTCAGTCTCCCTTGTTTTTGTCGGTCATGTTATTCTGCCTATATCCTAAGCTGCCTTACGGCTGCTGGCGGGGATTAAGAGTTAGCCCCAAGGCATAATGGGACGAGTGGGTCTTGTAACCGATCGGTGAGCGCCCAACTACCATTATTAATATTCCCGATCTAAACCGGCAAGACAACGAGCTCGTGGCGCAATGCGTAGAGCTTTGGACTTCTGCCCAACAAGGTCGCGTGTTCGAGCCTCGGACGCCGCAGCGCCTGGGGTTGGGTATGGCTGGCTTATGACGGCTAGTTAACCAGAAATGGCCATTTCAGTCTCCCTTGTCATTGTCGGTCATGTTATTCTGCCTATATCATTAGCTGCCTTACGGCTGTTGGTGGGGCTTGAGAGTTAGCCCCAAGGCATAATGGGACGAGTGAGTCCTGTAACCGATCGATGAGCGCCCAACTACCATTATATATATATATATGAGTTATATTTTGTTTTTAAAAATGTTTCTTATTTTGCAAGGAAACCCGTTCAAATGCCGGCATCTTCAAGTAACTGATATATCTTTGAATTCTGCTGCATGGTAATTCATACCTTAATCCAACGTAAGTAATTTTTGCGAATTAAATAGGCATTTCTGAACTTCTTGGTATAGGATATCTACTGCAGATTAGCGTACATGCACGCAAGCTCAACTAAATGACTCATATCGGCTGCCTATTTTTTAATATTACACGGGTCGCTACCTTGATCAAAGTCAAGAGAGCATATCACAAGCCCGCACAGGAGGCTGTAGCTTTTCAATTCTTTAATGAAATGATCAATTTCAGCAGAGACTCCGCCAACACTGATATAGAAAAAAACATGATGCGTAATCAACCCACATGACTACCATTACACGAATCTGGAGCAGTCACAGACTAGTCCCAGCCAAAGAAAAACAATCGAAGACAGACGTTTACTGGGTCGTGCGCACACTATTTTGCCAGATATTCTTCTGGTATGTTCCATTTTCCCGCGTCATATCCAGATTGGTTAACTCGTAGCGAGTTAGGCCTAAACAATATTTAAAAAAAACACAAGTAGGTCGGTTCACTTTGAGAATCGCTTACTCAAAGCGAGCAAAGTGTGGCGTTTTTGGCAGCAGTAAAGCTGAGACAGGGAGAGTTGGGCCTAGCTACTCCGATGATTGAGCTGTTTTGAATTGGGAATTTTCCAAATACGAAAAACAAATTTTATTATGTCTCGTAAAACGCAAAGAAGCAGACAAACTTTATATTGTAACTTTTGGTGAGAGCTTCGTTATTCCGTGGCATTTATGGCTTGCCAGGTTTCTCATTTGCAGCGGTGCAATTTTTGTTGAAGTGAGTTATCCTTAGGTTTGTAGTCAATGGGGAATATAAGGATCTGAATTCTATTTCGTCAGTTTTGCTGAAACCTCTATAGTTTTCACGCTTACAGATTGATTGATTGATTGAGCAAAATTCAGCAAAAATATTCCAAACTGTCTGTGATGATATATTTCCACGTTACAACTCAATCATCCTAGTTTTACGTTTTCTGTCTTTTCCGTCATTAAACTGGAATAATGAACATTTTTAATGTTCTGAATCACAGAATAATTGCAAGAACAGTTTGTAAATCTTTAAATGGAAAAAGGGATTCCCTAGGCCCAAAGGAAATTTTGCATAGGAGGGAATAAAAATCATTTTATTTACGTGCATGTCAAATCTTTGGATTCGGTCTAGAATAAACGAAATCATGGATAACGATTCCACCTGGAAAGCGGGCATTTATAAGACAAACTGCACGTACAGCAGTTCAAAAACAATTTTTTTAACATATCAAGTGGTTTAGATTTATAGTTTTCCCAGAAGTGCCCATCTTTTTTCGTGTTACTGTTGTAACGCAGTTTATGCTCTAGGTCATCTCAATGCATTTAAATATATGACCTCGACATTACGAACTACTAGCTTTCTCCTCAGTAGCACGCTTTTAATCGTGTTATTTCTTCAACTAGTTTGCATCTATTCTTCCGTAGTTAATTACACTTGCATGTCTGAGGGATGATTATCAATTTTGTACTTTTGGAGTAAGAAATGATGCATTATCTCTTATGCACAGATGAAAGGTCTTTACACTTCATTCCAGCGTATTCACGGTTACGTATTCGCAGATTTTGTTTTCATAGTACATATATAAATTATTGACTCCATATTTTCATTTATTTTCGTTGATAAATATATTTTGGGTGAAAATCTCATTTTCTTTTTTCTAAAAAAGTAATATTAACTGTGGATGTTTTGATATAAGGTAACCTCTATCGACTCTCTCCCTCGAAAGTGTAACAACAGCAAGTGTGTTCCGCGTATTTGTAAAATATTTATTTAGAAGGGTCGTGTTCTCCGATGACTTTGAAATATTCTTTAAGTGATTTAAAATGGCATTTTCAGGTACATTTTTTGAAAATTAGAATTTGCAGTTTTGAGCGCTTTTGAAGGGGCAGCAATTATTTCTGGGTAGCAATAATTCCCTAACACCAAGAACTACCTTACAGCCATGATGCCAAAATATTAATCTCTCTAAAATGGGTTTTCCTGTTTTTTCTTACCATAATATACGGAAGTTCGTATCTTTGAACCTTCACTTATCAAGTTTTTAGGGGTTTGCAGACATTGACAAGATAACTTTGGCAGAAAGTTCAGAAAAGAGAGCATAGTGCCACGTGATCACCAAGTGCAAACGTAAGCAGTGGGGTGGTTCACGACAGCTGCCGACTGATCTCAAAAACAAATTCTCTTCTTTGTGGCTGATAACCATTTTTGCTCGCTACCTCCAGCTTCTCAAATAACGGTGGAACATGATAGAATTTCACAAGACCTACACGCATAATTTAATTCAAAGCCTCGCGTGAAAAGCTTTTATAAGCAAATACATATTTTTATGAGGAGAGCAATCAGCATAGCGTAATTTGCTTCATCCATATTAGGTTTTTCAACAATGACTACTCTCTGTTTTATGAATACGGCATCTGAATATCTGCTAGCATATAGGTGATATTGTTCAAAAAAATGTGAGCTGAATTACGTGACCTCTGTCATATGTACATTCAATTTAATGTTTCGGGAAGGGACGTTAAAGGAACCAGCTGACAGCCTTGGCATACAGCAGAATTTCTCGAACAAACTTAGATTATGCTCTGTAAATGTTTACTTTTTATCGGTAAAGTATTATATCAAACGTCTCTCAATCAAACGTCAATGTGGTACGAAGTTTAAGGAAAAGATCAAACTGGAACGAATGAAAACATGCAAAGCTGGCTCGATTTCTCAGCTGTATGCGATCTTTTTATCTCAAAATTTACTTTTTTACGTAAAAATTGCCTCAGCTATACAGTAGGCATGCTGACTCCTAAATATTTAACTGGATTTCCGAAATTTGGTTTTTCTTTCAAAAAATTACTTGAGTAAGTGTTTGACGTTAAATATCGGACAAGAGCATTATCTAGACCCTTCAGTATGCCGGCTGTCTAATTAAATTTTTTCCGTCTATGTGCTTGACTGCACAAAAAAGTAATTTAATGTTTAGTATGACTTGTCGGATTGATTTTCATTGCTCTGAGGAATTCCAATCGATTTAATGGGAAACGTGCATGAAATTATTCCTTTTGTGGTTAGGTCGTAGACGATTATAACTTCTTCAATTTTTATTGTCGATGGAATTGTATATCTTGCTTTTAAAACTTTCAATTATGACCGCATCCGTTCACTTATTAGTGCTGCTTACAAAACATAAAAAATGGTTCACATCTGTCGCGGAATTTACGGCTACTCCATTAAATCGATCTATAACTTTAAAATATTTGTCATTTTTATTGATCAAGAGGTATTTAATATGTGGTTTTTAAACCGTTAGGGGGGTTAACATTATTTGAGAATTAGAAAATTGTATTAACACTGAAAGATACATTTCCTTTAAGTATCTTCTTTGAAGGAGAACTAATTTTTAATTACATGAGCATAAGAAAGAATATTTCCATACATGGTTTCTAGGAAGAAAATTCAAGTTTATAAGAGAATTAAAAATCACTTTTAGCACGAAAACTACTTAAGTAGTAAATCTTTACAAGGCCAAACAGAAGCTGGTTCAAAGGCTGACATTCCGAAGTGACTGCAGGATCTTGGACTGACGCTGGCGACAATAAATTTTACGAACCCACTTCAGGGATATTTTTGAATCGAAAATCCACGTCAGAATTACTTTTTACATATATATATATATATAATGTGATAGCTCATCTGATGCGCGTAGCTTCGTATATTTAGGTTACTTTAACGATGGCAAGATCAGCAGTTTGAACATTCGAGTAGGCCTTGCTTATCTCATGTGCGGTGTTCATAGTTCATTTTTGGCCCCGTGAACAGGAACCCAAAGGAGATCGCTTCATTTTCGAAGAGTTTGGTCGTCAATATAGGCATTCAGAAGGTAGGTGAGGAGCGTATGGAGACTAACGCACGTTTTTTTGGTGGGATCATTAGCCGCTATATGCACGGGATCAGCTGCAGTCTTCGCTTGCCACACGTGATTGGTGAACTTCTGCTGCCGCTCCGTCTCACATTGGCTGCGGTCGTGATTTGGTGCATAGGGAGGCATCCAGCCAGATCGCCAACGTGTTATAAGAGAACCGAAACCTCCGTCCACAAAATATGCAGCTCCACTCTGCAACGCTATATCAGCCTAGAAAAGTATCAGGGAACTTTGAAAACATCAAAAGGTGGTAAATGGGCACTCATCCGTTGCTTACGGGACTCAATTAGCCCGTTTAGCCTTGGAAAATAAGTCAGAAATAGCTATTCAAATCTCCCTTGTCTTTGTCGGTAATGGCTTCTGCTTATAACTCTATCCTTAAAGGCTGCTGGGGGACTCCAGTGCCTCGCTCCTAAAGGTATAACGGGACAAGTGAGGCCCAAAACCGATCGGTGGGCGCCCATCTACCATTTTTAATATTCTTGATCGAAACAAACAAGACAAGCTCGTGACACAGCGGGTTAGAGCGTTGCTGAGTTCGAGACTCGGATGCAGCAACACCTGGTTTTGGATATGACTGGCTGATGACGGCTAGTAAGCCAGAAATGGCCATTCCAGTTTCCCTTACCTTCGTCGGTAATGCAATTCTACCTGGATCTAATGGTTTTCACTTGAGCTAAGCTAGCTTACTTGTTGACACTTATTGAGATAAGTCATGTGCGTGTGTTATGTATTTGGGTCAGATATGGGGTGTAAGGGAACTAGTTATGGGTAGCACCACACAGATAGCATTTGGTCGCTCCAATTGTATCTTACAGGTGGTGAATGCTCCAGTAGCCGCCTCTAACTTGTATCCAACTCTCACCTGTGGCTCCTTGAAGTTGGGTTCTTTCCAGCGGCCACACCCCAGGCAACCGTCACGACCGGCGGGCTAAACCAGGTGAGGGTCTCTGGTGTTGTGTGTGCCTCCACACCTGGTATGTCTGACTCCCGAACTTCCCAGCTTCCCCTCTCGAAAAGTCCTACGGTGGAGGCGACAGCAACCCCGTAGGCGGCCCAGACTAACTCGGGTCGTTCTCCCACTAAAACAAATCCGTGACCCATTGTGGAGTTCGGCAGAAAGTAAACCACAAAGCCAGGTGATTATTCCTCTTAGTAGATTCGTCCTCCCCATGTGCATTACCTTTCATCGTAGAAGGTTCAGAAATAAACGTGAAATAACTGAGTATCTAGTTCTTGTGAAATAGCATCTGAAGCGCGTGAGACACACGCATAGTACGTTTGAATCTATAAGCTTGATTGTTGATTTATAAGTAAAATTAATTCCGTCTAGGATGAATTGGACGGAGAACCATGTCCGAAGCTCAGAAAATTACGTGACATATTTACCGGCTTTATGCAGTTCCATTGAAGTAGCTATTGCCTTGGGGAAGGACCCGCTCCTAATTCCATCGAGTCATAAGGTGCAAATAGAAAACCGAATGCGTGACTGTTAGTTCGCGAAGTCGGCGTTATTAAAGAACTTACCTGAACGATGTCCTATCTTATGCAAAAAAAGATGCATAGAGTTATTTAACAGATAGATTTTGTTTTTATTTTACATTCTAATAGGGTTCGACTTTTTATATTAGACCTTGGTCGGCCACTTAATATTGTAGCAATATTATAGCAACGCAGCGCGAATCAAGCTCATTTTTACGCGGCCATTCGTGAGTGGCTGCCTGTTGCGTTGCGGGTAGTTATATCTAAGGGGTGTAGGGGTACTAGCTAGGGGCAGCACCACACAGCTTGCATTTGGTTGCTCCTTTTGTCTCGTACAGGTGGTGAATGCTCCTATGGCCGCCTCTAAATGGTACCCAACTCTCACCTGTGGCTCCTCGAGTTAGGTTCTTCCCAGCGGCCACACCCCGGAGCAGCAAATCACGACCAGCAGGGCTAAACCAGGTGAGGGTCTCCGGTGTTGTGCCTCCCACCCGGTATGTCCTGACTCCCGAACTTCCCACCTCCCCTCCCTCTCAAAAAATCTACGGTGGGGGCGACGAAAAGTAACCCGTAGGCGGCCAGACAACTCAGGTCGTTCTCCCCACTAAAACAAATCAAAACTGACCCATAGTGAAGTTCGGCAGCCGTCACAGGATGTCCAAGCAACCCTATTTAGGGATAGCACTGCTTGCCCCTCCCCTCATGGAGGAGGGAGAAGCTGAAAATATGCCCTAAAGTGCTGGAGTCTCACGTCTTCTGCAGCCGGCAGCTCCGCAGATCACAAAATACGTAGTCGTAAAACTCAAACAAACAGCAATACCCCCGTCCCCATCCCCCTCGCCACTTCTCCAGGCTGCTCAGGTGAGTCCACTCACGCTAGCAGCCTAGAATCATTCGTTCCGCACCCCAGACAATCCCTGGAGCAACCGGCCTGAACGGAGGACAGCTAGTCGATCGGGAACTGGCGCGCTACAACATGGACACTGCTACTCTCAGCAAGATCCGATTCTCTGAGCAGGGTCAGCCGGAGGAAGTGGGTGCTGGCTAAACCTTCTTCTGGAGTGGCCGGTCAAAGGCAGAGTGACGTTGGTGCTGCCTTTGCCATCCGGAACGACATCGTGGGATTTCTGCACTGTCTGCCGTAGGGTATCAATGGTCGCCTGATGAGCTTCCACACCTGCCTCTTCTGGGACACAAGTTCGCCACCATCCGTCAAATTCACGGCTCCCTAATGAGCCCAGCGAGGCTCGGAGTGCGGCTAAGGATAAATTCTCCTAGGACCTGCACGCCCCTGCGCTGTGCCGAGAGGTGGATAGGATTGGTGCCCGCTTGGTGACTTCCAGCGCCCACGTCTGAACGGACCACGCTGCCTGGTAGAGAGTGCTTGGTCCCCACAGTCCCGGTAGCTGTAACGATGACGGCCTCCTTCTTCTGCGAGCCTGTGCGGAAAAACTGTCTCCTGCTGACCTACACCTTCCTTCGTCTTCCGATGCGGGAAAAGGCCACGTAGATGCACCATCGGTCGCGGCACTGGCAGATGCTGGACTATGTTCTCGTCCGGAGGCGAGATCGACAGGACATGCTCGTAACCAAGGTGATCCGCAATGCCAATGGTTGGACATATTACCGCCTCGTCATCTCCCGGATGAGGCCCCGACTGCAACCCCGACGATGGCCCCAAGATAAGCGGCCGCCATGTTAGTTAAATACTCTTTTGTTAAATTTGTTTGCTCACTGTTTTGATTTCAGCAACCAAAGAATCGAGAAAACTGGAGAACCTGCATGCTCCAGATAATAACGGCACCATGGAAACACGATGGTGCCAACTTCGAAATACATCCAGTCCACCGCCCTCAAATTCATCGCACGCGCACGCCGTCAACACCATGACTGGTTTGACGACAATGACGCGGACATCAGCAACTTACTCGCGGAGAAGAATGGACTACACAAAGCCTGCATAGACCTTTGGACTGACGCCACATAAAGCAGCCTTCTTCAGATGCCGGTGCCTTGCACGGCAACGGATGCGGGAGATGTAGGATGCCTGGATGAACCGAACGGCTGAGGAAATCCAGGGGTATGCGGACCGTGATGAAAGGAAAAGTTTTTTCAAAGCCATCGAGGCCATCTACGGCCCATGTATGAAGGGGACCGCAAAACTGCTCAGCTCTGACGGCACAACACTGCTGACAGAGAAATCGCAAATTCTGAAGCGCTGGGCCGAGCACTTCAGAAGTGTCCTTAATTACTCATCAGCCACCTCCGATGCTGCCATTGATCGGCTCCCTCAAGTGGACACGAACATTGACCTGGATCTGCCGCCTTCCCTACCAGAAACCATCCGGGCGGTGCAGCAGATTTCCAGTGGTAAAGCACTGGGATCCGACACAATCCCACCGGAAGTCTACAAGCACGTGGGCCCCGACTGATGGCATCAATGAAAACAATCTTGCAGGAGATGTGACGCCAAGGACAAGTTCCTCAGGATTTCAAAGACACGACCATCGTCCATCTCTACAAACGGAAGGGGAACCGGCAACTCTGTGATAATCACAGAGGCATCTCGTTGCTCAAAATCGCCGAGAGGATCTTAGCCCATATCCTTCTCAATCGTCTGAACGGTCACTTAGAGCATTACCTGCTCCCGGAAAGCCAATGTGGCTTCCGCCGACACCGCGGGACAACCGATATGATATTTGCCGCCCGCCAGCTACAAGGGAAATTCCAGGAGATGCGAACTCACCTATACACTACCTTCATGGATCTGATGAAAGCCTTTGACACGGTGAATCGCGACGGACTGTGGAAAGTCATGCAGACATTCAGCTGTCCTCAGCGGTTCACGCACATGGTGCGTCAGCTTCATCACGGGATGACGGCTGGCGTCACTGAAAACTGGACGGTATCCGAATCATTCGCAGTGACCAACGGAGCGAAGCAAGGCTGCATATTTGCTCATGTTATCTGCTATGCTGATGGATGCCTACCGTGATGAACTGCCTGGGATCCGTATCGCCTATAGAACTGACGGATACCTTCTCAAAAATCGGTGTTTGCAGGCTTCAACGCGCGTGTTGACAACTACAGTCCATGGCTTGATTTTCGCTGACGACTGTGCCTTTAACACCGTGACGGAGGAGGACATGCAAAGGAGTACGGATCTCTTCGGTGCAGGCTGCGCCAATTTTGGATTAACAATCAGTTCAGCCGAAATGGTTGTCATGCACCCAGCGTGGAAAACCATGCTCCACAAATCAATGTCAATGGTGCTCAACTCAAAAATATGGAAACCTTCGCTTATCTAGGAAGCACGATGTCGCGAAACACCAGAATCGATGATGAGGTTGCCCAACGGATCTCCAAAGCTAGTCAGGCCTTCGGCCGGCTGCAGGCCTCCGTGTAGAATTGCCACGGTATTCTCCTGAACACCAAACTTAAGATGTACTAGGCTTTCGTCTTGACGACACTCTGTTACGCAGCGGAGACCTGGAGCATCTACTCGAACCAAGCCAGGAAGCTGAATCACTTCCATCTCAGCTGCCTCCGCAGAATACTGAAGCTGAGATGGCAAGACAGGATCCCGGACACGGAATTCCCTGGAGCGGACTGGAAACCACAGCATCCACGCCATGCTGAGGCAAATGCAACTGCGATGGAGCGTCCACCTGGTAAGAATGGATGACGAGCGACTACCCAAACGACTTTTTTCTACGGAGATATCGCTACGGGTAGTCGCCGACAGGGAGATCGAAAATGGCGCTACAAGGACACTTTGAAGAAATCACTGAAGCAACTGCAAATCAACCCGGCGGCCTGGGAACACCGCGTCCAGGATAGACCGGCATGGAGAAGATCCGTAAAGACTGGTTCAGCAATCCATGAGGCCAACAGGATCGCCACCGTCAAGGCCAAAAGAGAGACACGCAAGTCACCAGCGCCCCGGGCTAACACCGTCGATGCCGAGGCCCTGCCAACATGCCCACGCTGTCAACGCATCTTCCGCACGTGAATCAGCCTGGTTGGACATTTTCGGAAGCAATGCACCAACAATCTGACAATGCCAACTTCTACGTCAAATTCTGCTTACCCTCCTTCAGCCTCCCCCACCCTCACTCCTGGCATCAATTCCATCACTCCCACCATCATGGAGACCATATCCATCTACTCATCGCCTGTTAACCCCACGACCGCAACCACTAGCGCCTTCGCCTTCACTACCACCATCAGCGATGGCGACTCTCTCCTAAGCTGTCCTCAATGCGACCGCACATTCACCTCACGCATCGGCATGGTCAGTCATTTGAAAATACATCGTACAGAGACTGGAGAACCAGTGCCTGGAGCACCAACACGCAGCAGAGATCGCCGTCTCCGCTGTCGTCACTGTCCTCGCACATTTACTCATCGCAGGTGCCTATTCGGTCACATGCACATCCATGACAGCGGAATTCACCACAAAGTCAACAACACTGATACCCCATGAACATCCTCTGCTCCTCCCATTCCTACCACCACAGTCACCGTCACTACCATGAATGACATCCCCCCAGCCTTTACCGATTTATCCTGCCCACACTGCACCTGCAATTTCAACTCACGTATTGGCCTGGTCGGTCACCTGCAAATCCATCGCACGGAGGCTGGTGAACCAGTGCCTGGCGCTCCAACATACAGTCGACGCGCCCACCTCCACTGCCCTCACTGCTTCCGCACATTTACACACCGCATGGGCCTATCAGGACACATGCACCTCCACCACAACCTGTGGTAAACCACCGGAGGCTTAGCAACGTCAGTGCGCACTATCTACACTAATATAAAGACAACACCCCCACCATCATCCTAATGTTCCTGATAAAATCCCGGTGTTCCTAGTAACCGTGGCTTGGAAAACTGCCAATCTGACACTTACACCAGACCACGCTGTTGGCCCAGTGCATCTGCTGTGTGCGCCGAGTGGCTGACCAGTGGACTGGTAGTCAGACGGTGATGGCTCCTCCATATCCTCTGAGTAAGTGAACCCTGGTTTATGTGTTATGGGGGCAAGGTCGTGCTGGGGCGCGTGAAGACGGGTACGCCGACCCGTCAGCCGATGTGCTCACTCCCACCTCAGACAACTGACTGGCTCAGATGGTGGTCTGATTGTGGGGGTGGGGGAGAGAGTGAGGTCAACAGATCAGCGCATTTTCCTCACTATAAACAATCTGACGCGCTTGAAACTATCACGGTGCGCTAAAAAGCCGTGGCTTGGAAGGTTGCCAACCGATGGGATAATTCGGACCGCGTGGTCAGCCCAATGTGTGTTGTGTGGAGTGGCTGACTGGCGGACTGAGAGCCAGGCTGTAATGGCTCCTTCTTAATGTGTTCTTTATGGCACTCCCACTCTGTGGGATCCGATTCAGGTGTGTTGGTACACCCAGGGGCGGCTTCGGCCACGCCATCCACCTGCGCCCTCTCCCATCTCCGGTCTTCTTGACTCTATCTTTACACCGACCTCATGTAGAGGAGGGAGGAGAGAGTGCGGTAGCTGCAGCGCAAGGCTACTATCATTTAAAACTAATTCACGTACAAGTCACCGTCCCTGCACCACCCTTCCGTGGAGCATCCGCTGGACATCGTCGAAATCGACGGTCAAACTATCGGGTCAGATATACGTCAGACAATTAAGATAGCATGGCAAGGCAGCATACTATCGATTTAAAGATTTACCACATTCAAAAACTCTACATAGTTAATAATTAAGTGTTTGGAGACGCTTTTGACATAATTTGTAATCTAACTTCTTAAAGTGGCAAAAAAGGGCACTAGGAACCTTGTATTCCCGAGACTCTGTGCTTAGTTCCAGGGAAATTCGATGTAGTGCTAAGTATGGTTAGGGTTTGGGTTGAGGTAGGGGATAGATTTAGTCGAAAGACTCGATGAAATTTACCCTTTCTGAAATTTTGCGCAAGGTCACATGTTTATGCGCATTTGGATTAACTACGTCCTTAAGGTGTTCATGCTTAAGGTTATTTTTTTCGGATGGGGCAGTTATTTTTTAAATTGAAGTTTTTTAAACGAAATAGAAACTACACGTTATTAGGACAAAAATACACAGATTGATATTTTTATGATATATGGCAAGTATAAATTGAAATTTTATCACAACAAACCATAAGCCCAAGGAATTAAAAACATTTATGAAGTATGAAATTTTACCCTATAAGAGCGTGATAGCCAATATAGCCCTACGGCACAATAAAAACAGGTTAACCAGTTTTCGGAGATTGCATTACCTGAAGCAAATTAGCTCCAAAGACTTGCGATCTCGGTTTCTTTTCTCTTACATAAGGAAACCATGAAGGTATAATAAAGGGATAGTGGGACGAAAACCTTCCATTTTTTATCCTATCGTTTTGGAATCTACCTCGAATGCCGCATCTAAGACAAAATTATATAGGCAGAGCAATAGAGGAAGAGATACGCTTTATTTTGAGAGCATCAATTCAAAAGTTCAAGTAAAAGAGATAACACTGAAAGAAAACAAAGGATAGATAGTGTTCGAGAGCTGCAACTGTCAGTATCACAAATGGACGTCAATGAATGAGTCTCGATAATTTGCGCCAGAGATTCTTCCGTCAAAATGCTGTGAACTTCGTATGCATATGACCTCACTTTTGTAGTTAGAATGAATGCAGAGTGGTGAAGTGCAGTGTCTAATGAGCAAAATGGGCCAACCCATGGACACGTAAGGAAATTCAGATATAAATAGGGGACTCAAAAATGGCGGTTCGATTTCAAAAGCATTTATTGGATAAACTTCGTAAATTCAGCAGTTAGTGCTTATGCAACCAAGAACTGAGGCCAAATCCAAATGGCTTCAACTTTTGGCGTGAAGAACGTCTGCGCAACCGTCAGCCGTCTTCTTATACCATTGGACACGGTGCTCGCACAAAAACGGAAGTCACACACAACGCCCTTGGTCATGTGGCTCCGGTAAGAAACGTATAGGGGGCATCTCCCGGAGGCGGTGGAATTATGAAAAAAGCAATTTTGTCAGACTTAGCGGTGTGCAGAGGGCCAAGCACGCAGTAACAGTGAGAGGGAACAACGTCTCTCGAGTCATGGCTCATTTGATGCTAATCAAAACTCGATAATGCGGAAATTCTCAAGATATTTGAGAACCACCTGAACAACGAACTGCATGACGAGTGGTTGATAAATAATTTAGTCAGTCAAAATGCGTACCAATGTGAGCAATAATCAACGTTGTGTTGTATTTCGGTGGTGTCGTAGGCTAATACTTATCCTTGACTGAGAATGCAAATTCGTGCGTCATTATCTAGGAGAAGAGAGTGAGATTAACTCGAGAGTTTTACCAACCATGACTTGCCACACATGAAAATGATTTTGTCTCCAGGTAAATCAGAAGAAGCATGGGGCGAGTAAGCACATATTTCTCTAAACGCTGATTTTTCGTCGATTTTAAAAGTTTAGGTTTGCATATTTGTGTGATGTAGTGCCCTAAATTGCTGTAAAAACGTCAATTGGCAATTCCTCGTTCAAAGGTCTCGGTGTTTCTGTCTTACTGTCAAACTGATATCCACAAAATATATATTAAAGCATATGGAAACATACATTTAATTGATAGAGTTTCTGGTAATGCGTGGTTTATAAACGGAACGAATATAAACTTGATATTTTGCAATATCCTAGTATTTATAGAGCCAGTTTATTTGTGCAGTAACATTCATAGAAGCGAGCAGGAAAGTAACAAAATAAAACATGACTTCCACTTCAAGAAACAAGTGTTCGTTCATTTGTGGCAGAAAATGTATCACTAGTGCTCAGGGAAGTAAAAAACAACTAACGAAACGTCAATAATTTTACCTTGACGTCACACATAATAAAGTTACAATAAACAGAAATCTGCCAGGAAAATACCCACTTAAAGCGTTTTTAAAGAGACAAATTAATCAGGAAAGTGTTTTTAAAAGTTATTTGAGACTGATGCTTTGTGAAAGTTTGTTGTGGATGGCCAGTTTTCTCGACAAGGAAGTTTTGGGTTCGAATGATTTCAAAGTATTACGCCTACGCCATTTGCATTAGAAAGGATCTCTCCGAACTTATCACCTCTGTAGATCTGACTTAACACATAGAACACTATCTATGTTTGGCAGGAATAAGTTTAAACCACAGAAAATCATGACGTTGTCGGGAGATTTTTAACTTCACCGGAAATAGTGAAAGCGAAATTTGAAAGAAGGAATGTCCTTTCAGCATCTACACTATAATAAATTTAAGATTGCACATGACAATTTTATTTAAATTTGTTCATCACTGGCCGGCACGCCAATATTTACCCTAGGATAAAGTTTATTCCTATGCAGTTACTATTGTTGAAATCAAGCGATAACCCGCTTTCCGTATTCATCCTCCTCTCAAAAATGTAGAAAAGGTAAACATACGACCAACTCTTGTGAAATCGTTCTGGAAACCATACCTAAAATGAACGTTGCTTGCTAATGGTCAAAATCGATACCGAAGAATGCTTGAACTGCGAAATTTACTATCGGACTATTTTTAAACGTTATTCTACATTTGCTGATTGATTTATTCGGTGCTATTGCTGTTTATAAAACTATTACTATAGCTTCAACCATTGCATCTATTTTCGGAACATACCGCTCTCCTGAAAACGTGATCATTTCACACGATCGTAATATTTATTTTACACTTACTGAAAGTTTTCGATTCGCTTAACGTCATTCATTACTATTCAAAGCCTTGTTTCATTCTTTTATGGCAGTTTTCGAGTGATTAGCAACCATTCCGAGATGTCGGCAGCTTTCACCTACAGTATTTAGCAGTGTGAAGAGCGATTAGATCACACATTTTTCTGTTGTCTGCCTAGTTGAGACAGTGTGTCCACTTAGCAAATGGACTACAGGGCCGAAGAGGATGATTTTGGCATTGCATAACCAGTCAGACAATTATCACACCAAATGCAGCTGTATTCAATGCATTCGGCACAGCCCACAGCCCTTATCTGGTTTTGTCTCTGATGAAAGTTTATCATTTTCGAGATTTACAACATAAAGTATTTCATGTATGGACTCTTAAACCGGCCAACAACATGGCTGCGCCACCGGAAGCACTCGATACAGCCAACCTTAAATGTTCTGACCGGCTGCGTCCGATGTACCTCAGACAATGGACAAGTTAATCAAGGGTATCTTTAGCACCTTTCGCATCGTCATACTTTCAGATTACTTCTGATACCACGAGGAAACTGGGTTCGACGTACTTCAAAACAGATTTGTCCCCAATAAACGCAGCAGGGTCACATCATGAGCTTGAATTTATTTACATAGTCATAAAAGTAGCATGGAACCAGTTGGTAGTAGGAACATGTACGATGCCCAGGCAAGCTTTCACTCCTCCGTGAATTTGGCAGATGAAGACTGAAACTACGTGTAATAATACAACACTTGCAACTATTCACTGCTCCACTCAAGTTAGCATGGAAAATAACAACTCATTAGCATGTTTTATTTCATCGAATAATCTATTATGGTTCTCGTGACGTATAAAAATTGCTTTTGTAACCTACCCTATTACATTTATTTAATCGACATCGAAAGTGAACCTGAAGAGTGAGTAAGTTTCGCCTGTTGTGCGGCCTCTTTCACGCAACGTGACACTCAAGTCCCGCTGTCACACCCTCCAAGTGCAATCTACATGAAAGCGTGGAAAGCTTTAGGGATTTCGTCATGCAAATTCACTTAGTTATGTGGTATGCGCTGATATTGCTTGGCACTGAAAAAACTTATGAACGTACAAATCATTTGCCTTGCCACGATTCAGGGCGTTGTTATATCACATGCCTCATCTGTCTGCGTAGATAACTCAGTGGTGTCTTCTTTTGTTGGCACACCCACCGCCACCAACAAGAGATTTCATGTCTCGAAACGTGGTTTTTTCGTTTTATGTGAACACTTCGAGCAAATACACCATTCTTACAAAAATATAACGATGGCTCCCTGTCATTTATTTCGTTTGCACAGAATATCCCGTCGTCCAGTTTTAAAAAACAGAAATAAATGTAGACCAGAATTATGCATTGAAAAAACAAATGTTTATCACATCGTGTTTTCTGTAGTACCTAAGGTAATTTACAGTAGATTAACTAGCACACACACAAATCAAAAACGCACGTTGTGTTCCCACTTAAGGTGATCTTAGCTTTGCTTACCATTCTAGAATATTCTCTCGATAGGGCAGATTTTCACGTCTTGCATGCTTTTAGCCTGCAGACGAATAAGCGTCAGATTATTTTATAGTCCGGTTATATTATAAGTAACGCAAGACGAACTATAACATCCCCAAAGTAACACCATCATAAAGCATCGAAGAAGACCTATCAAAATTGGAATTAAGCAGCGCCCTTAGCATTTTAAGTTCCATTAAATGTTCTCTAAAGTCCATTCATCCAAGCAGCATTTCTAAATTTGTAAAGCCTTTTTTGGTATCGTATAAACGCAGTACTATCAAAACTGCTATTTGATACACACTTAAGTCTTCCATTCTTTTTTGATAAAAACATGAACTTACTTTTGCATTCTAGGTTAATTCTATCAAACATTCGATGTTTATATTACTATTGAGAAAATGAGTTACGAAGACTGCAATGACATAGATAAGTCAGTTGGAAATCGCGGCTCCACCAGTCTACCTACAAAATGTCTTCACATACCCCAATACTCAAGACTTGATAAAAGATTCTAAAATAACAAACTTTAATCTACATGTCGCTCTATGCCACTGCGCATTGCTTTATATGCTGACTTATACGAATTTGGTTTAATTGGGAATTAGTATCAGATAGCAGTTTGCGCATTTTTCTCTTAACGATTAGGTCAGTACCTCCGTGTTGTTACCTGGAAATTCAGCATTTGCATGCACTCATCTTGTTCATATTATGATTACCAAATTTCACGGTTTCCACTTCTGTTTAATAATACATTGAACATATTTACTTTTCTTTCTAAGTAATTAATTGGTTCCCTGAAGTTTTTAATTTCGAAAGTGCATATCTTTAGACCCATTTTCATTAAAAAATAAATGTTTTGTTCTTTTAAATTTTTAGATGAACTGCATGCGCATTTTTGTACTGCTTCATGTTATAGGTGGTATATCCATATTACGATGCTTTATAGGAAGAACCTATTTTCGTACCAATTTTTCGCTTTCCTACCGTCCGATTTGATGTACATCGGAAGAAGTTGGCTATAAGCCTCTAATATTTTGATTAAATTAAGTTCGGGGACTTGGATCCGACAGAATTACAATAACGGGTGGGACGAAATTTATCTTAGCCTATTGATGTGTCTAACGCTATGAAGCTGCCAACGTCCAAAGTTTTTCGAGCTATCTGAAAAGTTAAGTTGTCTGTGTTAAGTCAAGTAAGGTATATTTGATTTGTTAACTGATACATTTCCTTTTATTTTATCAGACAAAAGTGTGTTCAGTTTTGCTAAAAGATTTAAGTGACACTTATTTAATTATTTTTATTTCCCGACTATATCTTTGTCTGAAAGGCTACGCCTGGAATTCTATGGCTTTTAACCGTGAAGGTTTGCCTGCGATGAACTCCATCATCCTTCGATTGATGCTTTTCTCCATGGTTAATTTACTATAACGTAATATTTACAATACTTATGGTGCCAAATAAATATTATTTCAAAGAACTTTCGTATAGTATGGACTGCTCCACATCGAGTTGTTCTTTCTATAACATGCCAAGATTCCATTTGCCCTCAGGAGCATTTCCATGTTTTAGACAAACGTGTCCGCGGATTTCGAATCATATTTCAGTCTCTAGTGGATCCACTTTACCAAGTCTCATTCTGTTCTCACACAATCGCCCATTTACTCCAAGTCACTGGAAAAAATACATAAAATTGGCGTTTTAGCTCATATTAAAGGGCTCCTTCATCGGTTTTTGACCTACATTTTGCAGAATGTGGTAAAGGAAAGCCAGAAAAATAAAACAGAGAGGTGACATCCTGTTTCCTAGGAAACAGAGCATTTTCTTAAGAATTCAGAACTCCGTATATAATATCAAAAATAATCCCCACCTGTCCAAATTAAGCTACTGGTCACCCGTTTTACCATCAACAATTTAAAAGCGCATACGCTTGGTCTTTATGCCATGCTATCGAGTTTCGCAATTTATTTTTACCCTAGTTGGCTATATTCTAACATTTGATCAAAGGACCTTCAAAGAACTTGTAGTGCAACATAGGACTGGAAAGATTTCCGTTATGTTACCTGATTTTCAAACCATGGCAAATGATGCCAGAAGTTTAGTAATCTCAAAGCATTTGAACCCGTTTCAGTCTTAAGGGGACATGAATGATGGATTTCGGCTTCATTTATGTGCAGAAGCATGCAACTCGTTACGTGTGACAAACTTTAAAATGTGGTACCGATTAAGGAGTCTGAGCATCTAATATAAGTTTCATAATTTAATCCTCATTATTCACTTCCTCTACTTTTCCAATGTTGATCGTCGTATAAAGATGCGTCAGAAAGGTCAATTTGTTACGCTCAGTCATCGGTTTTTGATACGTAAGTACTTGTGAGCGCATTTAAATATTTGACACTCTCTTTTACATGGATGCACACCTAGCAATTTCTTCTTCACAAGAAGAGCAAATTCCGCTCCGAAATTCAAAATCTGAAATGCTTATTATCAAACCAGTACATATTAAACAGATCCCTAATCAAAAAAAGCGTGCAATAGAATGCTACCTCAGAAAACAAAATTGTACAATTGTATCTCGCTGCAGTTAGCCTGGGGTCAGAGTTTGCGTTATCCCATTACTTTTAGCAAGCTTGGAAAAGTCGTAGAGTAATAACAAATCAAAGCATAACATTTATTGAAAAAATAATGCAAAAAATTGGTATTTTAGTCACTAAAAAGCGTTTCAAAATACGAAGCTTACTATCTGGAAGTCACTTTAGTATGTTTAGCTATCATAACAGTATTCCCGCATTTAAGCGATCGAATCCTTTCATCCGTTGAATCGAAATTCACTAATGAAATTTTATTCTACCAGATAAAGTGCCTATAAAAACTCAACCTTATAATCATCTACGGATCTCACCCATGAAATTGTGTGCCATCACGCTAGTCCTATGTTTGATAGATGTCAGCTGCATTCTACCGAAAACCCGTGGTTCTGGCATATATAGCGTAAAAAGCAGAAAAAAATATATTGGCCGGAAACATTTTTGTGTAAATGTAAACAACATATTTAGCAAGTCAACCAATATCATGTTTTCACAGGTTTGATAGAATGTGGTCAAGGAGAGCAAGAGCAACCAAATAGAGTGGCGCCATCCCAGTTCCTAAGAAGGAGAAAGTTTTTTTAAAAATTCATAAATATGTGCATAAGATAAAGCTGAATCTCTATTTATCGCAATGCTCGATCTCAACATCAAATCTTACTTTTACGTACGCACTTGCTTACTAAAAACCTCAAGATGGTATAAACCTTAACATATGCATAAAGGGGCGCAGATCATCTTACCTCTAGTTGCCATGCCACCCACATCTGGGGGTAGTCCTTTGGCATAACGATCAAATTTTTCGATATCGGCCAACGAAGGTAACTGTTTTAAGAATGGTACAACACGCCGCACTTCCCCGTCTATTCGATTGGGTTTGTTAAGTCCCAGTAACAGGCAGACAAGTGGATAAACGTCAACTTGGTGAAAATTATCAATCAAGCCAACTTTTTTTATGCCTGGACCTGCCGCAACAAGAAAGGGATGCATGTCTGATTCCGAATTGTTGTATCCATGCATTCCCCCTAAAATTAAAAGCTGTTTTAAGTATCTTCTTCTGCAGCTGACAACTAACTGTTTCAAAATCAGAAAGGGAGAGACTTACGTAAATTCTCGTCATACGGTTTTGATGCGTCTGATTGGATCATCCAGCCTAGATCGGCAATGACAACAATATCGGGCACGCGCGCATTATTTCCATAATGGTAAGATTTCGGAATGTCCGCCTTTTTGTACACCGTGATATGTTGGAGGGATTTAAGTTTATTGCAGATATCATCAGCACTTGCTGAAACAAGATATTCAAGCGTGCAACACGGGGTTGACAAAAACTGAAATTATACATGGAAAAATTTACAGTTTGAAACTAAAATGCGCTAAATACTGCTTTTTCTTCAAATTGGAATTCGCATTTCATTAACTGAAATGTCAACATACGTTGTCCATTGTCATTCAACCAAATTCCTAGGTTGGCAGGCGATCCGTCAACTCCAAATTTGTAGTCTGAAGGGGAAAGCACTGAACTGACGTTGACGACCATTTTGTTACTAACTGCAGTCATTCCATGGTCACTTGTTACAATAACGTTGGGTTTTTCGCCGGAAAACTGTTCTTGTTCGATCCTTTGCATTAGGTAAGCAATACCGTCATTTGTTTGTTCGATTGCATCGAGAACCTCTTTTGAATTTGGTCCAAATTTGTGACCAGCTGAATCCGGTTGATTGAAGTAAAGCATACAGAAATTAACATCAGGCTGAGTTATCCATTCCATGATTCTATCCACTCTAAAGCGTAGAGTCGGGGCGCCGCTGTAGAGTCCAAAAGAGACATATTGCATTGTTCCATTATATCGGGCATCACTTCCAGGCCAATAAATCATTCCCGTTTTTCCCCCGTGACGCTGGTTGGTTATCCAAATTGGTTCGTTCCCGTTCGTTGTAAACCACTTGGATTCCATATTCTTGATGGAATCCGTGTAGTGATACGTGTCATTTAGGTCTTTATCGTAGAAAGTGTTTCCCACCAGGCCATGCGTCTCAGTATATCTTCCAGTGGCAAGAGAAAAGTGGGAAGGAAATGTCAACGAGAGCATGACACTTTGAACCTTTTTCGCTCTGAATCCCTGCTCGGCCAGCTTTAAAAATGCTGAGACATTTTTATTCGCGGCGATTGCTTTATCAATGTAGTCGTGTCTAAAGCCATCCAGCGAAATTAAAATAACTTTGCTTCCACAGCAAAGGTGCAGAAGCAGCAACAAGTATGTCAGTATTTTCAACATCGTTCTTAATCTGAGTACATTGCGGGTGGTTTAGAGACGCTTAAATACGCGGCTTGTTCCCTCTTGATTGGGTTTGAGGGTCCCGTTATGAGGCACTCGAGTGCAGCCAGACGCTAATTGCACCACGTGCAACTTTCCGTGTAGCAATTGGCAGTTGACAATTGCTACAATTACAAAGCGTAGCAACTGCGCACCTATAAATACCTTAACATCTACATAACCAACGTCTGGTCGCTGATTTTGTCTCTGAGGATGGATTCGAGCGAGAATCCGAAACGGCAGGCTAATGCAGATTTTTCCAATGACCGTGTCTCCTTCTTTGTGACTAAGTCCTGAAGCTTGCCTCTTTCCCTCTGCAGGCGAATCTCTCGTAGTACAGGCTACAGAGGCAGGGCTTCATAGTTAAGGGATAACTAGTTAAGTTGTTGCAGCTGGAAATCTATGAAAATGATGCGCTATCACAGCGAAAGCAAGAATCGGAAAATCTGTCAATACTCTGGGGTAAGGAAAGACTTTTTACTGCAAGACTCACCCAACAAATGACTTTTGCCCCAGTATGAAAGAGTTTCAGTCATCTTGTAAATTTGCCTAATTGAACACCAAACTTTTGTCACCAGATAATCCCGTGGGATGTTCAGAAGTTCACTATTACTAATTTGATTGCTGCACGCCAGAGGTTTGGTAAATTTCCAAGTCTAAGTACACAATGTTTTGGATTCCGCTTTTGCACACGTAAGCTCGATTCGAAGAAAGATCTTTCACCATAACACTTAACGCAACTTTCTATTGAATATTCATGCATTCTTGAGCAGTTCAGTTCTTTAATACTTCAAGTTACTCCTCCTTTATAAACAAAACTGATAGGTGGCAGCATAAGCGGAAACAATAGGTTAAGCACATTTGAGATGAGGTTAATTTGTCTTTTTTAATTTAAGTGTAATTTAAGCACCTTGCGCATCATCAGACGTTTGAATATCTCTTCGTATTGCAGGAATCATTGGGAGCCAGGGTCACAAGAGCTTGCAGTCATTTGAGTAGTCCCGTAAAGCTGCCGCCATTGCGTCTCTCGTGATCCTATGTGTAGATACGTGGAAATAAACGACAGCATATTAACATTTCCCCTTCACTGTTCATTTGCAATTCATACATGTTTACTGATAACTCTTACTTTATTTTTATTTAAAGTCAAACCTAATAGACGTCCGTTTATTAAGTATGGGAATCTGGTAATTTTAATTACATTTCCACATTGCGCCATGCCAAATTGTTATTAATTATTGTATTAAATAGACCGTAGTATTTGTTATATTTAGCATGCTGTTGTAAATTGGTATTGTTGGATTTCCGCGAAGCGAGTAATTGCTCCGGGTGAGTAAATATTGTCATAAGATCTTTGGAGTTTCCCATGAGTTTAAAAGTTTCTTTTCTTATTTAAGCGGTTACATGAATTCCATCGCTACAATAAAGTGGCTAGGAAAATGGCAGGTTTTTGCATTTTTGCCGGCCTCTTTTACATCAGTCTTATTTTAAGGCAACTCTCGCATACACCAACGTCCTTTCTCTATGAAAGCGAGGAAAGCTGATTTGACTGCCGGTATGCACTAACATTGATATATATATATATAAAATCCCAGGTTTGCCACACTTGGGATTGGGTATGACTGGCTGATGACGGCTAATAAGCCAGAAATGGCCATTCCGGTCTCCCTTGTCTTTGTCGGTTCCACTCTATATATATATATATATATATATAAGCCAAACAAGTGCGTAACACTCACTAATGTGGTAAGGATCTCACTCGATCCCATTTGTCCGCCCGCCAGTTACCTACCGGCGATAAACGAACGTTGTGTCATAGGACACATACCATATATATAGCACAAATATGTTGCTAAGAGTGCAACAGGCAAGACGCAGACAGCTGTTTCACGGTCATTACCGATCATCAGTACATCATATGCCTTGTGCAGTGAGGTACATAAACAAGCCAAACAAGTGCGTAACACTCACTAATGTGGTAAGGATCTCACTCGATCCCATTGCACTCTAAGCAACATATTTGTGCTATATATATGGTATGTGTCCTATGACACAACGTTCGTTTATCGCCGGTAGGTAACTGGCGGGCGGACAAATGGGATCGAGTGAGATCCTTACCACATTAGTGAGTGTTACGCACTTGTTTGGCTTGTTTATGTACCTCACTGCACAAGGCATATGATGTACTGATGATCGGTAATGACCGTGAAACAGCTGTCTGCGTCTTGCCTGTTGCACTCTTAGCAACATATTTGTGCTATATATATATATATATATATATATATATATATATATATATATATATATATATATATATATATATATATGATTCGGGTCTGACCCTAAAAAGTCATGTCCGAATCACCTGACTCCATGTCCTGCACTTAATAATTTCAGAAATTATTTCCCCGATTATTCTCTGGAGTCCATATACCAGAAACCGCATAGAGAACGCTGGGGGACCAACTGAGGAGCCGAACCCCTCGTTGGTGTGTCACGCACCAGCAGAAACATCGATGAAACACGTTTTCTGGGCTTTTAGCTAGTACCTATGTCGGAAGTACGGTATAATGTCTTTTTCATATAAGATTCATACTACTTGAAATACTACTTGTTTGTAGAATAGGATTACGTGGTTATTCCACAGTGGTTGATTGTCTTCGACCAAAATGCTCATTAAAAGTTCGGGTCTGACCCTAAAAAGTCATGTCCGAATCACCTGACTCCATGTCCTGCACTTAATAATTTCAGAAATTATTTCCCCGATATATATATATATATATATATATATTTATATATATATTGTGATTGCCTGTGACTTCAGAGAAAGTTTTTATGTATAGTGGGACTTTTTAAACGCCCTATTTCCGGTGCCTGAGGATTTTAAAAATGTAAGTAAATGTAAACCTTTCAGCTCAAAAAAGGATTCAGTCATACTTTCGATTGAGAATTTCTCTCGGGGTTCCTGCTTCAATAATAGCACTCAAACCCAAGTTCCTCTTTCCGAGGGTGCTGCAGGCCGCCAGACTCGGAGGTTGGACTTTCAAACGTGGACCTGAGCGCCGAACGCTGATTGCAAAGTAATTATTCAGTTGGCTGTAACGCCTCCTGTTGCACCGAAATTAACGTCCAATACGCGCTTTTTTGTTTTTATTATAAGAAAGTATGCCCTCAGGAGGATTTCTTTCTAGATCGTTTTTTGATTGTGGGGCACTGGACTCAGACATCATCCCTACGGCGCTACGCTGCTAGCAGAAACCACACCCTAGACACCCGGGCCAATCCTACGGAAGCAGGCTCCATAATGCTTGCAAAATATGTGACAATGGCCCCTTATCGTTTACAATTAAGGTGATTTTAGATTTTATCACCATCGGTGGTTGAGAGTGTCATGTCTACTCTCCTCGGAATCACATCTATCATCCGATGCTTTGATTCTCAAAGTAGCGGAAGACAAATCGTAGTTACCACAAACACAACTTATATGCAAGGCAGTGGAGAAAGCCTTTCGTAAATTGCATAATGCTGCGTCTGATAAATTGTAAATTGAACGTAGTCGGAGTCATTGTCTTGTCTGTTTAATTCGAGAATATTGGCATCCACTGATGAACGCATACCAATCGCCATTCCGGTCCCCCTTGCCTTCGTCGGCAGTGTTCATCTACCTGTACTACAAGTAACTGTGCGGCTGCTGGCGGGGATCGGGTGTTTACCCCAGGAGAGAACAGGACGAGTGTGTCCCATTTGTGATCATTGAAATTGAAATTGCTTAATCTTCTCTGCCGTACCTGCATCTATATAGCGTATTGGCACACAAGTTTGTTTGATGTCATTATAATGCATTGCATCAAAGCCGATTCTTAAGTTAAAACTAAGATTGCAGTTCGCCAACAAATTTCACTACCCCATCTATGGGTTTTTGAGTCTGACCACATCTTACCTTGGCAAATCGGATTTGAAAACAGCGAACTTTTATCATTAGGCTACACGATTACAATATTTTAGAGAGATGTTTTAGTCTTTAAAACATTTTTCCCCCAAAACCGGCACTAGCACTGTTAGTCAGCCTTTTGCACTAGACGCTGAAAATACACCTATTAGTTGAATTTCTAATGAAAGGGAATGGGTGCAGACTTCAATTTTGTTAATACTTTGACGCCAAAAGTCTCCGATCCAGTTTAATTTTGATAAAACTTTTATACCGTTTTGGAAGGAATGTACTTTTCTTTCAAACAAATTCCATCCGTTTTATTTGGTTAACAGTGTGCAGAGAAGAAGATCCACATTTTATTTAACGTTCGTTTCCATATTTTGTTAATTATTTGGGTAACTTCATGCCCATTGTTTACTGATTCATGTTATTACAGTTTCTGCTGCTTTCAAGTTCCTCAAAAATTAATCGTTAACTAGGAGTAAATCAGATCCGAATTTTTGGGTAGATTTCTCTCATGCACAGCGGGATAATTGTCTATTTGATTTTCTGAATAAAAATGCTAATTCGGCGGTGCATGACCCTGAGGCCAAACTCATCAACTGTCAGTCTAAGCGATTATTTTCTGGGAAAATCAAAAAGCAGCGATATCTAAACTGGAGTACCTACCAGCATACACGTAGAGAATTCTGAGGAACCATTGATGAGCGAGATCTCTTGCAGCTGTGTCAAGTGGCGGCAAAATACCGGCAAAACAAACGTCTTGGATTTTATATATGATCTGTGTTGTCAATATAGGGTCACCTGTAAAGCCTCATTACTTTCATGCAGTACAATACTAAGTTTATGTAAAAATTATTTTATCTTCTTTCTATAAGTTCAGCTTGGCTACGATGATTATATAAATTACTTTGTATATTTTGACTAAGGTGGGTTTAAGTATCTTGATTCCAGAGAATTACAGTGTCTAGTTACTCGTAATTTAATTTCTCCTACCTGACGATTGAGTTTACAGGACAAGTGTCGGAAGCTGCTATTTAACTCATATAACAGAAGTTTCCTTACGTTTTTCATGCGAACTGGCAAGTTAGGTGGCGTGGCTGATTAAATTGATGTGTTTGGTAATTAACTTACTCCATTGCCCTTTAATTTCTCATAAACAGTGATGTTCTAGTTGTAGTAAAACAGGCGGTTGATAATTGCTTGTTTATGGTCATTCTATGAATATTTTTCTTTCAATCGACAACGTTGGGAATCCTGTGGCTTTAACAAAATCTCAAATTTAACAGTGGCTGTCTATATTCCCTACAGAAATTCGAACGGAGAGGGCTTATCATTAACTATTCGTGTTCTCACGCTAGGCCTGTACCGAATGGACCTTAACTTTATTATAGAGATACCCGTAGATTTCGCATGGATATCATAAAAAAACAGAACATAACTAATCATAAACTCTCGGAAATTTCAGCATATTACATGAGCAAAAGATGTCATGTTTTCACATTTTTGACAGAAGGTGGTGAAGAAGCGCGAGAGCAATCAAGCATAGAGGTTTCATCCCATTTCCTAGGAAACAAAACGTTGCAATTAAAATTCTAAATTATGCAAATCATATAAGAATGGATAACCTATTAGCAAAGTGCACTCAATAAACATCTCTGGTTGCTTACTAAAAACTTTATGACAGTTTAAACCAAATATCTTAAATGGGCTTAAAATGACCACAGATCATCTTACCTCTAGTTGCCAGGCCACGTACATCTGCGGGCAATCCTTTGGCATATCGATTAAATTTTTTGATATAAGCCAACGGAGGCAACTGTTTTAGGAATGGTACAACACGCCTCACTTCCCCGTCTATTCGATTGGGTTTCTCAAGTCCCAGTAGCAAGCAGACGAGTGGGTAAACATCAACTTGGTGAAAATTATCAATCAAGCCAATTTTTCTAATGCCTGGACCTGCTGCAACAAGAAAGGGATGCATGTCCGATTCCGAATTGTTGTATCCATGCATTCCGCCTGAAAGTAAAAGCTGTTTTCAGTATATTTTACATGGCTACCAAAGGACTCTTTTAGGGAACAAACTTACGCAAACCGTCGCCAAACCCCTTCTTGGGGTCGGATTGAATCATCCAGCCTAGGTCAGCGATGACAACGATATCAGGCACGCGTGCATTATTTCCATAATGATAAGATTTCGGGATGTCTGCCTTTTTGTATACCGTCACGTGTGTGAGGCTATTTTTAAGTCTTTCGTAGATCTCATCAACACTTGCTGAAACAAAGTATTTAGGATTTTAACTCAGAAAGCACAAAAATGAAATTCTGCACGGAGCAATCATGGTGTAAAAATACAATGTCTTCAACGTTTATTTATCTTCGAATGAGCATTTGAATTTTGCGACGGAAAATGTTAACTTGCGTTTTCCATTGTCATTTATCCATATTCCGAGGTTGGCAGGTGATCCGTCGACTCCAAATTTGTACTCGGTAGGTGAAAGTACTTCACCAACGTTGACGACCATTTTGTTACTAACTGCAGTCATTCCATGGTCACTTGTTACAATAACGTTGGGTTTTTCGCCGGGAAACTGTTCTTGTTCGATCCTTTGCATTAGGTAAGCAATACCGTCATTTGTTTGTTCGATTGCATCGAGAACCTCTTCTGAATTTGGTCCAAATTTGTGACCAGCTGAATCCGGTTGATTGAAGTAAAGCATACAGAAATTAACATCAGGCTGAGTTATCCATTCCATGATTCTATCCACTCTAAAGCGTAGAGTTGGGGCGCCGCTGTAGAGTCCAAAAGATACATATTGCATTGTACCATTATATCGGGCATCACTTCCAGGCCAATAAATCATTCCCGTTTTTCCCCCGTGACGCTGGTTGGTTATCCAAATTGGTTCGTTCCCGTTCGTTGTAAACCACTTGGATTCCATATTCTTCGTGGGATTGGTATATTTAAATGTGTCATTTAGGTCTTTATCGTAGAAAGTGTTTCCAACTAAGCCATGAGTTTCACTATATCTTCCAGTGGCAAGAGAAAAGTGTGAAGGAAATGTCAACGAGATCATGACACTTTTAACCTTGTTCGCCCTGAATCCCTGCTCGGCCAGCTTTAAAAATGCAGAGACATTTCTTTCAGCCGCGATTGCTTTTTCAATATAGTCGTGTCTAAAGCCATCCAGCGAAATTAAAATAACTTTTCTTCCGTAGCAAAACTGCGAGAGCAACGCCAAGCATGTCAGAAGTTTAAACACCGTTCTCATTCTCATTCATTCGGGGCTGAAGGCACGTTCGAAAATGCGGGTTATTTATCGACCTTGATTGGTTTTCAACCTGACTAATGCCATGATCTGAGATGAACGGGTGGTGACTCTGCTTTGCAGGTGGTCGTAGTGCTGAAGTAGCCTAGATGAGCAGTTACGAATAAAAAACCTGAAGATTATGACGAAAAAGAATTAGTTGAAACTATGTTAAATGGTCTTAACTTTGAGGACGTATGTTAAGAAAACGAACCGTATTTTACGAGATTTTGAGAGATACGTATAATTAATCAGATTGCATTAAGAGTTGGATCTTTCTTACCCCCGCACTCGCTGTCCTGTGTTCGAGGACAGTCAAGGTTGAGTTTTTAATCATTCGGTGTAATGAGTAAGCACAAGAATGCAAGAGACTGTTCAGTTTATTTCAGCGCAATTCGGTTTATATGAGGAAAATAGGCTAACGCCTTTGACATCCCAAACTTATGCATAAAAATCTCAAAAATTAGAAACAATTTAAAGAAATTGCTGTCAAGTAAATGTAGACAGGTCACATAGTGTACTGATGTCGTAAGGTTAGGTATTCGCATAATCCGCTTGGTGCTGCAGCATATGTAGATCAAGTCCATGTTTAAATGTCTCTACAGATCAAGACATATCACTTGCCTCAGGTAGGTTATTCCAGGGTTCAACGACATTGTTGCAGAAAAAAATATTTCATCACATCCAATCTTCCTCGAGGCACACGTAATTTGAAGGGATGAAACCGGAGATAAGTTGTATTGGTGAGTTGAAAAAATTAATCACGCGGGGGCACAGACCAAGCTACGTGTGATACTGAAAGTTTGTATTAAGTCTGCAGGCAATTGGCTTTAACGCAAGGATAAAGACTAAGTTTATGTAGGCCAATCTCATACGCTAGTGCATCTTCCCCCCTAACTTATTTATTGGCTTGCCGCAGGATGTAATCCTACTGTATCCATGGTCTCCAGGCCTGGATCGCGTATTCAATATGTGGCCTCACAAACCTACCGAAAATTTAAGAAAGGCAATCTTAGTCGAAAACTCTAAATACCTGCTTGATGGCGTAGCCCATTGAATTTGTGACTTTGGCCGCCTTGAAACACTGTGTAAAAGGCTAAAGGTTTTTTGTCATCCTAACGCCGAGATCTTTGTTGTTTTCTGCTTCTCTGAGTGGCATTTCGTTCAGGTAGTAGGGTCGCGTATAAAGGATCGGATTTCAGTTACCCAGATGCAGCTGTTGACGAAGATGTTCTTGGAAATCGGTTTCGTCGGCACCATTGTGGATGACTTTCCATATTTTATATCATCCATAAGCACGGCACACTCACAGTCCAACCTCCGTGTGCAATCATTAACGAACGAGAGAAAGAGGGTTGGTCCGAGAACCGAAACTTGTGAGACACCACTCTCCAGGACTGTGTGCCTTCATCGCATTCCTCTCACAGAGAGAATTCGGGAACGGCCAATAAGGAAATTTTTGATCCATGTCAGAGGCTTGCCAGTGATACCCCATCACCTTCAAATTTTACAGGAGACGCTGGTGTGGAACTTTATTAAATGTCTTCCAGAAATCAATGTAGGCTAAATGCAGCATGCCTTTTGCGTTGAGGGCTTTTCTCCAGCTAAGCATCTTATAACGCATTTCTTTGCACACTATCATCCCCTACGAAAGCCGTTTGGTGCACTGGACAAGATATTGTGGGTTTCCGAATAAATAATTAGCTCATTTTCAATTAGCTTCTCCATAATTTTACAGCAGATGGATATCAAACCGACGAGCCTGTAGTTAGTCGCCATTGTACGACTACCACTTTCGTAAAGTAGTGTCATGTGTGCTGTTATAACGTCTGCGGGAAGACTTCCAATATGTAACAATTTCTTGCACAGAATGGACAGCGGTTTGCACAGCTCTCAAGTGAATTCGAGGAGCACGTTGCTGGAATGTCATCCACGCCTAGATATTAACATAATGTCAGGTTTTGTAGTTCATCGACAATCGACTCTTCGCGAAACAGGATACCCTGAACACTTGGCTCTCACATGGTCTCGAAAAAAAGGTGGAATGAAAACATTTTCTCTGGTGAAAACCAACTGAAAAAAAACTGAGAAAAATGCTCATATTTGCTTTTACTTTTTGATATTTCCAAACCGTCATCATGTCTTATAACGGGAATCGGATTCCGGTTTAGCTTGCTCATTCTTAAGTAGATTTGGAGCAGTTTGGGATTTTCAACTACCCGGCGGAGCAAATTGGGCTAAAAATCCCACCTTCTTTTAAAATCAAGCACATGAAATTGATCCTTTGAATATTGCATGCTCGAAAGGCTGCAGTTTCGTTTTTTCCGCGATTCTTCTTCCAGGGCCTTCTTTTCGGGTTTCTCGCTGGTTTTACATCTCGGGTTAGCCACTGCGTTCGGTTTGATATCCAAGGTTCTGATAAAGGGCAGTGGTACCTCACCAGATGCATCAACCACCCCTATAATAAATACTAGTTTTAATTTACGTTCAGGAAGAAGAGAAGATAAGATCCCAGTTTATACTTTATGCCTCCGCTCGCATTTGGCAAACGTCTATTTGACGTATATGTGGCCTCGTTCGATTTCCTGCAGGTGGTACAAAATATAAAACATACACATATTAAAGCATTGTATGATCACAGCGACGAAGAGCAGATGGACAGTATAAAAATAAATAAATAAATTTGTATATTTAAGGCTCGGAGAGCCCCATTATTACAAACTTAGTATCGCGGTTTAAATAAATACAACGTGGATAATTTCTGCACAATGTGAGCAGCCATATTAACAGCAGAAATAAATAATATAGAAGGCATTTACGATTCAGAACGATTTGCCATTTGTAAAAAAATAGTCAAAAATATTTGACATAAACGGTGAACTAGAAATGAAGCAGTTAAAAACTCCGAAGGTTTATTCGGAGGCGGAGTTCGGTGAGACGCCAAATAAAAAAAAACTAGGAAAAAAGCAACATCACTTAAAATTTAATTTTAAGATGCAATGTGATAGTATTGTGATGTTACTGACAACGTATGAGAGTTCGGAATGCTCCTTGTCGGGTGGTAGATAATATAGCAGTCAGAGCCACTGTTTATAACCACCATTGGAGGTGAGAGAGGAGAACTCATCATGGACAACAGAATAGAAATGAAGAGGGGACAGTATGGGTCACGATATCATCATAAATATGCGATCTTGCTGACTGCATAGTCCACCAATCAAAGAGGCAAACTATCAGAACCGGACTCGATCATCAATTGACACGGCAGACCATCGTCGGGGTTGCAAAATCGGAGGAAAGTATTAAGGTTGTCAAGAGTTGGCCATGCTAGTTTAAAAGGGGGGCGAAAAAGTGAATGCAAAGTTTGACTCTGCAGAAGCTGATGGAAATATAATTAGAGACCAGTATAATATCAAGGGAGCTGCTTCGAATACCAGGAGGACCCTTTTCACATTCCAAAATTTGCGAGTTTGGGAAGGAAACAGAAAATACGGACTTTATATCTCCCGAAGTTTAATGTTTGCGTAATGTGGTTTTGAAAAAAGCTAATGTAGACGACAACATTATTTCCAGTGGAAGATTATTTCATATGAAAGCATATTTTGAGGCAAAAAAAACTGAGAACGGTTAGTTGTGGAGCTAAGAGCTTTTGAATAATCGTACATTTAATCCCCTTATCACTGTGAGGCAGCTTGACCATCCTCGGCGCAGCAGTCATCGCAATGTCTTTTTATTTCTTCCATTAGCTCGCACAGTTAAGTATCGACGGTTCTTTTCGATAAACGTCATGGCCATGTGGAATAAACTTCCCCATAATATAAAAAGTCCAACGGAGTTATTCTTTGTTTAAGATTACCATTACTAGTTTTTGCATTCAGAACAGTTTCCAAGAATTCTGGGCGCCGACACGGTAGAATCTGTTTTTCCTGTTCGACGGAGTGCGCGGCATCTGAACTCGATCCCAGGTGTTACCTTGAGGGATACGGCACCGTCTCTGCAGCCTGCACCCGTTGACTTCTTCGGCAGACAGTGAGCGACCGTACACGGATGCTTTCTTGCCTGAGGCAGAATCCCGGTTCCTAGCAAAGACAGAGAGACTGCATACAGACTGCAATTGTATTAGCCCTTCCCTGATCTGAATTGCTATCATCCTTACAGGCGGCAGTTTTTTCTCCTGAATAACATGAAAATAGGAAAAACACATATAATGATATATATTCAGGAGTTTTTCACTGCCAGCCTCTACCCACTGAATATTTCACCTGACAATGCCTGTAAACCGGTATTAAATACAACTATTATTATTAAGAGGTGGTGAAATGATCATGTAGGAATAACAAGTGGCCTAGGTTCGATGTATCTGAGTCAGAGCGTTAATTCGTGAGGGATTTGGGCTAGAGTTAACGCGAAACAGGAAGCAGAGACCGGCTTCGAGTCCTCTAACCCAGAGAAATTTAATGTTTGCTAACTGGCATCTATCCGTATAAGAGATACTGGATCCAGGAAGAGAAAATAGTCTTCGAGTAAAAACCCTCTGAACTTTTTCAATATAACTGCGGTCAGTGGCGTTAATCAGCCCAAAGAGGGGACAGCAGTCTTCTAGGATAGGAAGAACTAGCATGCGGTATAGGTTTAACTTTATTTCCGGAAGGAAGAAATTATGTGGTATAAAACCACATGTCTGTGCAGTCTTTGCAGAAATTCGATCTGCATGAGGCAATAATGCTTGCTTATTTGTGTAACTTAGGCCTAAGTCTTTAATGGTTGATCGTTCTAAAAGTGTAATGTTTTGAAATACTAGGGGTCCAGGAAGCTTGGCGGGGCCAAAACACAGGAAACTACTCTTGGATGGAGAAAATTCCATTTGTCAACTAGAGCTCCAACGTAAGAGCATAAGTTGATCAGCGTTGATTTTATAACAACAGCTATTGGCAGTGTCTGAATAAAAATGAATAAATTCACTTGAGATCGTCAGCGTAAACGAAATTTTGTGAATTTGTGAGTTAAGTTGAAATTTCGTTAGTGTACAAAATTAAGAGAAGGGGACCTAGAACCGTGCCTTGAAAAACGTCACTCGTGATCGGCTGAGGCGTTGAATAGCTATTACCTTTTAAGACCTTCTGGCAGCGGTTAGACAAGTAGGAGCCAATGAAGTCAAGGAGAGGAGACCGGATGCCGAGGGCTTCCAGGTTCACCAAAAGGCGTCTGTAAAACGCTTTGTTCAGGTCAGAGAAGATCACATCCACTGACTGCTGCTCATTAAGAAGGGACGTGACAAGGTTACGAAAAGCTACGTGACACACTTCGCATGATCTTCCAGGTAAAAAACCATATTTCGAGTCGCTTAAGAGCTTATTTTCTAGGCAAAAGTCGCGAACATGATTTAAAATATTTTTAATGAAGTTCTTTTTATAGCCTGGGTTTTGTGAACGCCTTGATAATTATTTACGTCCGAATGACATCTCGACTTTAAGACAGGAAGAATAATAGATGTCTTCCATGAGTCAGGAAAGGATCCGTTTAAAAGATAAACTGAGAATATATGGCTAAGCAACCGGTGGAAGCTCGGCACTCTCTTAATGACGGAGTTTGGAATACCGTCAGTCCCCGAAAAGTGAGAGTTTTTCAGACGCCTTATTTCCTCACAAATTAGTTCAAGGTAGAAATCAGTGGTGCTGCTAACATTATACGGGATGCCTGAAACGTCGGAACCAGTTCAGTTCCCATCGGAAGATGATTTGAAAAGAATGCACTTAACATTTCTCCCTTGTCACAGCCTTCGAAAACGAAGTTCTTAGCTTCATTTAGTAATAAAGGTATTTCATAACCTTGTTTAGAAGATGATCAATGGCGGAAAGTTGAGCAACATATTTTTCAGTGTTTGGCACACTGAGTGCGCAAGATTTCCTCTGTCTGTCACGTGCAAGACGAATACTAGAGGCTTATTCACAAATCTCTGCAATCCTTAGATGTACAGATAACGAACTAGTATATTGATATTTTAACTGCTTCCTCACTTTCTTTAGTCTTGGCAAAAGAAAGTGAGGGACTGTGGATTCCGAAGCGTAGGGCTTGACAACTTCGGTTGGCACAGATTCCAGGATGTTTTATGAAACGACTGACATGAAGTCACAAAGACTTACTGCGTCGTTTCTGGAGGAGAGATGCTGCCAATCCAATGAAATCAAAAAGGTGTTAATTAAGCTCATATCTGCGAGGTCAAAAGCATGATAGGTACGAACGACGATAGCCTTTTTCGATGAGACAATTGGCAAGCAACAGTGAATTAACGTATGGTCACTTTGGAAGAGACTCTGCTTAAAATCAACGAAGAATGGAGCAATGTCATTTGTGAAAATCAGGTCTTAAATATGCTTGTCTCTCGTTGAAGAACGGACAAGCTGTGACCAATTAGAATAATTAATGGTATCTATGAAAGGCTGAAATCTGGGTGGACAAAAGTTTGAAATCCAGTCAATTACAGGAAAATTAAAATCCCCAGCGATTATTTTGAATGTTAAAATTGGACTCCGAAACCAATTTAAAAATTTAACAAAGATTTGCAGCATCATCGGATGATGAATTAGGCGGGTTGTTTATACATCCGAAAATCGCCAATTGCCGAGGCAACTGAATAATGGATGCGAAGCAGTAATAACCAGAGAATGACGTAACATCTAGATCAAATGGGAAGTGCTTAAAGGAAGCTTTAATATAGAGAAGACAACCACCACCACGCTTGCTAATGCGGTCTTGACGGTAGAGATCATACTGGTCAATGACAAGCAAAGAGTCGGAAATTCAGGGATAGGTCCAAGATTGAGTTACACATAAAACAACAAACATATACTCGAAAGCAATGGCTGTCAGTTGGTTAATCTTATTTTTAACATATCTAGCATTAAGTAATATTACATCTAGGGTAGTTCGAGTATCCAAACTAGGGTTATCGTTATTTATAAAAAAACATTTGAGGTGGGAAATTAATTTGTAAGTTATTGTGGTTTGGAGGGTAACTGCCAACTGCGCCAGAACGATTGGTATAAGGTACGTCATTAACAAAAGGCTGAGAGGGATATCTAAAAGGTGTAGGAATAAAACCTTCCGGTATCGAACCGCCATAGGGGGTTACGACCGGTATATGCCTGTTGGTAGTTAAAACGGAATGACGGGAAGTTAGATTGAATATATAGGCTGGTGGGAGAGGGCAAGCAGCTATAAGAATTAAGTGCTGGAAAGTCAGGTCTTGCATATCGGTTAACATGGTTAAGGGTATTTGCCTGTTGAAGAGGCGTGGTTAGTTTTGGAGAAGGCAGTATGCGATAACTGAGAACTGCACTATCTTGCTTTTTGGTCTGGGTTAGATTTCCGTCCTTCAGACGACCTGCCTTAGGTGATATAATTGTGAATATAAGATGACGCGTGGGGTTATAAGACGAGCTAGCTTGTGGAGGGTTAAATAATTTGTCATTTAATTCAGATGATTGTGGATTTTGTATTGGAAGAACGTTATTTATGCGATGTGGCTCGGAAACGAAGAAGAAGGTTGAGTGGAGGGACTGACCAAACTGGACATATAAGGAGATGAATTTATCAGTGCATTGAGGTTAGTGGAAATATGATCAGACTTATGAATATCAGGTTGATAAATTGATGATAGGAAGGACCCATTTCTTCGTTCCCTTGGTGTAAGATCTCGACAAAGGAAACATTTTGTCCTTTCCAAATAGCGAGAAGTGCTACCTTGTTGAGCAAAGATCGAGTCCACCTCAACTGGCGGCAGTTTTTTCTCCTGAATAACATGAAAATAGGAAAAACACTTATAATGATATATATTCATGAGTTTTTTTCACTGCCAGCCTCTACCCACTGAATATTTCATCTGACAATGCCTGTAAACCGGTATTAAATAGAACTATTATTAACTGTTAAAAAACAATTATAATAAGATAGGAGGGGTCTTCCTACGCGAAGAGAGGCGTTTCGCTTCCACTATTTTGTAGTTGAAACCACCCGAGTACAAAAAAGCCATAGCAACGTCAACTGGGTGTCTGTGTAGGAGAGCAATTTTTAGGAGAAAATAATAATAACGTTTCTGTCTGTCAAAAGCCTTGCTTGCGACAAAGTGAGCAAGCGAATCAAGACGTCTGCAATCCTGAGAGGGAACATCAGATGTGTTACCATCGAACAGATTGCCAAGTATAGATAAAATAGATCGAAATCTTCATCATGAATTCATTGCAGTTCTGTAAAGCGGACAGGTCTAGCTGTATAGCTTTGTACATTTTAGTCAATTTTGAGACTACTAGGTGTATTCAAACAACGTTTTGGTCCCGAGACATGTAGTTTACGACGAATTAAGGTTGTTGGTTTCATCTTTCGTTGAAAAGATGAGTATGATCTACGCAGTATACGCAGGGCAAAATAAATTTATATTGATATACATTGAAAAACAGTTTTTATGATTATAATAAAAATAGTCTTTGCAAATAACGTTTTAGTGGACAATTGATAATGTTTATGAAATTTCAACTTAAATGCTATGTTCGCGCTTTATAATTCTACTTTGTCTACGTGGATTTATAGGGACGGCAAGTGAGGCGAGGTCGGGTGAAGCAGTGTGAGACTGAATATTTCCAACTATTGTAAAATATAATAACCACATGTATTTGTTGATGTCTAAAGGCTAGAAATATCAAAATTTATCAACACTTGAGCCAATAAATTTAGCGAGAAACAAATAAATCCGTTAAAAGTTGAGAATGAGAAATGAGGCCATGTCGGATGAACACTATGACACTGTATAGTTCAACCTATTGTTAAAGTAAAAGACCATAGGTATGCGCAACGACTAAGGGTTAGATATGCAAAACGTTATCTACAATTAAGCCAAAAACGACAGTATAAACGAAACGATACGTTCAAGATTTGAGATTTCACTTAGCTTTAAAAAATCGACCTTTTCTGTCAGGATCTTTGGTGAAGACGAGATCTATAAAACAAGCTTGTTGCGTTAGAAGCGCTTCAAGTGTTGTTGTAAGCAGATGGTGATTTGAAAGCATACTTTGAGCACTTGGCCTGCAGATCGTTCCATCAAATGCTGGGTGCATTTAAGTCACCCATAAGAACAACATCATGTCGACTGCTCATCTACTTTTTGTTCTCCAGCAAACAAGTATCTGCGTCGGTGTCCATCCTCAGTGGTCAGAAGAATCTCATGTCTTTAAGGAATTGCGAATCCCGTACCTTTATGCTCAGCCAAATAGCCTCCATATCATTGGTTATATTCTTAGTCCTCTTGGACACAGCACAGTTGTCTTCACATATATGGTAACTCCTCCACCCTGATGATTAATCTGGTCTCTCCTAAGCAATTGGTATCCAGATAAGGCTACTTCACAATCACTGATGTTCTGTGATAGCCGTGTTTCTTTTATTGCTACAACATCAGGAGACCGATCGGTCACTTGTATTCTTAGTTCATATAGTTTTTAAAATAGACTCTGGGCGTTAGTACACAGAAATTTTAGTTGAAACCTTTAAATGCGCATTTACACATGTATGATATAGAACAGTCAGTCATTTTAATCTAAGATTAATCCAAACGTACTTTAATATCAGAACTTAAGTACGAATTTAATTTTTGTTATATTTTTGGATAGTAGGTATTATCACTTAAACGTTTCTGTCTCTCAAGAGTGCATCCAATAATGCAGGGCGTTAATAAACATTCCATCCGACCTGCTTCCAAATTCAAAACTCGAACATTCATATTAATTGATTACAAGAGCTTTCCTCTTCAATAATTATTTCAATTAGCCTTTATTTCCTGCAACTTATTTTTAATCGTTTGCTTCTGATCGCACATAATTGACGTCCGCTTATTTAGTCTTCATAAATGATCTGATCAATTTAATTACATTTCACGTCCCAATTGCATTTTCTCACCCTGCCATGCTAAATATTTTTCTAATTATCATAGTAAGTGCGCCATAGTCTTAACCGTATTAACACTATCGTTGTCAGTTAGCATTTCTTTTTTCTGTAAGGGAAAAGTTTTCGCCAGATGATAAAAGTTCGTCATAGAATCCTTTTGCATTTCCTGTGAGGTATTAACCTTATATTTTTTATCTGCCCTGTTACATGCATTCTGTCGAAGTAGAATGTTGGCCTGGAAAATCATTGCTTTCGTATTTCGTGGGATACCTTTTGCATAAATGTTTTTTAAACCAACTGTCACACCCTCTGAATCGAATTTTTCTATAATGAATTAAGTACTAGTCTTTATACAAATGACTGCAATTCTGGACATGTTTATTTAAAATCGGGTACCACTAAACTAGGCAAGAGTTCAATAAGATTGCTGGAAGTCAATAACCAGGACTAAGCGTGTATGACATGCTTAAAACGACGTAAATTTTTTTGAGACGGAAAAGGATACGCAGAGACTAAATAAGGTAAAAGAGTAGTTTAAAACATTTCCACGCATGTTACTAGAAGCGAAGAAATCAGTGATGGTGTAACTTAAGGACGGCAAAAGTGCCTACGCATACACAGCTTCCTCAGTTGTAGCAACCAAAGAGGAAGATGACGCTGCATCTACCACGCTCAGCATAACCATTAACCAGTATATATAAGGTATAAGGATGACTGGAAGAGACCTCAGAAGACGAAGTAACGTCTCAGGCACCCCAGAAGGACGGCTTACTACGGTGCGTCAGTATCCCTCGGCCCAGGTTAAGCATATTCTAAGCAAAACCACGCTGTCAAGGGTCTGACTGACCAAAGAGCCTCATTAAGCCCAAAACAAGGCATTAAATGTGTCCTAACCAACCTACCGATTGCAAAAGTGGGCGACAGCTGAAATGATCGTAATATAATATTTGAAAATAACATAAAAACCCAGGGCCATCGAGTCGATCGCAGCAAATGCATTAGGATTAAAGACATACCTAAACCTACTTCTGACATCCAAAAGGAAATAATACACGAAGATATGCAACTATTTCAACAATATCTCCAACCACTCCTTAAGGAGAACGAGAAATTCACAGTCCTTAATGCTATCCGGATGACCCTCCTAGGAGACACAGATGATGATTCAATCCAGCCAAGACTACTGAAAACTGTCTTTTAGAATCAGGAAAAAATCCAGCTATTGCGAACCTGGAAACTATTACCCCGAAACGCCCACCCAACGTTTTTTTAGCCAGATTGTTCTCCCTTGAAGCGGGTGAAGTGGAGATTGTTCAACACAAAAATCCTCAGCAGATATAAACTAGACCACTGCAATCTCCGAATACTGAACGGGGAAATCATACATATCCAGAGGTCATTCCTCTGGGAAAAGTCTATAAGCCAAAAAGCTTAGGCCTGATGCACATAAGTCCGTCTCAGTCAGCATTGACAGGCTTTTGCATTCAATAGACAGGGAGGTGTGGTGGTAGTATGGGCAATGACAGGAATCTCAGCAGTCAAGCGAGCGCACACCCTCCCTTTTGCATAGGAATCTGTCTAACTGTATATTTATTTATTGTGAAGGGTAACAAGCATTTCACTTGACGCCCCTATTAATTTAAAGTTATCATTCTATGTGTACAGTCAATATAAAAAACTTTGCACGTTTAAAAACGATCGTGTAAAAGCATAACATAACTTCAAATGTGTTTTCACAGATATAAGCTAAACATTGTCGACGAAAAGTAGCGCCTGAAAGAATTTAAAAGGCAGGTTTTAAGTTATCATGTTGTGAGAGTCGTCTTATGTCAAATATTATGCCATGAGGACTTCTTTTGAAATCAGAAATGCTGTCAGAGGTAAGCATCTCACTTGGTAACGCGTTCCAAGGTCGTACCACTCGTTGGCTAAAAAAAACTTTCTTTGGTTCAATCGTGGGCGTTCGCTATTGTCCTTGTAAGGATGACCACGCAGGTGAGTTGTGTAGGCAAACTCAAAAAATCCTCCAATCTCAGGGAGGAATCATGGCCCCGGATAATCCGGAATGTCCAGAGCAGGCTACACCGTAAGTGCCTGTAAAAAAGAGGAAATAAGTCAAGCTTTTTCAATCTGTCTTGTTAGGGAAACGTCTTAAGACCATCGACCATCTTAGTTGCTCTTCGTTGCACCTGCTCGAGAATGTCAACATTTGTCTTCATCCATGGTATCCAAGCTGGTATTCCTTAATCTAAATGCGGTCTCACGAAGACGGCAAAGACTTTTCCGAAGAGATCAGGGGAAATATTTTAAAACGCACGTCTGATCCAATGCAGTGTACATGTTGCCTTCTAGCTTGATGTCTTACAGTGTTCTGAGGGCATCAAATTCGCAGTTGTCCACATGCCCAGATCCTTTTGTGTTTCTACATCTTTTAATGAGGTGCCATTAATAAAGAACTGGTGTTAAAAGATACTTTTCAACCAGCGCTTATGTGTAGGATCACGCACTTGGATACATTAAACTTAAGCAGCCACCTAGCCAACCAGGTACTTATTTTGCTGATATCCGATTGCATTCCTTTTGCGTCATCAGCGCGACTGGCTTCAGTTGATATTTTTATGTCATCTGCAAATATGGCAGCTCCGCAATCTAAGTCAATGCTACATTCGTTCGCGCAGACTTGAAAGAGTAGCGAACCCAAAACAGAACCATGTGGAACACAAATTTCTTCTTTTGCCCATTCCGAGCTAGAGTTTCCAACAACAACTCTTTTTACTCTGAAAGACAAAAACTCTTGATCCGATTGAAAAGTTTTCCTTGAATTCCTATGTTACAGTGCTTTTGTAAAAGATGCCCGTGTGGTACGCTATCAAAGGCCTTCTTGATGTTTAAAAATTGGAACATCTACTGTATAACCCTAATATGTGACCTTTGTCCATTTCTCGTGCGACTGAAGAGCACTCCTGAGCATGGAATGTCCTGGACGAAAGCCATGTTGGACGTCGCATTAGATTTGGTTGTTTACCAGTTAACCCATTAAATGCCTCTTGATAATACGCTTCATTATTTTGCACGCTATGCAAGTTAAACTGACAGGGTGCTAATTTGAACAGTCCAGTTATTAACCTCCTTTATAGATCGGGGCAATGAATGCACACTTCCATTCTTCCGGGAGTTTGCTTTCTTAAAAGGACTTTTGATATAAAATGGATTGGGGTACACACAGTTCATAAGCATTTTCTCTTAGTTTATATGCAGGAATTCTATCCAGCTCAGGCGACGTGGCAGGCTTTATATGGAGTAATTCGATTATAACTATAGTCGGTGAAAAGTCTAGGTCTAGGTCCTATATTGTGGATGAGGAGGAGGTCGAGGAGGAAAAGAAAGGAGGGGTACACATTGGTTGACAAACTGGTGGAATAGCAGCCAAATTATTAGGCTCTCGGGTGAAGATGGTCTGAAAGAATTTGGAAAGAAGGGATGCTCTAACCTGGTCATCGGTCTCCAGTTTTCCGTCTGCAGATCAAAGGACAGGAATCATTTCCTGATTTCTCTTTGTACTCCGTTTGCAGCCATATAGCATTTTGGGGTGTTCCAACAATTTTTGCAGTATGTTTTATTCGAACTTCCTCCGCAGCTTAGTAGCCTCTCATTTATAAACGTTGCGTTGCTGCTTATATTCTCGTAAGTGAGCATCGGAGCCAGTTTGTCTGTAACGCTTCCAGAAGAGAATTCTTTTTTGAAAGAGGCCTGCAACTTTGAATTTACTCACTTTGGGCACTTTGTGGTTGTCTTTCTCCTGAGAGGACAGTTGAGGTAAACAATCCTTTTTCAAGAACGAGCTCAATGTCGTCCAATCTTTTATTGGTTCCATCATGCAGTTCTGTTTTCCAGGATATCTCTGACATTAACGCTGCAACTGCACGTACGTAATTGCTTTTCTGGACATCGGGAATTTTTCTTTTACCGAAATTCCTCAGAAAACGACATCAACTTGGAATTTGTTTATAACCTTATTCGACTTGATTAAACAGTCTCTACACCAATAAAAACTGACAAACACTCAGTGAACCAAAAGTGAAAAACCCTTTGAAGATCTGAAGTTATCCAGGACCTCTGACCTTTACAAACGGATGAGTCGTTCCTGAATATTCTTCCTTTCTATTATTGTTTTATGACGTGGTTTTGAACATGTAGGCGGATTTATTGCTCATATTGTTCCTCTTGTGGTTTAGTTGGAATTCCGTTTCAAATTTGCTCGTCTCCGATCTTTTGGTTTATGACCAATAATCTGTACCCAAAGTCAGGACTCAACGAAATAAGTTGTCCTTGGATCACAGATTGTCGGTGTTTATCAGGATCAGTCTATTAGTGTTTAAAGATATGGTGATAGTCAGACACACAATAATCGAAAGTGGAATCTTAAAAAATAGCTAACTCAGCTTTATTCGGATCCTGCCTACTACGGGCTTCAGAAATCAGTTTTTCGCCAGGAAAGGTGTTGACATAAGAAAGGAACGGAGAACCAATCGCAAACTCGCGTCAAAGGCTGCATCATTCTTTGCTTCCTTTTAAAATTCGATAGGGAATTCGGTTTGGAAAAGCGTTTCTTATTGTGCTCAGATAACTATTCGCTTGATACTTTAAGCTGCACGTTAAAAATTAATGCATCCTCGTAGAGATCTTGCTGGCATGGGCAACGCAAAGATTCACGACCCTACCATGCGAGAAAATTATTCACCGCTTCGGCCGGGACTCGAAACGCAAACCTCTCGATTAGTGACCGATGCTCTTGACCGCTCGGCCAAGCTCGGGAAGCCAGCAGGCAAAAAATAATGATATCTCCAAAAATAATGATATCTCCTACCTTTGTTAACCGTTTTGGATTTCATGTTACAAAAACGTACCAGAAATACTCATTTCACGCTCAGCAGACCGAGAAGAACCACCAAACAGCAATATTTAAGAAAGCAGTGTGCTACTGAATTTTACCATAAGTAAGCTAAACAGTGAAGGACTGGCATATGGTGATGGATGCCGAGGACTCACAAGCAGAGTTTTAAGATAAGAATAAGACCTTGATCTTCTCTCTGTAAATAATAGCAGTGTTTATCAAGCATAACAAAATTAAATTGCCGGAACGCGATGCAAAAGAGCTGAAAAACATCAGCAAGCTGGACTATAATCATCGCAAGGAAACGGTAGAGGTCAATAGACACAATAATAAATGAAACAAAAAGAGAAAAAGAACGAAGTTATAAGAACAAACTTCTGAGTCAGTTGAACTACAGGTTACCAGAAAGAAAATAAGCGAGGATGAAATTATATCTTGCATTTCCCCAGGTTCAAGAAATCTGGTGCACATAGAATCGGCTGTAAAAAAGTAAATCAGCGATCAGCGGTCTCTGAAATATCGACAAACAGAATTCGTTAGGTATCTTTAACGCCACGAAAAAAGTAACAGCAGCATGCTCTTTACATGTCAATTGAACTACAATGGAACAGGTCATTATAGCCAGTGAAGTAATGGCGAAAAAGAGGTCTGTGACTTATCAACAGATCTGGATGCACCAAACCCAAATTCAGGCTTCCTGGGAGCTATTCGAACAAACGTAGTGTCAAAAGAACTTACGCTGTTTGAAAGATCAATAGAGATGTCTGAAAATAAACCAGCAGGCTTACCGATGAAGACCAAATTGAACACAGTATTAAAGACTGTCACAAAAGGCATGATTCAACCTTGTATCCCTAAAAGAAAGCAGGATGCAGAAAAAAGCTTTTTCCTGACAGATCATTTTGTTTGGTAGTTCAGGGAGTCTCAGAGGGTACTGGGGAAACGCCAATAGAAAGGGTAAAGACATTCCAAATTTATTGAATGATACGCAAGAAACTGGTGTGATAGTCGAAATCAAAAAGATCTTTCGATTGGGGAAATTGACTCGTGCAAACCCTGAATAACTAAACACTGTTGCCGATCCTGGTGCTTGGAATTTTCGCTTCCTCCAAAGTTCTCCTTGGGGGCACGAGAACGGTTTACAGAGCTCTCGTTGGGATTTGATCTACCTCTGACCATATTCTCAATTGAAGGCTTCAATGAATCCATCAGAGTTGATTGTGACTTCGTACTCCTGTTGTGGTGTTTCCCCATTGCAGATTGCCACGCGTTTGTTTCTTGGGATTCAAAAACGGGCTCTTTAGAACACCCAAGATAGCAGGAGGAGATTTTTGGTTCGCTTTGGTCGTTGGTCGTCGGATTCAGAGACTGTGATCCTGGTATCCGGTCATTATGGGCATTCGCGTCCAAACATTGTGAGTTGTTACAATTTGTAGTTTTTGTTACTTTTGGGGCTTTTGTCCCTGCCTTTTTAACTGTTATATTGCTAACCGTATTTCGTAGAGTATTGTTCTCTTGCAAGATCTTCCTTAAGTCTGCGAGCTCATTTTCCAGTTTTTGAACTCTTAGTAAAATATAAGAACATCAAACGCAAGATCGTCCTCGTAGACAACGGATTTGGCTGCCATTACGCTTCATTCGCGCTTTGTTGGTCCTTGGTAGTAAGTATAAACTGATTGAGTTCCATTTGTTGATGCCGAAGCCAGCTCAACAGCCTTTCCTTTTAAAGGAAGTTCTAGGACTTGTTCTATTGCTAGCAACCAATTGTTTTGAGTTCATGAATGATAAAAACACTGCGTAAAAGTATGTTCTTCTTTGAGCGTAAAACGGCAATTTCCAACTGGGTTTTGAGTATGGTGAGTATTTCGAATTTCGAATTTATATTTGGTTAGCACCGGCTAGGCACTGTCTAAGCAAACATTAGTAACAAAATAAAGTTATGACAATGTGTGCAGATAACATGTACAAATACATAACTTGTCCTGCAATGAAAACAGTTAGCGATGTTTTAAAAATTAATGGTGAACTAGAAAAAATAGGCAGTGAAAAAACTCCTACCATAAACATTGAGGCAGAGTTCAATAGGCCTTCATTTTTGAATAGAAGGTAGGAGAAAAAAACTGCTTAGGAAAAAATGGTCGGGTGGTAGAGTAGGGTAATAATGCAGTAGCATTTCAGAATGAGATAATGAAACGTCGAGGTGATTCGTTCTTGATCAATTAGGCGTATGAAACAAAATCTCATGAAAATGCGTCAACGAACTTAAGTCCTCAGCATCTTAGAATCCAGAATTGAATTCTGATGATGGTAAGTATCCAAAGAAACGGTAGCATTTTAGACTGCGGACCACCGAATGTGTACGTCCGAATGACGTCATCGTTTGGATGACTGGTGATATAAGGAGACATCATAGTTCATGGGCGACTCAAAGTAGCGAAAATATAGTTTCAAGAGGGTGACTTAAATTCCCGATGGTCATTTTCCGAGTCATGGGGAAAGCTACTGGGAAATGATGAGGAAAATAAAAGTTTAATAGAATCAGTTTTGAGATAAAATTGCAGTCTTCGCTTGAATGCAGATAGACTAGTTAACGACCTAATTTCAAGTGGCAAGTTATTCCAAAGAAAACTATACCTAGAAGCAAAGAAGAGAGGGCGTTTACACGTGGAGGAGGCAGGGGGAGGTATAATTAGTGCAGAATTTCTAAGATTATAAGGAAGACTAACGGGGGTGATGAAAGGAAGCTTGGGGAGAGTTAAATAAATAAATAAATAAATTGTATATTTAAGGCCCAGAGGGCCCCATCATTACAAACTTAGAACCATGGTTTAAATAAATACAAAGTGGATAATTGCTGCACTATGTGAGCATCCATATGAACAGCAGAAATGAGTAGTATGGTAAACAGATCCGATTCAAAAAGATTTGCCATTTTTAAAACAAAAGTCAACAATCGTTGGCATATACGGTGAACTCGAAAAAAAGCAGTAAAAAAAAACTCCTAGGGTTAAATCGGAGGCGGAGTTTGGCGAGCCGCCAATTTAAAAAAAATAGGAGAAAAAAACTGCTTCACCTAAAAATTAATAGCTCAATTCAATGAGATAGTATTGTGATGTTGCTGACTGCGTATGAGGGTTCGGGACGCTCCTTGTCGGGTGAGAGGTAATAAAGCAGTCAGAGCTACTGTTTATAAACACCAGTCGAGGTGAGAGAGGACGAACTCATCGTAGACAACATGGTTGAAACGAAGAGGGGACAGTAGAGATCACGAGATCGTCATCGAGATGCGACCTTGCTGACTGTATAGTCCATCACCAAAGAGGCGAAACCATCAGAACCCACCTCGATCATCAACAGATCCTGGAGACTATCGTCAGGGTAGCAAATTCGAAGGAAAGTATCAAGGTTGTCAAGAGTTGGCAATGCTAGTTTAAAAGGAGGGGAAGAAAGAGTTGAGCTGTAATTTAGTCGGAAAAGTAGAAAAAAGCCTGCTTCAAGTCTCCTGACCCAAAGAAATTTTAGCTTCATTAGCTGGCATCTTGTTGAGTAGGAAGTAGTTGAAAAAATCGGAAATAAGAGTTTTTTTTGTGAAATGTCTTTGGATATTTTCAATTTTTGAACGGCTAGGTTGTTCATTTAACCGAAGAAAGGACAGTAAAATGCAAGAATGGGAAGTATAAACATACGATTAAGTCTTAATTTAATTTCAGGAAGGTAAAAATTATAAGAAATAAAGCCGCAAATCTGAGCAGCTTTGGCCGTAATTCTATCGGCATGAGGCGGAACATCTAATTAATTGGTTAAGGTTAAGCCCAAGTACTTGATGGAGAAACATTCAATCATAGGGCAACCTTCAAAGATAAGAGGTTGCGGCAGCCTTACAGCGCGAAAACGCATGTAGCGACACTTAGTAGGTGAGAACTCCATTAGCCATGTAGAGCTTCAGGCCGAAAGAGCCTCTAAGTCTGAATGAATTTGTTCTAGGCACTCTTCGGTCGTGGAGTTAGAGAAGGAATACACGCATTTGAGGTCATCAGCATAAATAAAAGATTGAGAATGTTTAACTATCGATGAAATATCATTTATATACAGTAAGAACAACAAAGGACCTAATACGGTACCTTGAAGGACACCACTAACAATCGGGGTAGCACTTGAGTATGAGGACCCTACTAAAACGTTTTTGTTTTCGATAATTTAGGTATGATCTAATAAAGTCAGTAAGGGAACTACGAAGTCCTATAGCTTCTAGTTTAGCTAGAAGTCGTTTATGAGGCATTTTATCGAATGCCTAACTAAGATCAAAATAGATAACTACTCCAGATAGATGATCATTACGAAGAGAGGTTAGCAGATTTAGAAAAGACATGTGGCATGGTTCACAAGAGCGGTCTGGTAAGAAGCCGTGTTGGGAAAAGTTGATAATTTGATTGCTAATGCAAAAATCCGTGATTTAAGTCACTTTAAGTCACTTAAGTCACTTTAATAAGGGAAGTAGGCTTTCGCCCTTGAGCTCCCTATTCACATGCAAAAATGTCAATAGTACAAACTTTTACATTGATATATCTGACAAATGAAAATGTAGGGTCATCGATATGTATGGGCCAGGCGCAACCTGCCGCTGTTTACACAATCTTCAGTATATTGACAATAGTCTCTCAGAAAATGAGTATCTAGTTTGAATTTAAATGTGTCAACAGTTTCTGAAAGGACCAACTCGTCAGGGAGTCCGTTCCATGCTCCAACGACCCTCTGCGAAAAGGCATTCCGACGGACTTCCGTGTGGACAAACTTCCTCTGCAGTTTAAAGGGATGACCCCGCAGATGTTCCGTCCCAGCCAATTCGAAGAAGTCAGCAAATTCTAGGGAACAATCGTGGCCTCTGACAATCCGCTAGGTTTGGATGAGGTCACAGCGTAGTTGCCTGTAATTTAGAGGAAAAAAATCAAGTTCAACCAGTCTGGCTTCTTAAGGCAGCTGACTAAGATTCTTGACCATCTTCGTAGCCCTTGCCTACACTCGTTCCAGCTGTAGATAATCCTTCTTAAACCACGGACGCCAGGCCTCGACGGCATTTTCCAAGTGAGATCGAACAAATACCCCGTAGGTTTTTCAGAAGAGTTCCTTTTTATATCTGCACAAATCCACGTCTGATCGCCAAATAAGACCTGTGTAGCGCGTTTAGCTGCCTTTGTTTATCAATTACTTTTTCGAAGAGTTTAGCAAGAGAGGGTGTTTATGAACACCGCGATAGTTATGGATGTCCAAGTGGGAACCAGATTTAAAAACTGGTATTATAATAGGAGTTTTCCAATAATCGGGGACGAAACCATTTTCGAGAAATACTGAGAATAACTTGCTTAGTAAAGGTGGAAAATCCCTTAACTGTTTAATAAGTGAGTTTGGAATGTTATCAATTCCAACCGAATGGGAATTTTTTAGGTGAGCTATTTCCTTTTGAATACACGAAGGTGAGAAATTAATGGTTGTTAGAAGCGAATTTGAAATCAGAGGAATTGTAGGAGTGGGGCTAGTTTCAGTGGTAAAGTGGTTGGCAAAAAACGAATTTAACAATTATGCTTTGCCCAAATCGTCTGTAACGAATTTTTCGTTACAGTCGAGTAAGGGTGGAGTTACATTCAGATGCTTAGCCGATGACCGAACATGGAAGATGAGAGCAACAGATTTGGATTAATTGCCATCACTTAGTGCCCGAGACTCCCTACGCTTATCTCTCGCGAGCCTAATTTTCAATGCTAATTCAAATATTTGTGCAATCCTTAAATGAACTGACAAAGAGCTTTTAGATGAATCTTTAAGTTGCTTTCGTAATTTTTAAGTCTGTTCTGGAGAAAATGTGGAACAGTAGAATAAGCTGTATTTGAATTAAATATCTTAAACGGGATTAAAGCCTGGATTTGTTCTGTGAGGCTCTGCAATAGCTCACGGAAAAAGTTTGGATCGTTGATTGTGAATATGCTATGCCAATCTAGAGTGCTTACTAAATTATTAATTTATTCATGATTTGTGTTAGCAAAGTCGAGGTTATTGCATTTAACCTCAGGCTTCGTAAGAAGGAGGACTGGAAAACAACAGTGAATTATTGCGTGATCACTTTTGAATAAATCACGATGGAAATTCATAAAGAGAGGGTGGACATCATTTGTAAAAATTAAATTTAAACTTTTGTCATTTCTAGTAACTGATCTGACCAGTTGGGACATGTTTGAAAATTTAATAGTATCGACCAATTTCTGATGTTGAGCGGAGAGGAATTTGCCTGCCAGTCAATGTCTGGCAGATTAAAATCACCTGAGATTATTTTGACATCAAATTGAGTGTCTGTTACTTTTTCAAATAGTTCACAGAGCTTGCTTTCATTGGCAGAATAACACAGAGGATTATAGACCCAGTCAATTACCGCTTTTTTATTGTGCGGGAGGATGACTGAAGCAAAGCATACATTTCCAGAAAAGGACGAAATGCTCAGCTAAAAAGGGAAATGTACAAAGGATGACTTAATATAAAGAAGGCAACCACCACCACGTTTTTCAGCGCAGTCTTGTCGGTACAAATTGAAATTATCTATAGAAAGCGTCGAGTCAGAAATAAGAGAGTAAGCCCAGGATTCAGTGATGCACAGCACATCTGGATTAAGCTCAAAGGCTACTGTTCTAACCTCAGCCATCTTATTTACAACTGATCTCGAATTAAGTGAAACTAAGCTGAGCGTATTCCTGAGTTGCAGGTTACGCTCATCAGTATTTATAAAAAAGGATAATTTGGTGGCGGAGAAGAAAACTGAAAGGAAGAAACAAAAGGTGGGAAACACAATTGCTCTGGTCTACAATTTGTCGAAATGTTACTGTTAAGAGAACTAAGATTGTTGTTCAACGGCATATTTGGATGAAAATCTTGAAGGGAAGGCTATATTGTGGCGTTTGAAAGATAGGGGGTGGCATAGAAATGAGATTATGAGGGTTAATCATAAATTGGCGGAAAAGGTGCATTTGAAAAAGGAATAAATGATTTCGAAAAACTGGTTACATAATTAGAAGCGTTCATTATTTGGGGTATTTCGGACACTTTTTGGGTTGAAAAACATGCTAACGTAAGCGTTTTCCGCTGTTGTATATGCTGAGGGGTTAGCAGGTTTCCCATCGGTAATGACTTTACTGATTTAAATGCCTGGATAAGCCAATGACTCAGATTTACTAGGAGTTTTATTAGGTTAGTAGATTTGACAGCTATAGCCGGCATGGTTTGCTTGGGATGAGAAAGAAGTGGCGTTGACACAATTTTACTCAAACCAGGAACAAGGTTAACGGGTGAAGATTCAGCTGGAATCGAAATTCCTGTTGATCCGGAGGGCCGTGGGCTTGCATTTGCTAGAAGACAAACCTCTGAGATAATTTTTAATATTAAAGGTGTGGACTAAGATTTTTTGTTTGCTAATAAGGGTGAAACTCGACGTTCCATTAAGGTTTTATCCTTACAGGTAAACAACTTGTTTTCTGTCAAATATTGAGCTGAGTGCTCATGCTTAGAGAAATAAAGGTCAACTTCAATCGCTGAAAAACGTTTGACCAGAACTGGCGGGTTTTTGCTACGAGAGGACAACCTTTTAGCTTCAGCGACTTTAAAGTTAAAGCCGCATGAGTCAAGGAAATGAAATGCAACGTCCAGGGGGATTTTACTCTTGGGGACATTTTTTAAAGAAAATTGAAACTTCTCTTATGTCGGTCAATTGACTCCGTACTGACCATGTTTATAAAACGCTCTAGTTTCACGCATTGTTGTGAGTGAAGACAACTTTCCCTCAAAAATGGTACCAAGGATCGTGAAGAGAGAACCATATTTAGACATAAAGGTATTGAAGTTTTCCCGTGCGTCGAGGTCTTATTACTTCATGCTTACGGTGGGTTGCTCTAGTGAAAGTTTTAAGCGAAGAGGATGTTTGCGTCTAAGCACTGACTGGCGTTTCATATTGACTTTAAAATATAAGTATTTTTCAAATCGATAATACGAAAGGAAAATTGTTACTAACGATGTTTTGTGGAATCAAAGATGCAATATTTGAAATATGTGTTTTAAGCAAAGCACTGCAAGCAAATATCTGCTAGTTAACGAGTTTAAACTGAAAATAGAATTAGCGAAGAGGATATGCAGGATGAAAAATTATATCAACTGGTATACCAGTTACTGCAAATTATTCTTCGCTGGAAATAAGGTAAGCTCACAAAATTTCAACTTTATTTCTAGAATTAACCTTTAGATTCCGTCCTTTTGACGTAAATCTGCGAGAAATTTAATGAGGCTATGTACGATGAAAAAGTTTAAAAACTGTATATTTCTCCCTTTTGCAATTGCAATAACTGCAGGTGAATGCAGCTGGTAATGAGGTAGAAATATAGTAAATTGTCAATAATTAAGCTATTTTTTCTACAGGAAACGAAGAAATCGGTTTAAAAATTCGAGAATTCACTTATCTTCAAATTTGAACCAACCGCCTTCAACCGTGACCTTGCCCTTTTGTTGCCCTTTGAAGCAATATGAGCAAAAAATGCAAAAAAATGTTCAATAACGCTTTAACAAAATACTATAAACGGTATGAAGGATATTCAGGAACGACTAAGCCATTTGGAGATGTCCACGATCCTGGATAAATTCAGATCTTCACGAGGTTGTACACGTTTGGTTCCCTAAGTGGTTTTCAGTTTTATTGGTACAGAGGCTGTGCAGTAAACTCAAATAAGACAATGAACAAATTCCAATTTGATGCCGTTTTATAAGGAATTTCGGAATGTTATCAGCAGCATTAATTTCTTCTCAGAACGAATTCGTAAGCAAATCATTCGTCTAAAAAACTCGCACTCTTCGGGGACTGACGGTATTCCACCTGTTTTTCTACCTCGAAGATCATGCGAAGTGTGTCACTTAGCTTTTCTTAACCTTGTCACTCACCTTCGTAATGAGCAGCAGTCAGTGGTTGTGGCCTGAGCAAAGCCTTTGACAAGGTACCACACAAACGTCTTCTGGTGAAACTGGAAGCCCTCGGCATCCGGCCTCCTCTCCTTGACTTCATTGGTTCCTACTTGTCTAACCAGAGCCAGAAGGTCTAAGTGGGTAATAGCTATTCGACGCCTCAGCTGATCACGAGTGGCGATTTCTAAGGCCCGGTTCTAGTTCCCATTCTCTTTATTCTGTAAAAAATTACTCAAATAATCACAAAATTACGTTAACACTGACGATTTCAAGTGCATTTATTCATTTTATTAAGACACTGCTAATAGTTGCGTTGACAAAATCAACACTGATCTACTTATGCTCTCACGTTGGAGCTGTACTTGGCAGATGGAATTTTTCTCCATCCAAGAGCAGTTTCATGTGTTTTGGCCCCGCCAAGCTTCCTGGACCCCTAGTATTTCAAAAATAGTACACTTTTTAGAACGATCAACCATAAAAGACTTAGGTCTAAGTTACACGAATAAGCTAGCATTATCGCCTCATGCAGATCGAATTTCTGCAAAGGCTGCACAGATATGTGGTTTTATATCACATAATTTCTTCCTTCCGGAAATAAAGTTAAACCTATACCGCATGTTTGTTCTTCCTATCCTCGAATACTGCTGTCCCCTATTTGGGCTGATGAACGCCTCTGACCGCAGTAAGATTGAAAAAGTTCAGAGGGTTTTTACTCGAAAACTATTTTCTCTTCCTGGATCCAGTTTCTCTTATACGGATAGATGCCAGTTAGCAAACATTAAATTTCGCTGGGTTAGAAGACTCGAAGCCGGTCTCTGCTTCCTGTTTCGCGTTAACTCTAGCCCAAATCTCCCACGAATTAACGCTTTTAATCCTGTTGATCGACCCTATGCTACTCTTTATTCCACCATGATCATTTCCCCACCCCATAGCTGCACAACTAACCATCTCAGTTTTTGCCTCCAAAAATGCTTTCATCTGGAATAATCTTTCACTGTAAATTAGGTTGTCATCTACATGAGCTATTTTCAAAACCAAATTACGCAAACATTTAAAGTTCGAAAGATATAAAGTCCTTTTTGTCTGTTTCCTTCCCTAAATCGCAAATTTTGGATTGCGGAAAGGGTCCTCCTGGTATTTGACACAGTTCCCTAGATAATATATTGGTTTCTAAAACTTTTCTGTTATCCTCTGCAAAGTCAAACTTCGGATTCACTTTTTTGTCCCCTCCTTTATAACAAGCATTGCCAACTCTTGACAACTGTGACTATTTCCTCCGATTTTGCAACCAAGACCATGGTCTCCAGGATTTTTTGATGATCTTGACGTGTTCTGAAGTTCACCTCTTTGTTGGTGGACTATGCAGTCAGCAAGGTCGCATCTCGGTGATGATCTCGTGGCCTCTAAATTCCCTCTTCGTTTCGGCCATTTTGTTATGACGAGTTCCTCCTCTCTCACCTCCATGGTGGTTGTAAACAATAGCTCTGACTGTTATATTATCTCTTACCCGATAAGGAGCGTTGTCAGCAACATCACAATACTATCCCATTGCAATATACCAATCCCATCAACTCTAGCTATTAATTTTTAGAGAAGCAGTTTTTTTTCCTATTTTTTTAAAATTGGCGGCTCACTGAACTCTGCCCCCGATTTAAACTTTGGAGTTTTTTACTGCTTATTTTCTAGTTCACCTTATATGCCAAAGATTTTGTACTATTGTTTTAAAAATGGCAAATCGTTGTGAATAGGATGTGTCTACCTTATTTCTCATTTCTGCTGTTCATATGGATGCTCACATAGTGCAGAAATTATCCACTTTGTATTTATTTAAACCATGGTACTAAGTTTGTAATGATGGGGCCCTCTGGGCCTTAAAATATACAATTTATTTATTTATTTAAAGCTATACCCAGAAGCAAAGAATAGAGAGCGTTATCACGAACAGGATGCAGAAGGATGTATAATAAGTGCAAAAATTTCTAATGTTATAAGGAAAATTAACGGAGAAATGACAGAAAGCTTGGGGAGATTTGAGATATTATTAAGTCGAAAAATGAGACAAAAACCTGCTTCCAGTCCCTTAACCCAAAGAAATTTTTAGCTTCGATAGCTGGCATCTCGTTGAGAAGGAAGTATTTGAAAGAGTTGGATAGCTTGATGTGTTCATTTAACCGTAGAAAGATCAGGGAATTCACGAAATGGAAGTAAAAACATCATATAATGTCTAATTTAACTTCAGCAAAGGTAGAAATTATAATAAATAAAGCTACAAATATGAGCAGATTTGGTCATAAATCTATCGGCATGAGGCGAAAGATCTGATTTATTGGAGAAACTTAAGTCCAAGTCCTCGATGAAGGAACATTAAGTCATAGAGCAACCTTTAAATATTACAGGTTGCGGCAGCCTGACAGACCCAAAACTCCTGTACTGACACTTGGAAGGTGAGAATTCCATTAGCCTTGTGAAGCTCCACGCCGAAAGAGCATCTAAGTCTAAATGAATTTATTCTAGGCATCGTTTGGCCGTGGACTTAGAGAAGGAATAAACGCATTTAAGGTCATCAGCAAAAATATAATGTTGAGAATGTTTTACAATCCATGAAATAACATTTATGTTAAGTAAAAAAACAAATGACCTTATATGGTTCCGAACATAACACCACTCACAATCGGGGTAGCACTTGAGCATGAGGAACACACTAAAACTTTATGTTTTCGATCGGATAGGTGATATCTAATTAAGTCAGTTAGCGGACTACGAAATCCTACAGCCTCTAGTTTAACAAGAAGTCATCTATGAGGCACTTTATTGTATGCCTAACTACGATCGCAATAGATAACTACTACAGATAGATGACCATTACAAAGAGATGTTAGTTGACTTATAAAAGACATGTGGCAGGTTTCTCCAGAGCGGTCAGGTAAAAGGCCATGTTGCGAGGAGTTGAGAATTAGATTACTTATTAAAAGTCCTTAATTTGTTTTGCAATTAGTTTTTCGAAGAGTTTAGAATGAGGGGCGTTTTATGCACATTACGGTAGTTATGAACATCAAAGCGGGAACTAGATTTTAAAACTGGTATTATAATATAAGTTTTCCAATAATCGGGGAAGGAACCGTTGTCGAAAAATACTGAGAATAATTTTTGTTACAATCAAGTAAAAGCGGAGTTACATTCAGAGGCTAAGCCAATGATCGCACAAGGAAGACTTGATCAACAGGTTTGGATGAATAGGCATCATTAAGTGCCCAAGTCTCCTTATGCCTATTTGGCGCGATCCTTATTTTCAATACTGATTAAAATATTTGTGCGATCCTTAAGTGAACTGACAGTGAGCTTAAGACGGATTGCTAAGTTGCTTTTGTGATTTTTTAAGTCTGCTTCGGAGAAAATGTGGAACAGCAGAAGAGGCTGTATTTTGAGTTAAAAGTCTAAGGCGGAATAAAAGCCTGGATTTTTCTGTAAGGTTCTGCAATGGATCGTTGATTGAAATTATGTTTTGTTAATATAGAAGACAGGTTTAATTATTTATTTATGTTTGGTTTGTGTTAGCAAAGTCAAGGTTATTGCTTTTTACCTCAAATCGGCGCGTCGTTTGAAATTGCTTTCGAATTTCAGCTCCTATGAGTGTACGAAATTTTAGTCTCTACCTTAGTGTAGAAGACACGTTGATTTGGAATAACTCTTGAGTGGATTGTCCAGTCTCTAAATTTGGGAAATATTTTCTTGGAAAAACAAAATTATATCCAAACAAAAAAAGATGACAAAGACAGATATTTTGTTACCACTTCTCCTCCTGCCAAGCGGGCAAAAAGCCTGGGAACACTAATGAATGTCACCTACGTGGACGAAAAGTGCATGGGGTGTTTAAATCTCTTGCATAAATTCTTATTGATGGAGAAAAAGATAAGTAACTTGAAACAAGAAATGGCCGATCTTGAAAGTTCACCCGGAAAAAAACACCCGTAGCAACGAGAATTCTAACCAAAGAAATAACGTATGCAAATATTGCTTCCTCAAAAATACATTTAAAAAGACATTGCGTCTACAGAGCTTCAAAAGGGAGATCAAACCAGCTCATTCACCTTACTACTGTCATCGAGCTTAGACATAAGCAGAAATGTGCTGGATACACAAACCTATGCGGCATCGTCGCTGAATGATACAAAAATGGGTGAAGTTGAAAAGCACGTCGAAGTTGAAGCACCTAAGACGAAGAATTCGAAGTCTAAAAGGGCCAAGAAGCTTTCACAAAAAAGTGGTTTAAACTCCGGAAAAAGCTCGTTCTTACCGATAGATGCTCAAGTGCAATCCCCTGTTGGTAATACAGGAGCATATGGAGGACCAATTGGCAAAGTTTCCAAAAGGGGTTTGCCATTAACTATAGGAATATTTGCTCATACTGACGAAAATAACATCGTCGACCAGAGTAGCATTCTTCCTAATACTGATGCTCTATCAACAAATCTGAACTCAAAGTCACCAAACATACATTTTGACCGAAAACGCAATCTCGTTATTAAAGGGGTTCCCGAGTCCACTTCTCTGATTGCAAAGGAAAGGGTAGAACATGACCTCAGTCTTTCCGAGATGGCGAATGCGTAACAGTGCACAAAGCATTCCGTTTAGGAAAAGCGGATGTTTCACATGAACTATCATCACCAAGGCCTCTTCAAATCATTCTTGAAAATGATGTTCAGGCTTCACGCCTCCTAGAACGGACAGCGGCTCTCCGTAGCTCACACAAGGATGTGTTTTTTCAGCCGGATAAACAACCAAAGGAAAGGTACAAAATCAGGATGCTGAGAGCAGAACTGAAGAGGAGGACCGAGCAGGGGAAAAATGGCTCCAAATAAAGGACGGGGAAATAATAGTGATAAACAGGTCTTTCTTATGGCAGACCCCATACATAATCAAGGTGGATTCTCGCCGAGACGGAGGACACAAAATACGATGAACCCAACTGTACAGAGCTTGAATAATAAAAATAAGGCGCTCCAGAACTCGGATGACGACCACTCATCAGAACACAGCGTCGGCGGGATGGACACCAGTTCATCTCGGAAAACAATGACAGAATCTAGTATTTAATCGCGCGAAATGCGCATAAGTCTATATGGACGAGTTACCCAGTCTACATTGAGATGTTTGTATACCAATGCTCAGAGTCTCCTATCGAAAGTAGATGAACTCAAAGCATTAGTATCAGACCGAACCCCCGATATCGTTGCAAATACGGAAACGTGGCTCAAAGCCGCAATCGCGGATAGCGAGGTTTCGATAGATGGATACCAACTTTTTCGAAAAGACCGAGAAAATAAAAAGGGAGGAGGAGTGGCCGTATATGTTAGGATAGGAATCTCGGCAGTCGAACGAGCACACTCCATCTTCCCTGAATATGAATTTCTCTGGATAAAGATTAAAAAGGAGTGTTCACAGGACCTACAATTCTTGACGATCTACAGACCACCGAACATTCCAAGTGCAGCTGATGAGTCCCTCCTCCATTTGCTCAAGGAAGTAGCAAGTCACCAAGAGGTGCTTATTGCTGGAGATTTCAATGCACCTATAGTAGACCAGGTTAATCTGACAGTTGATGGTGCACCAACTTCCTTCGGCCACAAGCTAATGGATCTCACTCTCGACCAACCTCTGGTACAGAAGGTTAACATACAAACGAGATTTAGAGAGAACCAGAGAGCAAATTGCCTGGACCTTGTATTTACGAAGGACTTCTCTAGCATTGATGAAGTTTATTCTATTGCACCCCTCGGTAAGAATGACCATAGTATGCTGATGTGGGATTACTCACTTTATTCTCAGCGCCAGAATGGAACGGAATGCAAGTGAAATATATGGAAGGCTGATTTTAACGCGATGAGGAAAGAACTGATGTCTATGAGATGGGATTGTTTGCTTAAAGGGAATCCAGAGGATGACTGGCGATCATTTAAGACAGTCTCACTCGATCTGATTGAACGCTTTTGTCCAGTGAAGGTCCAGTGGAAGGAATCGCACATTTTGCCTATACCCAAACACGGCCGAACTACGTCATTTGACGACTTTAGGCCGATAAATACACTGCCAGCAGCCTCGAAGATATTAGAGACCTTGATTAAAGACAAGTTGATGCGTCACCTAACAGAGAATAACATACTTAATGCGGCTCAGCATGGGTTTCTCGATAAAAGATCTTGTGATACCTGCCAGCTCTCTTACTTTGATCATGTGCTTCAATCAAGAGATAGTGGTTTTGCAATTTACACCGTTAATTTCGACTTCACGAAGGCTTTTGATCGTGTTGACCACGATCTCCTCCTGCTGAAACTTACCTCCTTCGGCATAGGTAACAAGCTTCTGAACTTAATATGCTCCTATTTGAATGATCGCGCACAACGTGTAAAATTTCCGATGTTATCTCCAACCCCACGCACGTGAGGAGTGGAGTTATTCAGGGTAGTGTACTCGGCCCGCTTCTATTTTGCCTTTTTGTGAACGATGTTCCTGATTGTTTTCAGTATGGTAGGCCCTTTATGTACGCTGATGATTTAAAAGTTGCCTATCGTTATAAAACCGGTCGATCGCCACATTGTGATTGAGCTCTTAAAAAGGATCTTCAAGCCTTCGTTCAGTTGTGTCGCACATGGCGCCTTTCGCTCTCTTGGCACAAATGCTCCGTTATGGTTAGTTGTGACAACCATCAGCCCTCATCTAAGCATAGACGGTCATGACTTAAATGTGCCCGGGTTTATAACGGATCTGGGCATATCATATTCTAGTAGTCTTAATCTGTCAGAGCACTGCGCCCTGATTGTCTCTAAAGCACGCCAAACCACTGGATTAATTCTCAGAAATTTTAAAACCCTCAATTTTAGGACCAGCCTTTATAAAATGTATGTCAGACCTAGTCTGGAATACTGCTCGTTTCTATTTAGCCTTCTGCACGCGAGTGAACGGAGGAAGAAAGAATCAGTCCAGCACTTCTTTACTAAAGAGTTATTACTTCAGAGCACAGAAACCTGTCCTACCAACAACGCTGTGAGCTTACAAGCCTCGACCCGTTGTGGCTTCGTAGATTACAGAAGGGACTATTTTTACTGTTCAAGCTTTTAAACGGTTTTACCTTTAACCCCCTTACATCCCTGAGGCAGCTCGACCACTGTCGGCGCACCAATCATAGAGATGTATTCTTATTTTTTTCCTTTGGCACGCACCGTTAAATACCGTCAGTTTTTTTCGGTAAACGCTATAGCAATCTGGAATAAACTACCCAGAAGTATTAAAATTCAGCAAAACTATCCTTTGTTTACGAGAGCTGTCACTAGTTTTCTTACATTCAGGACACCTTCCGCGAATTGTGGGTACTTATTCTCTGGAAGCTCTCTTCCGTTCTGATGGCATCCATGGACTCTGAATCCTATGCCGGACTTCATGCTGAAGGCAATATTGCTGGCTCTGCAGTCCGTAATCGGGTTATTCCTCAGTCTACAGCTAGCAGCCGCTCGCCAGCATACTTGCTGCTAGTACAGAAGACCAGATCCACAACACCGAAACGGAGAAGTACTACACCGTGCACCTGTGTCAACACTTCCCTGTCCTAAACTTTAATCTGTTCAACAAGCTGCAGTTTTTTCTCCTGAAAATACTTAAAAGAACGATCAGGAGTTTTTTTCACTGTCAGCTTGACCCCCTACTGTATATATCCCTTTTGACCTTGCCTGTAAACTGGCAATCAAGGTCAAGGTCAAGGTGCGCAGCTCGTTTTTGAAAGCTAAGTGAAAGTTCTAATTTTTTCAGAATTTCCTTATCCAAAGCTTTAATTACTAACTGATTTTTTGATAAAAACTTTGCAATTTTAACACTCTATCAACTGCTTATAACTGTGGTGCTCGTCCACTTCTACAGGCGTAAACCTTTATAGTCAACGCTTTCAACCGATATAGCCTCGTTATTAGTCAGGTGGATCTGTTATTCTAAGAAGTCTCTCAAGCACGTATAAAGGTCCTTAGTTAAAATTTTGGAAAAAATATTTGTCGCAGAAGATTATTCGACTGCTTTTTTCCTAAGTTTGACCAAATTAAAGCCTCCTAGCAAAAATGAGAACGAAAATCTCGGCTCGTCGCAAGCTCTCAGCCATTGCACCGAAGCGTTGCTTGGTTGCATCAAGTAGTCGCAGCAGTGATATGCATATGCAACCAATCGTTAAAGCTAAGCAGCTTGATCTCTCTGCTTTACAAAACTGTAATGATTTAATGTTAAAGTTTGGATCAGTTCTCTCTATACTGGGAAACTTATTCGACGGTGACATCTCTGCTCTTCCCTCTCAGGAATGTCAGCGTCTGGATTCTCTCGTCCATTTGGTTGCCACTGAAACATCAGACCGACAGAAACGAAATTATAATTTTCTTTTTAAAAATGTTTCACGGGACAGACGACCCATTGACGTTGCCGTAAACTTCCTGTACTCGTGCGGTTTCAACTACAAAATAGCGGAAGCCAAACGCCTCTCCTCACGTAGCAAAAATCCACCTATATTAGTCACCCTTTTTCACCAATCGAGGTGGACTCCATTTTTGCACAACGAGGTCGCATTTCTCGTTATCAAGAAGATGCAAAATGTTTCCTTTGTCGGGATCTTACACCGATGGAGCGAAGGAATGTGTCTCCCCTCTTGCATAGGTCTTCGGCCTCTCAATCCATTATCCATAAGTCTGGTCATGGCTACGCAAACCATAACGAGACGATACAGCAATCTCCTATAGTGCCCGGTTCAAAAACCTTAACTTCAACTCCTGCTCTCCTTTCAACGAATCCACTAACGCCTTCTTCCTCGCGAATAGGAATTTCCAACGCAGTAGCTATCAGCCATGTCGTAAGCCCACCTTTAATGCCAGTAACTCCGTCTAAAGTGCCAAGACCGACTGCTTCTCCGTTTCAACATAGTTTTCCTTGTATTCCTACTATTGACTTAGTCAACAATACTGGGTCAAGTCAACCTCGTTCCCATTCCACGCTATCCACTCCGGTCTCAGCTGTCCAATCTAATAAACTAATCAAAAACCTGGGCAAGTCAAAGGATGCTCCAAACTTAAGTTCCAAAGACAAATGTTATTAAAGTTGGGAAACCTTCTAACCCTCCAGCAGCTACCATACATACCCAAAATTTCCTTAGCAATTATCCCAACCAATCAATTTCTCAGGCTGCCCCATTATTTAACCCTATCCCTTACGGTACCAGTTTTCCAAAACAATTTGTTCCGTTTTCAAATCTTATTCTCCCCCCATATTATTCCAATATTCCTCAAAATCCTATTTATAGGCCTCCTATTTTCGCTAACGCAGAAAATAGCCTTCCTCTCAATGGATACCACCCAAATATGTTTCTCTACAATAATCCTAATTTAGTTAGCAGTAACAGCTTAACTAATTGTAGACAGCAGCCATTTTACTTTCCGCCAGCACCTATTTCTCTACAGTTTACTTCCCACCCACCAAGTCTTCCTTTTTTATAAGTAACGATAACCCTAGTTTGGATACTCGAACTACGCTAGATATCATATTACTTAATGCTAGATCTGTTTTAAATAAGATGGCGCAACTGAGAGCCATTGCTTTCGAGCTAATGCCCGATGTTTTATGCGCAACTGAATCTTGGACCCATCCCTTAATTTCCGACTCTTTGCTTGTCATAGACCAGTACGATCTCTACCGTCAAGACCGCATTAGGAAGCGTGGTGGTGGTTGTCTTCTCTATATTAAAGCTTCATTTAAGAACTTCCCGTTTGATCTAGATGTTACGTCATTCTCTGGTAATTACTGCTTTGCATCCACTATCCTGTCGTCCAGGCAAAAGGCGATTCTCGGATGTATTTACAACCCATCTAATTCATCATCCGATGATGATGCAAAACTTTGTGAAATTTTTAAATTGATTTCGAAGTCAAATTTTAACATTAGAATAATCGCTGGGGACTTTAATTTTCCAGAAATTGATTGGATTTCAAACGTTTGTCCACCCAGATTTCAGCATTTCCTCGATACGATTAATTTTTCTAATTGGTCCCAGCTTGTCCGTTCTTCAACGAGAGAAAAGCATATTTTAGACCTGATTTTCACAAACGACATTGCTCCCCTCTTCGTTGATTTAGAACAGGGTCTCTTCCAACGTGACCATACACTAATTCACTGTTGCCTTCCGATTGTTTCATCGAAAAAGGTTAGTGCCGTTCGTACCTATCATGCTTTTGACCTCGCAGATATGAGCTTAATTAGTAACTTTTTGACTCATTGGACTGGCAGAATCTCTCCTCCATGAACGACGCAGCAAGTCTTTGTGACTTCGTGTCAGTCGTTTCAAATAACATCCTGAAGCTTGTGCCAACCAAAATAGTCAAGCCCTACGTCTCGGAATCAACCGTTCCTCACTTTCTTTTGCCACGACTAAAGAAATTGAAGAAGCAGTTGAAAGATCAATATACTAGTTCGTTATCTGTACATCTAAGGATCGCAGAGATTTTTGAATTAGCCTCTAAGATTCGTCTTGCACATGACAGACAGACGGAATCTTGCGCACTCAGTGAGCCAAACTCTGCAAAATCTGTTGCTCAACAGTTCCGCCGTCGATCCTCTTCTAAACGAGGTTATGAAATTCCTCCATTACTAAATGAAGACAAGAACTTCGTTCTGGAATACTCTGACAAGGCAGAACTGTTTAGTGCGTTCTTTGCAAATCATCTTACGATGGAATCTGAACCGGTTCCGACGTTTCAGGCATGCTCATTGAATGTTATCAGCACTATTGATTTCTCCTTAGAACTAATTCGTAAGCAAATAATTCGTCTGAAAAACTCGCACTCTTCGGGAACTGACGGTATTCCAAACTCAGTTATTAAGAGAGTGCCGAGCTTTCCCCGATTGCTTAGCCATGTATTCTCAGTTTAATATTTTTAAACGGATTCTTTCCTGACTCATGGAAGACATCTATTATTCTTCCTGTCTTCAATTCGGGATCTCGTTCGGACGTAAATAATTATCGAGGCGTTCACAAAACCCCGGCTCTCGCAAAACTTCTTGAAAAAATTATTTTTTAATCAAATTCTCGACTATTGCCAAGAAAATAACCTTTTAAGCGACTCACAATACGGTTTTCTACCTGGGAGATCATGCGAAGTGTGTCACTTAGCTTTTCTTAACCTCGTCACTTCCCTTCGTAACGAGCAACAGTCAGTGGTTGTGATCTACTTTGACCTGAGCAAAGCCTTTGACAAGGTACCGCACAGACGTCTTCTAGTGAAACTGGAAGCCCTCGGCATCCGGCCTCCTCTCCTTGACTTCATTGGTTCCTACTTGTCTAACCGCAGCCAGAAGGTCCTAGTAGGTAATAGCTATTCGACGCCTCAACCGATCACGAGTGGCGTTTTTCAAGGCACCTTTCTAGGTCCCCTTCTCTTCATTCTGTACCTTAACGAAATTTCAAATTTACTCACAAATTAACAAAATTTCGTTTACGCTGACGATCTCAAGTGCATTTATTCATTTTCTAAAGACACTGCTAATAGTTGCGTTGACAAAATCAACACTGATCTACTTATGCTCTCACGTTGTAGCTGTACTTGGCAGATGGAATTTTCTCCATCCAAGAGCAGTTTCATGTGTTTTGGCCCCGCCAAGCTTCCTGGACCCCTAGTATTTCAAAATAGTACACTTTTAGAACGATCAACCATAAAAGACTTAGGTCTAAGTTACACGAATAAGCTAGCATTATCGCCTCATGCAGATCGAATTTCTGCAAAGGCTGCACAGATATGTGGTTTTATATCACATAATTTCTTCCTTCCGGAAATAAAGTTAAACCTATACCGCATGTTTGTTCTTCCTATCCTCGAATACTGCTGTCCCCTATTTGGGCTGATGAACGCCTCTGACCGCAGTAAGATTGAAAAAGTTCAGAGGGTTTTTACTCGAAAACTATTTTCTCTTCCTGGATCCAGTTTCTCTTATACGGATAGATGCCAGTTAGCAAACATTTAATTTCTGTGGGTTAGAAGACTCGAAGCTGGTCTCTGCTTCCTGTTTCACGTTAATTCTAGCCCAAATATCCCACGAATTAACGCTCTCACTCAGGTAAATCGACCCTATGCCACTCGTTATTCCTCCATGATCATTTCACCACCCCTTAGCTCCACAACCAACCGGTCTCAGTTTTTTGCCTCCAAATATGCTTTCATATGGAATAATCTACCACTGCAAATTAGGTTGTCGTCTACATTAGCTATTTTCGAAAACCAAATTACGCAAACATTTAACTTCGAAAGATATAAAGTCCTTATAGTCTGCTTCTTTCCCAAACTCGCAACTTTTGGATTTTGCAAAGGGTCCTCCTGGTATTTGAGGCAGCTCCCTTGATATTATATGGGTCTCTAATTATATTTTCCATCATCCTCTGCAGAGTCAATCTTTGCATTCACTTTTTCTTCCCCTCCTTTTAAACTAGCATTGCCAACTCTTGACAACCTTGATACTTTCCTTCGAATTTGCAACCCTGACGATAGTCTCCAGGACCTGTTGATGATCGAGGTGGATTCTGATGGTTTCGCCTCTTTGGTAATGGACTATACAGTCAGCAAGGTCGCATCTCGATGATGATCTCGTGACCTCTACTGTCCCCTCTTCGTTTCGACCATGTTGTCTACGATGAGTTCGTCCTCTCTCACCTCCACTGGTGTTTATAAACAGTAGCTCTGACTGCTATATTACCTCTCACCCGACAAGGAGCGTCCCGAACCCTCATACGCAGTCAGCAACATCACAATACTATCCCATTGCATTTAGCTATTAATTTTTTAGTGAAGCAGTTTTTTTCTCCTTTTTTTAAATTGGCGGCTTGCCGAACTCCGCCTCCGATTTAACCATAGGAGTTTTTTAAATTGCTTCTTTTCGAGTTCACCGTATATGCCAACGATTGTTGACTTTTGTTTTAAAAATGGCAAATCTTTTTGAATCGGATATGTTTACCATACTACTCATTTCTGCTGTTCATATGGATGCTCACATAGTGCAGCAATTATCCACTTTGTATTTATTTAAACCATGGTACTAAGTTTGTAATGATGGGGCCCTCTGGGCCTTAAATATACAATTTATTTATTATTTATTTATATATAAATAAATAAATAAAAAGAATAGTCGCCCCGCTGGTTAACAAGAGAACTTAACAGGCAGCTAAAGAAGAAGAATATAAAATGGAAGGTATTCAGGCAAACAGGGTCAGCAGAGCATCTCAAAGAATTTTTTCATCAAAGAATCGCTGTTAAAGAATGATCCGTCAGGCTAGGAAGAACTATGAACCAAGAATTATTCAACAGCCTGAATATAAACCAAAAACTTAATTCCATTCTATGAATAGCCGACTAAAAAACAAGGACCCAGTAGCAGTACTCATGGATGGGAATGGTGTTGAAGTCGTTGAAAATTGCGACAAAGCCGAGTACTAAGGTCAGTTTTTGCCTCGGTTTTCACTAGCGAACTGGAACTTCAGCTTGACCACGTCAACAGTGCTGTTATAGACGCCCGTCCAGTGCTTGAATATATAATCTTCCAGGAACCTCTCGTGGAACTAGAACTGCGAAATCTGAAAAAAGCGAAGTCATTTGGTCCGGATGATATACCGGCCAAGTTCTTGAAATAACTGGCCAGAGAACTGTCCAAACCACTAGCGCATATATTTAATTCGCCATTTGAATCAGGGAAACTGCCATCCGAATGGAAGGCAGCAAATATATACCCCATATACAAGAGTGGAGCTCGATCGAATGTCAACAATTATCTGCCTGTCAGCCTTACCTCCATTTGCTGTAAAATAATGGAATCAATAATCAAGAAGGCAATCATGAAGTTCCTTGAGGAAAACCAATTACTCTCAGATCTCCAGCATGGCTTCAGACAGAATCGCTCCTGTCTTTCTAGTTTATTACTCTCAACAGAGCAGTGGACTCGTGCACTGGACGAAAATGGTAGGGTTGACGTCATACACACTGATTTCAAGAAGGCGTTTGACAGTGTCCCAACAAACGTCTCATCTACAAATTATCTGAAATTGGCATAAGAGGAATGCTGCTGACATGGATCGCAGACTTTCTTACAGATAGATTGCAAACTGTGTGCGTTGATACCTCGAAGTCAACACCTACTCCGGTTCTAAGTGGTGTCCCCCTAGGCTCGGTATTAGGGCCGTTACTCTTCTTAGTGTACATCAACGACTGTGTCGACGACCTGGATTGCAGCGCCACCATGTTTGCAGAGGATGTTAAATTGTGGAGGTACATCAGATCTGATTTCGAAAGGCACGCACTTCAAGAGGATCTCAACCGTCTTAGCAGCTGGTCTGCTCGTTGGCTCTTAAATTTTAACGTTGGGAAGTGTGTGGTCCCAAGACTGCGTACCAGAAGGACCAGTGAGGAGGATGATTCTTACCAATACATTCACAATGGGCAGCCCCTTTCAATTGTTGAGGAACAGAAGGACCTCGGTGTTCTAATAAACACCTCACTTAAACCATCTGCACAGTGTTTAAAGGCAGCTAAACGCTCTACACAGGCCTTATTTGCGCTCAGACGTGGATTTGTGCAGATTGATAAGGAATGCTTCCAAAAAACCTACGGAGTATTTCTTCGATCTCACTTGGAATATGCCATCCAGGCCTGGCGTCCGTGGTTTAAGAAGGATTATCTACAGCTGGAACGAGTGCAGGCGAGGGCTACGAAGATGTTCAAGAATCTACTTCATCTGCCTTACGAAGCCGGACTGGTTGAACTTGATTTGTTTCCTCTAAATTACAGGCAACTACGCGGTGACCTCATCCAAACCTACCGGATTGTCAGAGGCCGCGCTTGTGCCCTAGAATTTGCTGTCTTCTTCGAATTGGCTGGGACGGAACATCTGTGGGGTCATCCCTTTAAACTGCAGAGGAAGTTTGTCCACACGGAAGTCCGTGGGAACGCCTTTTCGCAAAGGGTCGTTGGAGCATGGAACGGACTCCCTGACAAGGTGGTCCTTTCAGAAACTGTTGACACATTTAAATTCAAACAAGATACTCATTTTTTGAGAAACTATTGTCAATATAACGAAGATTGTGTAAACAGTGGCAGGTTGCGCCTGGCCCACACCTATCGATGACCCTTCATTTTTATTTGTCAGATATATCACTGTAAACGTTCGTACTATTGACATTTTTGCATGTGAATAGGGAGCCCAAGGGCGAAAGCCTACTTCCCACAATAAAGTGACTATTTTGTACGAAGAGAGACTGGAAAACAACAGTGCATTAGTGCGTGATCACTTGTGAATAGATCACGGTGTAAATTCAAAAAGAGAGGGTTGACATCATTTATAAAAAGTCAAACTAAAATGCTCTCATTTCTAGTCACTGAACTAACCAGTTGGGACAAGTATAAAAAATTAATAGTAACGACCGATTTTTGAAGTTTTGGTGGTGAGGCATTTGCCTACCAGTAACTGTCTGGCAGATTAAAATCACCTACGGTTATTTTGACATCCAATTGAGTCCCCGCAATTTTTTCAAAAAGGTCACAGAGCTCACTTTTATTGCCAACATAACACGGAGAATTATGGACGCAGCAAAGCATCCATTTCCAGAAAAGGACAAAACGCTCAGTTGAAAAGGGAAATGTTCAAAGGATTATTTAATATAAAGAAGGCAATCACTGCCACGTTTTTCAGCGCGGTCTTGTCGGTACAAATTGAAATTATTTATAGCAAGCGACGATTCAGAATTAAGAGAGTGAAACCACTGTGAGAATGATGCACAGCACATCTGGATCAAGGTCAAAAGCTACTGTTCTAAGCTCAGCCATCTTATTTACAACGGATCTCGCATTGAGTGATCTGTCGGTTGCGCTCATCAGTTTTTATAAAAGAAGGTAGATTTGGTAGCTGAGAAGAAAACTAAAGAGAAGAAACAAAAGGTAGGAAAAAAATTGCTCTGGTCCGCAATTTTACGAAATTTCCCCAAAAAAGAAATGATATTATTGTATAATGGCATATTTGGATAAAAAGCATGTAATTGAAGGCTATATTGTGGCGTGGGGTAGATAGGGGGTGGAATAGAAAGGAGATTTTGAGGGAAGTAAGCATAAATTGGTGGAAAACATGCACTTGAAAAAGGAATTAATGCTTTATACTTTTTGGGTTGGGAAAAATGTTAACGTTAGCGTTCTTATCTGATGCAGATGCTAAGGTGTTAGCAAGTTTCCCATCGGTAATGAAATTACTCATTTTGATGCCCGGCGTAGCAAATTAGTCAGTTTTTTTCAGGGGGTTTCTTAGGTTTACTAGATTTGACAGATATAGTTTGGGAGGGGAAATAAGTGGCATTGACGTTATTTATCTCGAACCTGGAACAAAGTGAACGGGTGAAGATTCAAGTTGAATCGAAATTCCTGCTGATCCGGAGGTCCGTGGGCTTGAATTAGCTAGAGGGCCAACCTCTGAGATAACTTTTGGTATTTGTTGATGTAGAACTAGGCTTCTCGTTTTCTAATGAGGATAAAACCCGACGTTCCAGTGAGGTTTTATCTCTTCAGATTAACAGGTTGTTTTTTTTAAATATTGAGCTTAGTGCTCATGCTTAGAGAAAATAACGTCCACTTTAATCGCTGTAAAACGTTTGACCAGAATAAGCGAGTTTTGACACGAGTAGACAACTCTTATCTTCAGTGACTTTGAAGTTAATGCCACTTGAGTAAAGAAAATTAAATACGACGTCCAACTGGATTTTACACTATGGTAAGAATTTTAAAAGAAAATTGAAACTTCTCTTATATCAGTCATATGACTTACTACTAACCGTGTTTATAAACGGCTCAAGTTTCTCGCATTTATCAGAAGTAAGTGAAGACAACTTTCCATCAAAATTGGTACCAAGGATCGTGAACAGATAACCATATTGAGACATAAAAATATGAAATTTTCCAGGTTGTCAAGGTCAAGTTTTGTCATGTTTACGGTGGGTTGCTCTAGCGGACGTTGTAAGTTAAGATCACGTTTGCGTCTACGCGCTGACTGAGCTTTCATATTGAGTTTAAAATATCCGTATTTGTCAAAGTGATACTACAAAAGGAAAATGTTCATAAGTGTCCTTTTGCATAATAAGAATGCACTATTTGTACGATATGTTTTAAGCAAAGCACTGCAAGCAAATCTTCTAGGCAACGAGTTTAGACTGATAATAGAATTAGTGAAGAGGCTATGCAGGAGGAAAAATTATCTCAACTGGTATAGCAACTACTGCAAATTATTTTTCACTAAAAATTAGGTACAATTCTGCAATATATCTTTAGATGCTGCTCTTTTTGCATTAATTTGCAAGAACATTTATGAGGGTATGTCAGGTAAAACAGTTTATAACCGTTTATTTCTCCTCATATTTAAATGCAATAACTACAGGTGTGCAGTTGATAAAGAGTTAGAAATAAAAACTAATTGTTCCCCTACCAGCACATGGCCCCGCCAGTGGAGGGGCCAGAGGGGGCCAGAAGGGGGCCAGGAGGGGCCAATCCACATTGACTTTTAGGCAATGATTAAAAAATGGTCAGGCTTCCTGTCAGGACTAGAATAGGTGTCAGTGTTTGAATTTCAACCAAAATAGGCAATATTTATAAGATAAAATACTGTTTAAGCCTAATTATAGGGTACTGTGAGGAACTGATTTTGGATGGTTTGTTTAAGTCAGACCAAAAGACGCCATTTGTCTTCCAATCGTTTGCCGACCTGCCATGTAAGTTGTACGACTGACTTATCGTTTTCAAAGCTGCTTTTACTCACGTAGGTGATTGAGATGGCTGGAGATGTTTTATAAGATTATTTATTTACCTTTCCCTTGTAAATTTCATGTTAAGTTACGTAAGCTCTAGTTAACGGGAATTTTGGTAGCTCACTGAATGTTAAATATGCCCTCATACATTTTGTTTATTGTGTTCTGTTGTCCATGGAAAGTAACAATAAAGCGAAAATATTACGGAATCAAGAGGAGCATCGTGCATAAGCGGGTATTGCGTGCAATGCAGGCGTATTATGCCGCAACCGAAGTAGCAGACTGTCCTTCGCCGTCGTCGTCGTCGTCGTCGTCGTCGTCGAATTTAAACCCCTCACCGGAGCCACAAATGCCTGAAATATTTCCTGAGGTTTCAAATGGTAGGTTTTCAGGCAATGTTATTTTGAGTTGGAATGCAGAATCAATAGGGGTAACGGAACAGACAATCACGGTACAAGGCAAATGTTTTGTAGCTGATTTGCAGGACGTCTGCCTGAAGACCAACATGCCACTAGCAACGGTTAAAGCTCTGTTGGACATGCTCCGTCCTTACCATCCAGAGGTTTCGAAGGACCCAAGAACTTTATTGCGTACTCCACGCACTTGCATTAACAAGGACCTGAAGAACGGCAGCTATGTCCACATGGGCCTTGGACGTGGTTTACTGGATGAGCTAACCACCGGCGTTCAACTGAAATTCCTGAGATGGGCATCCAATTGCACATCGATGGGATGAAGTTGTTTAAAGGATCAGGACAATGCCTATGGCCTATTCTTGCTCGGGTAAACTACCCGGTAGTTGGACGGCCGTTTGTAGTAGGCGTGTTCTCTGGATTCGGCAAGCCGGAGCCGCTCGATGATTTTCTGAGCGATTGCATTGCTGAATTGAAAGAAATTTTGGGAGTTGGCCTATTGGTTCAACAAACTGGGGAAGTAATTAAAGTTAAGTTATCCAATGTGATATGCGACTCACTAGCTCGCTCATATGTCCGTCGGGTGAAAGCCTACAATAGACACTATGGATGTGACAGGTAAGTCGTTTGGTGAAGGTAATGGGAAACACTCTAGATGCTGTCATGTCGGAATTTTTAATTGCTAACCACATGACATTCCCCGTTTATATCGGGCATCTTTGCGACGACCGTTCTTTTCGTTCACGAAAGCAGGTACTCCACCACAGAGGCATATCGCCTTTCGAGGAGTTACCTATCGACATGGTTAGTAGCTTCCCAATGGACTACATGCACCTGGTGTGCTTGGGTGTAATGCGGAAGTTACTTAATCAGTGGATATTGAGTGCGAAGAGGTTTTCTTCAGAACTAAATAACCTCATAAAAAAATGCAGCCGTTGCATGCCGATGGAGTTTTCCCGCAAGTGTAGAACATTAGATGTTCTCGAGTATTGGAAGGCTGCTGAATTTCGTCAATTTTTGCTGTACATCGGCCCTGTTGTTTTAAAACCATATCTTGACAATGACCGTTATATCCATTTTTTGCAGTTTTCTGTTGCAGTATATATTTTTTGCCATCCAATTTTTCATAAGACCTGGTTTGATTTTGCCCGCATTTTGTTAAATAACTTTGTTTCCGATTTCGCTATATTGTACAGTGATGCGGAGATTGTATATAATATTCATTGTTTAGTTCATCTACATGAAGATGTGAGCCGGTTTGGAGTGTTGGATAATTTTTCTGCCTTTCCTTTTGAATCCTTTTTACAAATCATTCGTAATTCGATAAAGGGGTCAACAAACGTAGCTGCACAGGTGTACAGGCGATTTTCAGAAAGACGTATGCCTGAGTTGCCATCATGCCCCATGCTGTTGGACGACGATGAGGGTGAACCACGATATTTACAGCTACCTCGCAGCTCACCTGCCATCTTCCACAATGGCTACGTGCTGTCGAAGGACGTTCCAGACAACGTGGTACTGATCGGTGGCAGACCGTGCGTTTTGACATCGATTACCGCTAACGGAATACAGTACCGTCCGTTTGTTGACTGCTGTGACTTTTTACAACATCTATTTCTTCTTCCAGCCTTTTCATCTTTAAAGCCTCAGCTTTGACAACTAGTCCTTTGACTGCAACCCTATCGGATATTATATGTAAATATGTTGCTTTTAACATTGATGATCACTTTATTTTCATTCCCTTGTTGCACACGTTCCAAAACACTGACTATTTTCAAACGCTTTTTTACTTGTATTTTTAAAAGTTTTCCATATACACTTTTGAATAAGATTTTAATGCATTATGATTTGCTTTTTACTCATGTAGATGTACTGCGTCGTGCAATTCATCAATGATAAAAGCGTGGCCGCTGTGGCCAAAGCTTGGTTCGTCAATGAACACTGCGTTATGTGGCCTGAAAACTCAAAGCAGCGTGAATTTTTGTTGCCGAATAACATGCAGCCACCTGCCAACACAAAAGTGTACGGAGTTAGGGTCCTTAAAGAAAACTTGACCCTTGAAAAGGCTAAAAAATTGGAAAAAAAGCTAAAGAGACAGATAATCTCTCTAGCTCCAAGCCACCAGTTCTAGGCAGGGGCCTCAGAAGGAAGTAAGTTTTAAATGCTATCCATTTGTCCATATAGATATGCACGACAACTCACTTCGTCCTCGGAAGATGAGGACGATCTCATTCACCGCCCAATGGCACCAGCACGGAGGCTAGCTGGCTGGCCGACGGCACCACCTATATTGCAGTAAGAACCTTTAGAAATATTATTTTAGACCTAGGAATGATGATAACCTACCGGGGCCATCCATGCCTTGGAGTAAATCTACTCCCACACAACCTCTCCCAGCCGTCCACTTATCAGTAAGCATTTGTTACTAATGTTTACCTCAGAGTGATACCTGACCAACCCGTAGATGTATTTTCAACGTTGAAAAACGAACTACTAAAAGAGTTTGATTCTCTACGGTAATACTTTTCGGAACGTTGTAACCAATCAACTAGGAAAAGATTTGATTATATTACGGAGCATATTGTTCGCAATATGTAGCAACAAAATGCTCTTTTGAAAGAAATACTATTGGAAGTCCGGGCGACGGCTGTGCCCACCATGACGAGCCAGTGCACTTGTCGTCTACCCCTATGCACTGAGGACGAATACAATGAGTTCATTGGAGGAATGAGTAGAACACCTGACTATGCCAATGAGGCGGTTTGGATATAATTTTTTCGAAAAGTCATTGGTGATTTGTAGATAGAAAGGCTCTCTGTTGTAGGCGGAAGAAATGAAAAGGAACTCGTGCGCAATCTATTAACATGTATAATTGGACCACCACTGTGCATAAAGTTCTGCTGGGGTTGATCCAGTGAAAAGCGGTCATTTATTGGCTGTCCCCTATATACATTGTTTACTGGTAGGTCATAACGTTTTATAAGGTCTGCAGAGGCCCTAAGGCGACATACCACCTACAATAACTGTTCTGCTGAAGTTATTCGCAGAACAGCAATTGACTGGTTCCATGGGGCCATAGACAGGTATGGTGGGAGAGCGAAACGCCGGGAGGCAACTGAGAAGGTAAAACTACTCCATTGAATTAATCCAGTATAATTTTTCAGCTTCCTGAATGCCCCACCAATAGTCCAAATTGCGCAACAAAGTCTGCGTCCAATGACATGGTAATTTTCTCAGCGTATTTACACTTTACGTATTTAAGGTTTATACGTTATTAATTAAGCGATATTTTTGTAAATCCTGACTTTATGATTTATAACCTTTCAGAATGTTAACCAAGGTGACCATCATATTTTTTTTAGGAAACACCATCGGATAAGGGCAGCCGTGTGGACACACGATGACTAAATTTACCCAATGCCTGTACATATGTTATTTAATTATTTTTTATAATAAAATACTTTGCTTATTTCATCTACACATTTACTATGTCCTGCGTGAGTGGATACATCACAGGATTGGCTTGAATGGATAAAAACGGAAGCCATCTTAATTGTAAACAATTGGGTCGTTAATAGAACAATAATTAGGGGTTCATAAGTAGTGGTCGATTATGATGGGGAAGGCTATGTGCCGTACGCGTACTGCATAAAGGAAAGGGGGCTGCTATTGCGAGAAAAAAATGGGGCCCTGCTGCGCAAATTTTTCCAGTGAGGGGGCCAGAGGGGGCCACACCGTCGACTTTGCCCCGCCTGGCCCCCTGGGCCAGAGGGGGCTAGGCGGGGCTGGTGCTGGTAGGGCCATACTTAAGCTGACAGTTACGAAAGGAAACATAAAATCTGTTTAAAATTCCAGAATGCTGTTATGTTCGAACTTGAATTGACCGCCTTCGACCTTGACTCAAAAATTTGGATGGTATACATTAAGACGATAGCTATTTTCTGCGTGAGCGAACATAGGAGAAGGCCTTAAAATAGAATTTTGAGGAATATTGGAATAATAAGAGGAGAGAATTAGATTTTAAAATGGAAAAAATGGTTTTGGAAAACAGTTACCATAACGAATAGAGTAAATTAATTGGGAAGCCTGAGAAGATGTTATGTTAGGATATGTGCTAAGGAAATTTGTATGTATGAATAGTGGATGCTGGATGGTTAGGAGGTATTCCAACTTAAATGACGTTTTTCTTTTTGGGACTTAAATTAGGAGCGCACATTAACTTGCCTGAAGTATTGATAAGCTTATTAGATTGTACAGTTGAGACTGGAGTGGATGGCCTGGAATGAAAAGGAGGCGGACTTAACTCAGCTTTTGAACCAAGTTAACAAAAGGAATACAAGGCAAAATACTTTAAAATGAAGAAGCAGTCAATCAAGGCACTTAAAATGGAGTCAATGACACTAAAGGTAGGCTTATGACCATGTTGGAAGCTACTGAGTTTGAAATTTTAATTCGCGTACTAGTAGGCGTTAATGGATTCATTGGAATAAAAGTGGGGGAGAGGGGAGTTAAGGGTTTTTTTAACCAGTCACCAGAGGAGATTGCTGTACAATCTCGTTGTTGTTTGCATAGCCCTGATCAGATTTATGGATAATAGACTGAGAGGCCGAAGAGATATGCGATATGAAAGACCCATATTTTTCGATCCATTGGTAAATATCCCAACAAAGGGGCAATTATGCAACTTGTAGATAACAAAAAATGTGACTTCATTGTGCAAAGATTGAGTGTACCTCAAATGATTAAAAAAGGGTGACTAATAAAGGTGTATTTTTGCTACGTAAAGAGAGGTGTTTGGCATCCGCTATTTTGTTATTGAAGACACATGACTAAATGAAGTTTATGGCAATGTCAATTGGTCGTCTGTTTCGAGAAAATTTACTTAAAAGAAAATTATTAATTTTTTTCTGTCAGTCTAATGTTGCCGTGGCAACCTAATGGATGAGAGAGTCCAGACAGAGACAGACCTGTGAGGAAATAGCAGAGATATCAACGGCAATCATGTTCACCAGCAAAGAGAGAACTGCTCCAAACATAAACATAAAGTCATGAAAAATTTGTGAACCAGAAAGATCAGGCTGCTTAAAATTAGAGACTGATTGCATATGCATAGCACTGCTGTGAAAACTAGATGCAACCAAGCAACGCTTCCTTTCAACTGCTGAGAGCCTGCGAAAAGCTGAGATTTTCGTTCTCATTTTTGCTTGGAGGGGGCTATAATTTGTTCAAACTTTAAAAAAGTCAGGCAAATAATTTTCTGCGACAATCTAGCAGATTTTGCGATTCAATTACAGCAATAATTTAATAGTTGGCAAACTAAACACCGTTTGCGGATGTTCGGCTAGGCAAAATAAATTTTCAGAATTCAATTGAGCAATCAGCAGGCATAAACTAGCAAAACTCAAAAGGAGAATGACAAATGATATTCTAAACAGACTAGGTAGGTGCTCACGGAACAGTTTTTTCGAGAAACCAAATGCTGATGGATTTTTTCCGAAAAATATCGTTTTATTTTATATCTTACGCTTATTTTCAAATAAAAGTATATTTCGCTAACAAAACAAGAAAATTAGAATTTATATGAGTAAAAATTTACACTAAAAAAAGAAACTGGCAATGATTCGACTCTTTGCACGGTATAGATCTATACAGGATAAGCTCTGCAATATAGATTTTCTGCCAGTTGGTAAGTCGAAAAATAACAGTGGTTACTGCAGACAATTTATTGTTGGAAATCAAATTGTTTTCCGCAATTTAAAAAATGTTCCTTTATACATGCTTGAGAAAACTTCTTAGTATAACTGATCCACCTGACTAATAATTAAGCCGTGTTGGATGAAAAATTTGACACTAAAAACTCCCGCCTTTTGGAGAGGACGAGTACCACAGGTTTAAGCAGGTTGAATTTCAGACTGTTGCAGCTTGCAACCAAAAGTAAAAAACGAATTCACCTTTATATGATGCTCGCTAATGTCCTGTTTTTAGCCGCTATCTGATCTATAAGAATGCCTGTGACCTTATTACATTTGGCAAGACCTTTAATAATACTTAAAAAACCCTACAAGATGCATTCAAATTACGACATGAAATCCACGGGAACGCTTAATTAGTTTCATTTTGGTAGGGCAGATATCGAGCTTTATTTAAGTTTTTTCGTTTGCCCTTCAGTGTGGTCAATCTTCAAAATTAAACTCATATGAATTAAATGTCTAGATATTTTACTTTGATCTCCTGCAGGACCAAATCAGTTTTAAATCGTTTATTATATTTTAAGTGCAGGTTTGAGCAGATACTTTTTTCTTGCGTTAGTGTAAGTTACAGTCGAACCAGATTCTAATTCTGACATTTGGAACGTCGCTACTATGTCTTTATTTTGTGCATTCAAGTTCCTTGAATTCCGTTGAATGTAGTTATGACTACACAGATAACATTAATCATTGTGCTCCGTAGAGAGGAGGGCAAGACATGTATGCGGCATACTTTTTATTTAAACTTTCGACATATACTCAGTTTAAGTCCAAATTGTTTCGGAACTCTCGACGCAAACGTATGACACCAGGTAGCTCGTTTTCGCGTGCTCTCGTCATTTGCTTCGAATGGGTGGAGTTTTATCACTTGTCTTTCTTTGTAAAACACGAAGTGGCCTCTTTGTATGCTTCCAAGGAAAATATTGGCATACTAATTCCATAAGACATTTAAATTAAATTATTCGTAGCCGCCTTATAAGGAACATCTTTGAGTTCAGCATTAGATAATATGTGTTCTTGGGTCGCTTGGCATGGAGAAAATTATTCACTGCGTTATAAATGTATATTTTCCTCCCTTTTCTCGTGCTTGTCTAATAGGCGATCCTCTGGCCACAATTGTCTTTCTCTTTTAATGGTTCCCTTCCGTACTCTTTCTATTTCCCAACTCAACTTTGTGAATTTCCCTCATTTATTTACGGTGGCCAGTTTTTACAGTTCCCACGTATTATGTGACCTTTGCTGCGCGCTTTAATTTAATCCGACTTAGTTGCCTTTCATGGTGTAAATATCTTCACAATCGTTTTATCACGTGTTTAGGAAATGAGGACTTACCTTTTAAGCTCTCTTAAGGGAACTTAAATGTTAAGGGCCTGAATTAAGTATGAGTGGGGCATGCAAAGTTGTAACTTGCTGCTGAATAGCTGTTAATGGTTTTAGTTATCTTCTTTTTATTTGCAATTTTATTCATCTATTTGACGCAGGCCGCCTTACATATATTTGACTCCGGAATTTCAGGATGTCTTTGTATCGGTGGGCTTGCAATAAAGTATATTTACTGTTGATGGCAATCGTTTCAAGGCATGGGACGATTCACATAGTCTACTAATTATATTATCTCCTTTTTAGCGTACTTTGACAGAAATAAAATTCCGAATTACGCGAGCAATGCTTTTATTTTCCAAATAAAATCCGTTGGATTCCTGAACCAGTTTGTGCGCTAGTTAAATTATTTGGTCTGACTATTGCCTGATATCTATTTTATTACCCGTTTTTTTTCCACATTTCATAAGTTCGACCTTACTGTATCCAGGTACTCTTATTTACAGGTCTTTAATTTAATTGACGTTCTAATCGCAGAGGCTGCATTATCATCTACTTGCAGCACACCAAGTAAGCGAATGGTGAAAGTATTCTCAAAAGCGAAGCTGTTAAACTTGCTTTTGCAAATGCCTTTAATGTCGTGCATTTCGATAATTTGTAAAGGTACACTAATATTATTTTTAGCTACTGGAAAGTTCGTCTGTTTGAATGTTTAATGTTTCTGCTTTACATTTTTTCTTTGCTAATTATTTTACCAAGTACATTATTAAACTTTCCAGTTTGATTATTGGTTTTTTTGCAACAGTTTACATGCCGAATAAAGTGCCTTTCTATTTACTGAACAACATTAAGCGTGTATAACAGCCAGAAATTAATTGCCCCCATCTATCGATCATAATGGCGGAAATTATTGAAGAATTTAGATTGATATCAGTGGTAGTTTCCTTCACGATATCTTTTTGTATACTCTTCCAGGACCGCTGATGTTATGTTTTCTCACATAAACGGATTTATTCAAGAGTTGAAGTGCATAGTCTCTTTGGCATGGCCCCTGGTGAGTAGCTCCCTCTGTCATGTAATATTCCTGGTTTATCGATGTCCTGTTTGGCGTGTCTTCCCACCATATAGCATACAATCTTCTGGTCGAATATTTGCTGGTAAATATGTATATAAGTTAATAATGTTGTTTTGTGATGAATTATCATCTCTTTGAGCTATCTATAGAATTATCTACAGGTGCAAATTAACTGCCGTTAGACTTAACTTATAATCCATAAGACATCGCTTTCAAAATCGAACTCTTACGGAAGAATACGAGCACATTTGCCTTTTTGAGAATGAAAGCACAAACTTATTCTAATTCCTTTTTCTTTAGATGTTAACGCACCTCCTTCGCTTTATCAATCCATCCCTCAGTATTATGATTTGTGGTCACCTGAGTCGAGAAGAACTGGATGCAGCTTCTCTTGCCAATTCCGTAAGTCTCCCCTTATAATTTTCATTCCTTACCCATTAACGTTCCGTGAAGCTAATGTTAAGTGTATATAATACTCTAAGAGTCCTTGGTTAATATGAGAAGAAATAAGTAACTATGAACAGTTCGATCTGTTTTGCCGATCATGTAGCAAATCAACAGGGTTCTTTTGGTCAAAATGTGTTTGAAAATTCTCAGTATGACACTTAGATACACCCACGAGGAGACGAACAACAATACTAAGAGGCTAATTTTAGATGGTCTGGAGATGTTCTGGTGGTACGTGTGAACTGAATAGCTCGTGTACATAAAATTACTAGCAAATCGTACCACGTAGCCAATATACAGGTGTTTCACTGCGACGACAGAGTAAGACATGTGCTATGGATCAACTAGCCTTTCACAAATGCACAGCGAGCGAAAGAACGCATATTTAGTTTAATTCACTGTGTTGATTTGGTTCTTCACTTTGTTGGCGTGAAATTTTGAGTCATTTTCTTAATTCGTCCACAACATGTCCGTTCGAAAAAGCGCCAGCCTCTGCACTGCCATTGCTAATTATGCGTCCTCATTTGGGTCTAATGCTGGATTGACGTCGCGTTTTGCCTTCCATCGCCACAGTCTATCCTATTGAGTGAACCCGCCAGTCTAGAGCAATTTTACGTTTGACAAAGCGCCCAAACCCAGTTTTGAAGCCATAATGACAAATTAGTTCAGGTCAACACGCACATTTGTGTGCTCATTCTGAAACCCTTTTGATCCTTCCCCAACCTTTATAAGTTATTCAATGTAGCATGATGCAAATTTTGGTCCCGTACACTTCTTGACTTGATCGTAAATAAGCAGTCAAATGCAAGCGAGCACATTCCTCGCATGCCCGAACCATTTTCATTAAGGCTTTTATGTCTACGTTGGTTGCCAGATGGTATTATTGATGCTCTCAAAAATATGGACTGGCTCAGTTAAACGAATTATACTGAGAAAGTTTGTCCGAGGGGACATTCACGCGTTTGAATTTTTTAAAAGTTTTTCTTCTCCAGTGGTTTACCTGTTTGATAGCACCTATCGATTTACGTTTCATGGTTGCCACGTGACAGTGTCTTTCTCTTGTTTTCTGTTTTTTTATAGCGTACTTGGTTTGTAAACTCTTAACTTTCCGCACCCTGGTATCACTACGGAAGCTGATATGCGACTGTTTGTCCGCCATGCACAAGGGTTGGCTTACAAAGCAGTCAGCCTTCGCTGAAAACCGTAGCGCTCTCCATCATTCGTTGATGCGCCAGCTACTCAACAGTTAGACTGCTATTCAAATTCCTAATGACCACATCCTAGTTCGCAGCAGCTCAGTTTCCTGCATGGGACGTTCAGTTCTGCGTTTCCCACTCGTCGTTAAATGGACTATCGAACAAGCAGTGTTTTTACTCAGTGTGTGGGTTCTAGCTGACGATTATGCCTATGCCATTGCAAATATGACCATTTTAACTCATATAATTTATGGGAACGATGTGACGCCCGAGACGTCTCATAAAAAGTTCTTTCCCCAACTTGGAGGCTGTTTCGTGTAATTCACACCTCCGTGGTGTTTTATAGATAAGGCGGAACTTACAATATTTCCTTTCAAATGAGTCGATAAAGTACATGGGAACTCATTTTCTCTATCTTCTACCCGAAACTAAGTCGTATTTGGACCTGGGATTCATGATAATGTCAACGCTTCGACATCAGTAAGATCCCTGGTCAAATTGCTTGTTGTTTCATTATCATAATTGTATCTTTTGAGGCGATTTATCTCCCGAAACTGTTTCTATCTCATCTCTTTCAGAAGAAGCCGACCTAGCACAGTTAATGCAGAAGCTTGTGCAGCTTACGCGATTATCGTTTTGATTTGACTCAACCGTTGTAATATTCTGGTCAACAAACCCGATATATCTGGACTTAGATCCCCTTGCTGCTCCTGTAAATTACACGCAACCAGTTTTTCATTGGACCTCGCCGTCAACCATGAACCGGTTGCTAAGTGACGCTGAAAGGCCAGCGATTGTTTCCATGATTTTAGTGACGCCAGTTTGCTTCTTTGGCCTCACATTAACTGTCTTCGGTAACTGCCAATGATCGATTGAAATCTGTGACGCTGCAATTTCAAGGAGTAAACTTCGGCAAATGTATGCTTTCGAATATTCATCATCAGGCGTGTATATTAATATAAAGGATGGCAGAGTAGCAACAGTTTTAATAGCCAATAAACAATAAGTGTGGGAAGAGTGTTGAGTGCATTCAGACGTCTAGTTCTGTCAGGGGCTAAGAGTAGGGGTGTGGGTGAGGGGAAGAGGACGGGGAAGGAGGTGTCTAAAAATTAGCATAGAGAACGCTGGGGGACCTACTGAGGAGCTGAACCCCTCGTTGCTGCGTCACGCAGCAGCAGAAACAGTTGAAACACGTGTCTCGGTTTTTGGCTAGTACCTATGTCAGAAGTACACTATAATGTCTTTGCCACATAAGATTGATACTAATTGTAGTACTACTTGTTTGTAGAATGGGCATTACCTGCTTATTCCACAGTGGTTGATTTTCTTCGTTTCAAATGTTCTTTGAAATTTCGGGTCTTAACCTAAAAAGTCATGTCTGAATCACCTGAATCCATGTCGTCCACTTAATAATATCAGAAATTATTTCCCCAATTAGCGGAGTCTCTGATCAGCACTGTTACGTGACTAGGCGGGTGTGAGCACACATGTGGAGTTCATCTTCGGCCAAGGGAAACTTAAGACCTATGAGAACACAAGTTTTGGCTGGCTAACCGTATGATCATTGCTTCTGTCTTCGCAAGTATCCGCTGACGCAGGAACTCTCTAAATGACTCGGAATGCTTGGTTGACGTCTACCCGGTAACCGTTGTCAACCAAGCGAGCCCCAATTGCATTAGGGATAGACTTTTCCGTGCCTTGATTTAACTAGGCTGGCTGGTTCTCTCGCATCCGTTTGGATAGGTGCCTAGTTATTCGACCGATATAACCTGCCACACAAGAGCGATTGAAGGCGTAGATGTTCCTTGAAGCGGTCTGAAGGGGCAGTCTATCCTCAACTTCAAGGCGAAGAAGTGGAGTGCTCGAGAAAACATGTTTTATCTTAGCGGCCGTGTACGTTCGGCCGATAGCAGCGTTTAAGCGAAGGTTTAAAAGTTCGCTTGCCGGATCCCCTAGAATTAGCAGTGAGAAATAACTCCTCCGCCGTTGGCACGTTCGAGTTTGGGGAGCTTTCCTCCCTATATTTACTGACAAAAGTTTTTGGAAAACCCTTATCTCACAGTGTTTTTTATAAGGGTGAGTTCGTTCACCGGCTGCTGGGTCAGTATACTAACGTTGTTTCTAACTAAGCGGGACAAAACTGTCGAAATTTGTGTATTGCCCTGTCCATTTTCTTCTTTTAAAAAATGAACTTCCACGAATTATTCTATCAGGCGCTACGAGTTCTTCATTATCCGAAGCAATTCAGGAGGTAGACGCACTGGCGTGTTTACTGCCATGTCGTTCATGCGCTTGGGCACCGACTGGGTCCCATGCGTACGTGCATCATGTTGAGCGTGACGTTCACTTGCGTTTGCACGCATTTAACCTTTATTTGCCGGCGTTACACACGTTTCTCAGGCACGCTTTTTTCACACAACTTCTTTAAAATCATATGCGGGTGGCTGAGGTGACGTTAGCCGATCTATCTGAACTTCAGGACGTATATGGTTGTTTCCGCTATGTTTTGAAGCTCCGTGTATAGGACGGCATCAAGCATTTGCATAGCGACGAACAGCCAGTAATCAGAGTTGTCACAGACAAAGAAAAGTGAACTGGATGGACCATTCTTTATTTACCTGCTTGACCAAATCTCAGTCGTATTAGTCAAGACCTAGCTCCATAGTTCCAACGGTAGGTAAACGATGGCTCAACAGTCTACTGAATTGGATTGACCCTTCAAGTACTCTAACTCTTCTCTCATTACAGGTGCTGCGCATGCCTCATCAGCCTTCATTCACATTTTTAGCGTCAAGGGAGTTTTCCGAACTGCAGTATGTCCATGATGTGTAGCAGTGTCTGACACGTCGGCATCTACTGGGACGGATTTTTTAGGGCACATTCTTGTTTGTTACTTAAATAATTGCACTTAAAGTAGCACACATCTTGCTTAAAGATGTTTGAAATCAGGAGGCATTGCAACCATATGTTATTTTGCCATTTGCCACAGGTCATCAACGTCCTCGGTCTGAGCATAGATATGGGCTTCTCAACTGCCTCGGAAACACTTTTCTGCCAGGTTAGTCACTTTTCTCATATCACCCGTTTTTCACCTTTAATCGTTTCCTTTAACGTTGTTAATGCTTGCGAACTAACCTTATTTGCGGGGCACTATGACAAGTCTTAGACAACTTTTTGAACTTAAGGCGCCTGATTTGTTCGGTACGATATTTTACTTCAAATTTCATCTGAGATGTTGTCAGTTACTGTACCTACACCCATTTAAGCAACGTCCGTTTGTTCATGCAGGCAACTGTTTAGTTATCCTTTAAAATTGAAACAAGGGTTGCTTCTGCCGACTTCAATTAGGGTCACACATTAGTCCGACAAATAGATGCTTATCCAGCGTCACGTCCACGTCTAAAGCATGTCACATTTTACTTCCGACGACCAGCTCTTTCGGGGCAAACCTCTTTTTTTTCATACTTAAAGTGCTCACGTTTTGCACACACACAGGCAAGCATAATATTTGCAACTTGTACTATGGAGTCCCTCTTTGTAGCGGCGCCGATGCACTACGTGTCACCCGAGGTACGACTTTACTGCCACTGACTTGCATGTGAATCCATATTTTGTGTGGAGCAGATTTTCGCACATCTGAACCATTCGTCTCTCTCCCCCTCTTTCTAAATACTATGTATCCCTGACAAGGCGGAGTCACGGCGAGACTAGAGACGAGTGTGGGCTCGTCTTTTGACAGCACCAAAGCCAGATCTGCGTCTACCACTCAGGTTTGACGCTTAAATCCACACGAACTGGTCTTCACTTAAAGGACCCTGGATTTCCTGTTAGTTAGAATGCCAATAAAGCCATATTAAAAACAAACTGTTGCAGCCTGATCGTCCTGTGTAGACCCATGGTGTCCTGGCAGTTGACAAGTTTCCAAGTCATGATGGAATCTGTATTGCTTAAAAGTGTGTTGAGTTACGTGCAGTAAGAAATCTATGTATTTTAGATGAGGCTACGGCCATTGCCCTTCATCCCTTCCTACATTCAGCCTACAGTGTACATTCCGATCGAATTAGATGGCTCGCATCTCTGTAGTTTCCATATATATCGTGACTATATCACTTACGTGGAAGCTGTTCAAGCTCGCTAAGAGGACCATTGGAGGAATAAAGCTAGTCCTCACTTCAGCTGAATCTCAATTGCGAACTCTGCCCTCCTGGACGCATGATGGAAAAAAGCTTTCTTTGCCAGACGAATATAAAAGGCACCTAAGTGGTTTCCACATGGTATTCGCAAGAAAGGCACCTCCCCTGTGTCACGCTCGTTGATCGTTTGGATTTTTAAACTCTTCCACACTTCCATGGGATGGGACAAATTAACTGACGCAATTATACGACATTTTTGACATTTGACTGTTTTATCAACTCATCTCGGTATTCGCATCATCATCCTCTCCGGCCTTAGCCATGGCATACCGGTATTATTTTTGAGCCCTCCCAGTCATTTTTGTGCCCCCTTTAAATGTCTGCACTAGTAATGCCTTCCGACCATCCCATTTGTTTGCAAAGATTACCGACCACGACCTGGCTGATTGGAAGCCTTAACGCTCCCTGAATCCGAACGTAGCATAGGGGAATGGCTGCCCGTCTGTGGCGAGTAAATTATTACAGGGGTAGTTGGCTACTTTCGTTTCTGGATTCTCTAGGACAAAAGTAAAGTCCGTCCGCGCATGAATTAACTCAAATTTCGAAGTAACTGTCCTCTTCTTCCACTGCTGTCGTCTAGTAGGGCTCCAGCTTTTATTTTTGCCGTCCAGTTTTGTCGAAGTATTTGCATTGTTTATATCTACACGAGATTCGGTAGAGTGAAGTCATCTTCTCAAATCTGAGCATTTTCATGATACTCTTCCCATCCGCTATGTTCTCCAGGAGTTCAAAACCTCATTTGAAAGCTTCCAAACAATACATGAAGAATTTAATTTCCCATTTAGTTATCGCATTTTAATTTTAGAAGGATTGTCAAGTCTCGGGCTGACCCATGGCTACACTTGTCCTCCAATAGACTGCTGAACTTCCAACTCCTGTACTTTTGTTTAAAATTAGTTAAGTAGATGAAAGTATCGTTACGGCACGAAATGTTGGTAGTCCCATAATTATCTATTTTCTTCGCTATTCTCACTGCCTCGCTGATGTCCATTTCATTGATTTCCTAATAGTAAGCCACTCGACTGGGTTGCGCTTCAGGTGCCCTGGACCAAAACGGACATCAGACTAGTTTTGGCACGCTTTTACCGGACTGCAATTTTTCGGCGCGTGCCCATAACCAGGACCTTCACGTCGTTTCAATCATTGTGCCAAAACCTACCATTAGTTGGTTGACAGGCTCGAACAGTCGACTGGAAGAGGGAAGAGATGGTGTAAGGTTGACACTGGAGACCCCATCATGCGGGCACATCACCCAATTCCAGACTATCATGACGCGCTAAGTGTTGATTCTGGAAGGGTGGCTAACAGACGGGACAACCCGGTTCATCTCATTAATCTTAGTCAGTCTGCAATGGCTCCTTTTCAATTTTGCCCTTTATGACACGTGAAATGTGTGACTAACGTGGAGCAGGGGACCAGATCTTGTGTGAAACGCGTAGACGGGCTATTAATCTTTGTCAGTAATTGCGCCCATGACAACAGCTGATCTTGAAATTTTCTGAGTACTGGAGAAAATAGCTATAAAATGATATATTGCGGTAAACACTGCGCAAGTCTGCCCCACCATAAACTAATTCACGCGCAAGTCACCGATGCGGTGACCATTGTGTTGGGTCCCGCGATGGATGCTATGGCTTAAAAAGCGGGTTGACCGTTGGTGGTGTGTTAAGGATGTTGGGGGCTTTATGTTGAGGCCACACTTGAGGAGAGGATTTTTGAAACCGTTTGATGGCTGTACCGGCAGGTTTTCAGCTTGACTCCTTACTCATGTCCACTGCTACCTCTTTATCCTTGCTTCTGTGGAACTCGTTATATAAACCCTAGTGAATTTGGACGAGGTTACCGTGCCAGTTAGTCGAACTAGCTTCGGGAAAGCTAGACTATTTGGCGGACTGGTAGTGACACGACTTATAGCAATGCCTGCTTGGCAGCCGTACCCGTGTTTAGTTTCTTCGGTGTTCGTTGCGAGTTGGCATACAGTCTCCAGATTGCGAGCCGATGTTCATGAAGTTGAATTAGCAGCTTTCGTCCGGTTTCCTCGGCGTATTTGCAATCATCCTGATCTCCACGGTCGTCGAAGTTTCTGTCAGTGGCAGTGGGTTTTTTGGTTGCATCATGACAGCATTTTGTAGCTTGTGGTCTGTGGGCCACACTTAACACCAGAAGTTTCAGCGGTCTAGAGCTCATCTCAATGTCTTTCAAAATGGTAGGAATTGCCTTCCACATTTTGATTTGTCCTTCTCCTATTCATACGATCTATCAGCATCGTACAAAAGTATGTAAATTGTATTTCTTTGGATGTAAAGCAACAAGAAAACCCTCTTTTTGTCATCGCAAATCCGTTAATTGTGGGCGAAAAAGAGGCTTGTGAGTCTTAAAGACAAGTGATCATTCAAGCGGGCGTTTTCGACCATTCAAGGTTGAGCATGTAGATGCGTATAACCCCCCTCTCCAAAATGCATTTTCTGATCCCTTAAACTAAGCACACAACGCAAATGCGATTCATATATGTAAGAGCCCGACATTTCATTTCACAAAAGCTCCCTATTGCCATCATTCCAACATTGCAGATGAACTTGGTCTCAAGTTTAAGGGGACTCGCATATTCGTGTCTGACCAAGTTCGAAACGCAAATCGAGCAGATTTTTTCATTGTTGATCTCCCTCTTTCCCCTACCACAGACATATGGCAGCAAGAAACGAAAACTCATGGGCCTGCTGTTACAGCGAGGTGCGTTTATTTATTTTCGCTCAGCTGATTTTTACGTACATCGTCGTTGTTATCCAGTGCGATATCTTGAAGCGGATTTTGTGCTAAAACAGTTTGCTTTATGCGCATTCTTTTGGTCGGCAGAAAACTGAATAGACTTTCGTCTGAGTCACCACAGTCTTCCTTATTCACATCAAATGTTGTTGTAGTCTCATAGAAATAATCTTTCAGTGAAAAATTTAACGATTTTTTCCCACCTGCCGACCCCTATAAATCCGTTTTGCAATCCATTTATCCGTTTTAAAGCTGCAGAATCAAAAATCTGCCTTTCCGCCCTCAATTCAAAATGAATCTCGAGGTTTTCTCCCTACAGAGCAAGATGTGGACGAGTGTGGACAAAAAGGGCGTTTTTTGAAGGCGTTCAGATAAACTTAGCTGTTTCGAGAATAACCTGAATGTGGTGGTTATTCCGTTCTGGTATACCGGGTTTGATGGATTTGTTTAAGCCAGAAGCGTTTTAATTGTTTCTTGCGCAGCATCCAATTGTTGTTGTGGCAAAATCGAGTTTGTTACAGTGAAATGCACGAACTGTTTTCTTTGCGTGTTCAGCTGATATTGCTGTCAATGTTGCCTGCTGTATTTTCAAGAGGACACAGTCTTCTGAAAGATGCTTATCTAAGGCCAATTTGCTGTGAAGATTTCCTAGACAGCCGTCTACGAATGACGAAGGCAAGCACCAAGGATGAAGCCGTCGAAAATTTCTGTAAACTCAAATGAAAATCCGGCATACAGGCATGGTGGCATGAGAACACATTACGCTCTAAGGGCCGCTGCAAACGTGCTTATTCCTTTTGGAATGCGCAAAAAAGCATTTCGTTTGAGTTAATGAGTTTAGACATGATTCGACATGACTTTGGTTTATCTAATCTTTTGCTTCTACAAACTATCGACGTTTTACGTATGAGTGCCCGTTATGCACCCCAAAAATCATGGATTCCGGTTCCTTTGTGTCAATCCGCATACGCTCGGGTTTATTGGATCTGCTCAATATCAGTGCGTCGATAGGGTCTCTAGTGCATAAAAAAACAGACATTGTGACGGACTTGCAAAACTCACTTATATGACTTTTCGATTTTTTGCCTGAAAATTCCAATGGCGCCTTGCGAGTGAAACTTGCAGTGGTACTAATTTAATGCGTAAAGTTAATTGATGGAAGCCTCTTTCAAATATCACGGTTTTCCCTTTGCTAAACTCCTTCGCCCTCGTACACACTTGGCCTAGCGTAACCAGCTGTTTTTTTATTTTTTATAGCGCTGTTGATTATGACAATGCTATTTGGCATCCTGGCTTGCATTCACATAAACATCGAGAGCATATTGCTGCTCATTGGACAGAATCCCATCATTTCTTCGTAAGTCTACGTCGGTTTGGCCGTATATGAATCCTGTTGGCGGCGTCTGCCTTTGATTAACCACCACCACTACCAAAACAACAACCACAACAATAACACCCGTTTCTAGTATTTTTTTGAAGAAAAATTTATTTAGGGAAACCTTCCCCGTAAAATTTATGTTTGACAACCGAAGTGCACTGATTATGATGTCTATTGTAGGGATTTTTGACGTACATTCTGTAGACCAGAATATAAGTAGGCATGAGTACCTCATTGAAACGAACAGCTTGGCAAAAGACTTGAGAGTATGCTCGCGCTGCTTTTGCGAAATTTATTGAGTTCTATCCGACGTTTCTAAAATGTTTTCAAAACTTCAACAATAGTGATTTGGATGACATCTAAAAGGTTCCGAGATATTTTGCCAAAAATTCAAGGGTATTTCCACCTTGATTAATTATTCTAACCTTTTGCTGATTTACGCAATTACTTGCCATAGGAACAGCACAAGCAGTAACTAAGTGCCGATACACTCCTCTCTCACCGATTTTGCGACACTGCATGACGCAGCTCCGAGGATTTCGGCTCAGTGGTGGGTCTCCCAGCGCTCTTCGTGTTTTCTGGCACATGAACTCAAGTTTCCATCCTTCAGAACCAAACCTTTTAGGCTCAGTTTGAAAGTTGGTGTACCTATTTGAGCCGAAATTCATCAGCTACTGTAGAGTAACTGCGTAATATTCCGGAGCTGCCAACACGCAGTCTGTACTATAACATTATATAATTATTTACCATAATAACACCAAAGGTATCAACTTTCGTCCTGAGCCTGTAAAAGATCTACTCCAAGCACGCCGATTAATTTCATTGGAACTTAAACAAGGTTTTCGCTCACCATCGAACCCATGTTGAATTTTTTTATCGAACTCAGAAGCCTCTTTTCTGACGGTAGTTTTTCTTTGTCCATATTCAGTAACTCGTAACCATACGTGTTTTTGTGGTTACGTGACTGTCGATTTCGTTCCTGCCTTGTTAGTTTGAATGGAGTCAAGTGGTCAGTATGAGCCTGAATGCCGTAATGAGTTTTCGCTTTTGAGGATCTAATATACAGAATGTTTAAAAAGGCTTTTTTAGAGAAATTTTACTTTCAAAACGTAGGGAAAAGTTGCACAAGTAAATCCTGTCTGTGGACCTTCGCTAGGACTTTCATGAATCCTCGATTTTTTCAGCCGTGGTGGGATGGCTGGAACAAGTCTCCAGCTGTTCCATATGCAGGACTATGAGGGCACTTACATGCTAGATGCTGTAGTATGCACAAGGCAGAATCTTAGGATTTCATTTACTTAGGTGAGCGTGAAAGTTGATTTTAGTGATAGCTATTCTTCTTTGGAACTTTTTTCCTCTGTGTTACCCGAAAGCTGGCTGAGACCTTTTGCATCCTGATAATCTTGTCTATGTTGTTGTGCGTAGCCCATGACTCGCACTTACAGAGACCATTCATAATAGTTCATTAATATTTTAAATAGGTTGGATATTCTTGAATTGTTCCTTTCCTTGCATTATGATCGCTCACAGTAAAATGAGACACTTCGATAGGTGTTTACATTTGTACGTTTGTTTACACCCGTGCTAAAGTTTTAAGTGTTTGAACATTATATCCGTTTCTGTCTTTTCGGGCACCACGCGATTTGATTTCCCTTAAAAGACGAAGAAGCACGTATCTTCTAAAGGCTCTAAACCAGATTTCGGTCTTAGTTTTGTGTTCAACCTATTACTCAACGAAAATTCAGAACTTGTGACATTAGCCTTCCTAAACTACCTTATTATTTTTTTCGACTGACTGAACTCATTGGGCATATATATTGTTTACCCAGGACCACTGGTTTACCCCTCGTTTTCCATTAGCCTCTGTTGTCTGTTCCGTCGCATACTAGCCGTCGCACGGTCGCCGTCGTGCCCAGAGCCCTCAGTGAAACACTGTTTTACCAGGCTAACGCAGCGCAGCCGGAGCATATCTAGTAGTTAGCAGGCTAACTTCGCTCAACCTCCTCGTCACGTTTAATTTATCATGACGGCTGCCGGCATCCTGAGTGCTTACAGCCTCTGTGGCACATAATGTTTACGGTGTCTCGCACTACTGCGACAGGTTTTATTACCTCAAACTGGTGTGCTTGCTCTACTGCTTGACTTTCAGTCCTCCCCGTTAAGCAATCGCCGTGTTATCCTTTGGTTTTTAAAATCTTTGTTCTAGAATCCCTCGACACGTACGCATATCCGCAGTTAAAGGCTTTAATTTATAGCACTAGTCATCTAGCTGATTCATAGTAGTGCAAAACATTTTGCGATGTTTGACAGTGTTTTTCTTGAAATCACAGCTTTGATGACTGGCAGGGCATCACTCTCTTTCCACTTTATAATTTTCCATATGCCCGAAGGTGGATCTAAGTGCTGTGAGTGACGCAGTTAAATTACTCTACCTGTATCCTGGATAACCTCTTATCTGCACGTACATGAGGCAGACGTGACAATACGCTTGGAGGTATCTCATCAAAGTGGTTTGTCATAATGGACAGATTGAGAAGTAGCAATTGCAATGACAACTTTTCAGGAAGAGGACTGCTTTAGCCCCCCAGTCGACATCCGGCTACCAAAAACCCAATTTGGTATACGATGGAGATACTATCACAGAAATGATGCCTTTCTACCTTGAGTAACCTCAACTTCCTGCATAAGGAAACGGGTCACCTTAGGCCAGGCAAGATCGGCTGACTCTATTTTTCGACGCTTTGGCACAGTTATCGCTCGTTTACACCCGCCAATCCAATTCCTTATGCAGGAGAGAAGACCTGTCGTCCTCAAAGTCGGTTTTCGTTGACAGTTCGATGGGAATTTGAAATTTTCAAAACAGCTTATGTGATGGGAATTCAGTGTTGGTAAAATGTTTGTAAGGTTTGTAAACAGATCCCGAGAAATTCGTAGGTCCTGGTTTACGGATTACCCAAATAGTAGTTCGTGATGTATTTTCTTTGAAGTGAAAATACTGTTGTCGTTGGCGTTTTTAAGCAAATTTATCCATTGTTTCATCATTGTACGCAACCGAGAGATGAATTAACGCTTAACAAGTTTTGAGATGAGTCGTTAAACAGTATGATCAGATGCACTCTTTACGATTTGTGATCCGCAGTTAAAGTAGTCTTGTTATTTCACACGACAGATTGAAGAGCTAGTTCTTCACCGAAAACGGTTTCTTCACTCGCCCCAGGTGATCGTAACAAAGAATACCGCCTTTTTCTACCAAGACTACCAAGACTACAGCTGCATACGGAGGCATTTATGGCCTTCAGGAGATCGACATTGGTAGTGTGGAAGGCCGGAGTAGTATTAGTCTCGTCGTTTATCACATTCCTAATGCTCCATTGGCAGAACAAAGTCGAGATGACTTTTACGGTTGCACGGGACCCTTCTCCAGCAAAGCATGAATTACACGAGCTGATTTATCAGTTCACATCAAGCGGACGTTGTTTAGACTGGTCTCACAATGCTGAGACTTGCAATAAAGCCACATTCGGGAACGGCCATTATAACCTAGCCGTTACTCACGAAAGCCAGGTTAGCAATCTTCCGAGCCGTGACTTTTAGCGCCTCGTGATGGATAGCAGTCTTTTTAGTGTCATTGTTGTGATAACTTTTCTCAGGGGATCGCCTTCAGCGAATTTTTAATCTTATCTTGTGAGCCAGTGGTAAGTTCACGCAAAACTCGTCGAGAAAGAAATCAGTAGTAGCAGCTAGTATGACACAAGGGCTCGTCCTACAGGAAATAAATGTGCTTACTCCTCGTTTTTATTCAAATTTCCTTAAAAAGGCAGAGAAATCTACGAGAAGATAGTGAAACAAAGTAAAATAAATCTGTTAGTATGAACATTCCATGAGCATGCCAATAATATTTCTGGTTTTTGTTTCAACTGTAAGATAGTGGAATGGTATATTCTACGGTGCTTTGTAGTTATCCAAATATGAAATTTTTGGGACCCACTATGGAATCTAATCATATTGACTGTTTCTTGCTTTTCGCTGGAACTTTCACGCAATTCCTCCAGTACTCCAGTTAAATCAATCTAACTTCTGTAACAATGAATACTTACTATTTCATCCGGTGTAGAAAATTTGTTCCCAAGATATTTATGGAAAATTAACAATTTAACATGGAATTTAGCTTTTATCGACCTCAGAAGGATGAACTTAATTTTGTACACAAACAAGCGCAGTATTTGACATGTGCATTTACAGTTTCCGTATTGTCTCACAACACCCGCACGACATGCCTATTTGTTAGCCCAACCCTCCAATGGTTAGTTTTGACCTCAGCGCAGGTCTTCTCTGCAAACCCTCTATCCTCTGACCTTCGCTTTATTTTTTAGACTCACAGCGGAATACATTACCTACATCCTTCCCGGCCTCTTTGTAAGAATACCTCTAAGAATTGACTTTTCGCTTATCCTGCTATTTCAAAATGCTTTTGCGACCGCCTAAAAGCGTATATCATCGCAGCAGCCTATTTATCCTTTGTCGCCGATTCTGAGCGCCCTAATTCATCATCTGCCCTCGAAATGTCTCGACACCAGCTAACTTGCCATTTTGCCCTTTACGCCTGTGTTTTTGCACAAGCGTGAGGCAAACTGGTCTGTCTCTGCCGTGCCGGCGTATTGTGTGAAAGCTGGGTTGGCTATGTAAAGGTGGTCGACTTCCAGACAAGGGCCATATGTGGGGCTAGTCACACAAGTCGTTCTGGCCTCAGTTTGGCAGGATAAATGTATGAAGAAAGCCCACGAGGCCCCATGCAGTTCTGTCTTCAACTCACACAAGAGTCAGTCCCTTTAATTTTATCCTGTGCATGTGATGAGTGAAGTGAGTAGTGTTACTGACAGGACGCAAGTATTTCTACCATCTCGCCGCCATTACCTCCCAAGGCAACTTTGCCTCTAGTAGACATTCCAGTCGACCGTTGTCAGAAGAGCGGTTCCATTCTGATTCGATCTGCTGTTAAGAAGTGGAAGTCGTTTGCGGCTGTCAGACATACCTAGGTTTTAAACTGTGGTGTTAAATTTCCTCGAACTCAGGCGATTCTCCTTCAGCTCGTGAACACACCACTTCATCTGATGCGAGGTTAGGCGGTAGAAGTCGTAGTTGCCGATTTTCCTGTCAAATTTTTCGAATCCTTTTCTTTATAGATGGTTAATAAAACTTTAGTTAGCACTACTGCGTCTTATTCGGAGTTTCTGCTATATTATGAATTTACCTAACGTTTGCTAGACCACGCACAAATCGTCTAGATCCGATGGAACTGTCGAGCCAGGCGCCTGACCTCAGACTTATCACCGTCGATATAGGAGGTGCATATGGATCGGGTCACGCTTCATCATCATCATCATCTTCGTCGTCATAATCATAATCATCCTCCGTATCCTCAACCTCCTCCTCCTCAGCTTCATCATCATCATAAATGTCTGATGCATGGCCCCGTATCGTCCTAAAATTTGGATAGCCCAACACATCAACATGAACGCATCAACATGACCTCATTTTAGGGTTTGAGTCAAAGAAAGCAGTAGCTAATACGAAAGTCCTCAGTCTGTTAGGTTGGCGAAAAAATCATAGGTTCACACTTCAACGTTGAACCTGGGAAAACATTAAAATCGGTTGACCGTGCAGCTCAATTTTAATACTGAATTGAGGAATCCTTTCGCTAACTCCGTAAAATGGTGACGAGGTCGACTGAGTCGACGTGGTGACTTCCACTGATTATGCCCCAACTCTCAGTGAGGCTCCGAACCGACAAGGTTCCTGCATTTAGTGACTTTATTTTGGATGCAAATAGCGAGTTTACTTTTTATAAGCAGCCAATAGCGCACGAGCAGTTCAAGAATCTTGCCAACATTGACGATCAGCCCATTGCCAAGACACTCTACGAGAATTTCCTATATGTTTAAGTGTATGTGTATTGCATCACACTGGTGCTCTGACTCCTTGAGCTGATTTTACCAACAACAACAACAACCCTCCTCGCATTACCGTGCAACCTTTATACGCTATCGGGTCAATTGATGTTTAGTCCTGACCCCTTCACTTGATGCCTTCTGTGTTGAGGATGTCTAACGAACGTTGCTCAGGCCGGCACCCGATAAAAATTCGAGACAGACAGCCTGCTGTGAAGACTAAAATTAATTCTGTTGTGACACGGGCTTGAACTGACTCTTACATCGTCACTGTTGGGCGACAGCCTGGGCACATCTGCTACCGACTGTGACAGGCCTTTATCGACGTTATCTGGCGCGCCAACTTATTAATTCGTCACACTTACGGATCCAGCTGGCGTCCTTTTCAGTTTCATTCTTGTATTTTTAGATAAACGACGGGGTCTTTTTGACTCTAGGAGTGACTCGCTTTACAGTATAGTAATTTTATTTAAACTACCTGGAACTCTTCTCACTTGCTACCTTTGTATACTTCTTTCTCCTTCCTCTCCACCATTTGCCCTCCAGTTTGACTTCATGTTCATGACGCTGGCTCGTTATCTGGAGAGCCAGAACTTGGTGCGACCAATGGTACTGGCTGCCTGTGCGGGCACAGTCTTTACTTTATTTGCCCAAACCTTTGTGCTCCAATGGGACCTGGGCCTACGGTAAGGTTTAGTGCACGTCCGTTTAGTTTTTTTAACCGTCATCTCTTATTTATAACATTAGACAAGAATATTATCTGCGAGCTCCGAACTGCCCCTTTTTAGCTCTGAACCTTTGTATGGGATGGCGTCTTGGCATGCTAAAATTCATCTGGTTGTACATGAAATTATTCACCATGTTGGCAGCACAGTTACTAGCTAAAAACCCAGACACGTGTTTCGCCGGTATTATGGCTCTGTTTAATACAACTGCAAGGGGTCCGAATCATCAATGCGTTTCCCAGCATTCACTGTCTGCTTTGTGGTAAATAATCCAGTTTTTAAATTTTAGCCTTTTAATTTCCTCAGAAATTTGTAACCTGGAGCAGATCAGTTTATTCAAGGGCCTATAGGCGCAGACAGAAATTTGATATGAATATTTGGGCCGAAGTCCATCAGCCACTATGGGATAGCCGCTTAATATTCACAAGCTGCCAACAGGCTGTCGGTACTATAACTTATGAAATTATTCATCATACTGGCAGCACAGGTAATAGCTGGAGGATTTTCAGTGACCGATCTCATCAAACCTTAAATGAAATTCTGACATTGGTTTGAAATTTTAAAGAATTAATACTGACATTTGGGCAGCCTAATATCAACATATTTCAGTCACGCCAGGATGCCTGTATTATCACGCAGCTCGTTCCGCAGCCTGAAAAATAGCGCACTCGGTAGAAAATGACTACTTTATGTAGGCTGAGTTTTTTTATTGATTTTCAATTTCGGTATATATTTGCATCTATTTTATAGGAAACGTGCACGAAAAGTCTTTTTATGTACTCATTTGCTCGCAGTCGTCACCTTTTTCAAATTTTTGGCTAAAGAAGGGTATTTTTCCATTTTAAAAAGTTTCTAATCCCTTTATAATCTTTAGCCTGCTCTGTCGTTGCATTTGCGTTCAGGGATTACAGACCACAAGCTGGATAGTTTCAATTCAAAGGAAACCGTTTAGACAAATTTAAAGTGCTCACCGTAACTTGTTTGTATTGTCGCTGACGTTTCGGATAACTTGGTTGGCTCTTCATTGTCAAAATGTCTACTGCTAATATCGATCAGTATTTTGAATGACAGGCCGAACTTGTCGGCCCTGGACTGATTGATTTTTCTCTCGTTGGCTCCCTCAGCCCTGGATGCTTGTACAGCTTGACGGCCGCTGGTGTAGGGCAACTTCACATCGGTCGATGTTGCTTGTAAGCCTGCCTCCTCTTCCGGTGGTTTCGTCGCGTGGTCGTCTTCGCATATATGCCTTAGTTCCGTTATAACCACCTTCTCCTGGTCTTTATGCATTTAATGACTGAGGACTTGATAGGCATTTGGAAGGTCTAGATGCCTGTTGATAGAGTTGGCATCGGAATACAATGCCTCAAGCGTAAGACGTTCGGCTTTTGAGGTTCCTCAGACAATGATGATCGCTCCTTGAATGTCAAAAGTGTGGCCAGTCTCTCCAATATGAGCTGCGAACTGTGCGTTTGGGTCTAGCCTCCGAGCCACAAGTTTGTGAACATGTAGGCGTGTTTGCAATTTTCGTCTAGTACATTCTCCTATGCCATTATAAGGATACTATTTAGGGCTATTTAAAGTTCGCAATGGATTTGGTTTGTTTTGTATGCTTTTTAAGGTCCATTAATAAACGGACATAAAAGATGCTATTTAAATGAACGTCGTGTGGTCTAAAATTCTCCTGATTACAACAACTTTTAAAATAAAACGATACCATTTCTTCCAGTAAAAAAATCCAAGAAAACCCTAGTTTCTACCAAATGAGAACAATAAAATGTATTGTTGTGCACATTTTCGATAAAATATATTTGCTGTTACACGGGGGTCAACACAATGAAATAGGCATGTTGCTAAAATGTTCACTTTTTACTGAGTTCAGGTATTGCAGGTGGTCGAGAAAGTGCTTTCAAAAGCTCTCATCCTGATGTGTCTGAAATACTTTTGAAAAATCCATCTCTAGCACACTTTTTCGGTCCATTAGGTTGGCAGCGGCCACCGGGTGGACGTCAAAAAAGCATTCCGAGTTAGTGCCGGCGAGACTCACCAAGTTCCTGCGTCCTCAAGCTCCCCTAACCCAAGATGAACCCAACATATTCGTACTCGCATCCTGCAACGTCGCACTGCATCAGTGATGCAGAGGCCTAACTCACTGTCAGACTCCTCTTCTCCCTCTCCTTTGCCCTTCTCCCCCCCCCCCCCAAGCCTCTGGCAGACATACACTGTGATCATCTTCGACATGTCTGACCGCCCTCAACCCTCTCTCCCATAGCTACGGTTGATTGGCTGTTTTACTTTTGCTGCTCTGTCCACCTTATACTAATGCACAGGCCTGAGAACGTTCGCCGGACTAGACTTCTTCAGCGGTTACCTGAATATCATCGTCGGACTTCAAATACCCTGAGATTCTATCATACTGTAATCAGTACCACTGCACTTGTTGGTACTGCGAAAACGTTTTTTGTGGGCGTTGTCCAGCCTGCACTTCCTCTTAGAAAGTCATTGTATCCGATAAATTGGTTAACATTATGTTACCGCTGGACTGAACAAGTTTAGTTTTATCAATCAAATTAAACGATCCTTGACATAGCAAGCAGTTAAAAGAAAATACTACATACTTTTGGCTCGTCATAAGTTGATATTCGGTCATTTCTGGGAGCTTGGATTTTTTTTATTAACCCGTATAAGTTAAAATTGCCGACGGAAGTTGAGCCATCAGGACCGGCTGACACGTTTTGACTCCGTAACGATATTTTATCACCTAAATTGCTTATCGGCCCTTTCCTACCTCCGCGAAATAGCCGCTTTCCCTTAAAGGACAAGAACAACCGTTTTAAGCACAGTTCGTTTTCTACAAGCTTCGTAGGAAAGGCTCAGAATGATACCGATTACAATTGTACATCTTCAGTCCTGGAGGCCTCTGTCCCTTTTGCCGTCACTGGCATTATTTATTAAGTTTAAAACGCTGACTTTGAGTGATATTCCCGTTTTAGTGCTTCCGCTGGATTCCTCTCTATATCTTTCGGGATAATGCTTCTTGGCGAGATACTCTATATCTTTCGTTACCGCGTGTATGTGGAGACCTGGGGTGGTAAGTCCAGCTCGAACCACTTTTACTCTTACTCTCTCTCTCTCTTACTCTCTCTCTCTCTCTTTCTCTCTCTCCCTCTCTATCTCCCCCTTGTGTTCTTGAGCTGAGCCTTCGTTTTTGTTTACCAGGATGCCTTCGGGTCGCTATTGGCAGTTGATATGGACAAAACAGTTTTTATGACTGAACATTTTGTCGGTATCTTCTAGGAACACTAGTAGAGTTTACATGGGCAGAGAAAATCGGCGAAAAAAATTATACCGCCTAAGTAGAGGATCGTTCGTGAACGAGCTCAGCACTGTATTTTGTGACATTTCTTCGTTTTAAGTCATGGTGTTATGGTGCATGCTCCATGCTGGTGAAAATTGCACACTCAGTCCTTAATCATTCCTATTTTAAGGATATCGGTTTGCGCTTCATACGTTTCTTGTGTACTTTACTGACCATGAAGATGCAATACGATACACCTTGCCATTTCTCGAGGTGAGGATAAATAAACTGAGCGATGGTAACCTCGCAACAAGTGCCCAGAGGAAAGAAGCTAACGCTGAGATTATCCTAAATTATGGCAACAACCACCCCATTGCTCACAAAAGAAGCTGCGACCGAACTCTGTTACATCGGGTCTACCGTTATTGTAACGCTGATGGTCTCCTAGAGAAAGAACTTCCTTACCTGTATCGGTTGTTTCGATCCAACGGATATACGATCAGTTTTGTAAAAAACTGTCACAAGTGCCAAACAAAACCACTTAGCCCGACCCCAAATGGATAAATATTGACACGGAAATTCCACTCCCTGCCATATATGCTGGGAACAACTGAAGTGATCGCCCGGCAGTCAAATCGCTTTGGTATTCACGTTGCTCACAAGCCAGCATCCTCACTACGTGCAGATTTATCTCGAATAAAGGATCCCATCCCCAAAAAGCAACAAACTAACATAATGTATCGCATTCCGCGCGCAAATTGCTCCTGCGTGTATGTTGGTCATACAAGTCAACATCTGGGAACCCGTACCAACAAACTAGACAAACTAGCTGTCCGTCGCCGAGATCCCTTGTCCCTCGTCTTTGCGCACGTCATCGCGTGCGACCACCGGTTCAGATGGGATGACAATGAGGTCATCGCCATGGCCAACACTAAACGAGCGAGAGAAATACTCGAGGCTTGGTACTCCAGTACGGATAGTATCAATCGTCAAGTTGACGTGGACTCCAATTACGAGTACCTGCGTTCAGGGCTTATGTCTTCTGTCCTATTGGCACATCAACGACCGCGACTACAGCCGCCTGGAGTCTAACCGATCCACCATATACCCTCCCCGCCAGCACCGGGAGCCGTAATTGTTCCGCCTACCCTCCCCCACCCTCGTTCACAAACATACAATGACTCACACTCTTACACGCCACTGGTCCGTTTGTCCTGTCACATTAACAGTCAAATGTTACCTTCTAAATTTCTCACTTTTCTTAATTTTGTCTGACGATGGGTTGGTGTCACTAGCTCAAAAATTCACGATTACAACTCAGTTTTTCCAAAGAACCTCTTCCCTTTTTCATTATATCTCTCGGAATGCATTCTACCTCTGATCTACATCCTTAACTATATTATAAGAAGTATCTATGGCAGGCCTAGATGACTGACAGTTCGATTTTCGCAGCTGTGATTTTGTTTATAATGAAGCAGGCTTTCGCTACACCTACCTCACGTTCGATTTTAACATACTCGGCATTCCGATGGTGAAACCATCTCAAGACTGTCGTATATCACAGAAGTGAGTCATGCATAAGAGCCACGATGAGAAGGTGGAGCTGTGGTCTGTCTCACACTCCAGGAGAGTTCTGAGTGCTCTCCTCAACTGGTAGCTCTCAAAGCCACAACTTTTAGCTGCCTGGGTCCAGCGCATGCCACTATTTATGACAACAGTTCATTTCGATTCTAAGACATAGTAACTCAAAAAACTTACTGCATGAGCCGATTTGGCCTGGGCTTCGGTCCAATGCAGCACCCCGTGCAGTTCACTCATATGGGGAAGGCTCAATTGACTGGGGATGCGAGGCCGTCTGGGAGGAGGTGCTGTCTTGTGGTTGGCTGAAGGCATTTTCTCTATTCGAAGTGTTTTGAGAGAGTAACGCTTTATTTTGGAATTATCATTTCAAAATTTTTAGCAGAAAGGCCTCCATTCACTGTGGTTAAAATTGGTACTACAAAGAGATTACGGAAAGAAAACAGAAGATATATAGGAACCAAAAACTGCAGCTGTCGGCACCATGAACAGTCCTTCCTGAATTCGTCGCGAAAATTGTGCCAGATTTTCTTCAAAACGGTGCAGGCGTCGTTTGCAAATGACCTTCTTATCGTTTAATATAAATAAAGAATGGGAAATAGCAATATTTAATTAGAAATATAGGCCGACCCATGTGCATATAAGAAAATTCACATGTGAATGAAGGTGAAAGAAATCGTGGCTCAAATTCAAAAGCCCGCAGACCATTTCATTTTCATTGATCGTACAAATGAAGATTATAGTATGCGACCAAGCTCATGGTACATTGACTGAAATTCAGATCTGTAGTTCCGGTTGAAAGTACTACTTAGGGAAGGTTCGATACACACGCAAGTTTCACGCAATATCATACCAAGGTATTTCATGCATTTCACACTGCCGACCCTTGAAAAAAAAACATTTTTTGTATCACCTTAGTAAATTCCACCAATGAAAATGTCGGTTTAGCCACCGCATATTTTCCAGTGATCGTAAATATTCCTATAAATGTGTTCTTATTTCATTGATACGAGGCACATAATTCACTTTCTGGCCATTTTAGAGGAGTTTTTGTCCCTGTAATTGCTATACATGAAGCTGCAACATTTTTCTATTTTCCAAATGTTTACTTAAGTCATCATTTGACCCCAGTTTGTTTTTCTACTAGCATTAAGGGTTCTCAAATTGAATGTGGTATCCATTCCATCTGGAAAAATCAGGCCTCCTATGTATGCCATTTCGAAGAAGTCTTCTGGTGTCGTAAACTTTTGCGGTTGACATGATTCACGTAGTATAATCGATAAAACGATCCCAGCATGCACGCATAAGTCCACTTATCCAGCAGTTTCATTATCTCCCAAATTCTTTTAATGGCAAACTTGTATGCGGTGAAAAATGTCCTTCCATCTAAACACAAAACCAAAAGTAGCCAAACTTTTCCACAACATGGCATGATAAACGAATTTTTTGTGTAATAATTTAGAGAGTATTCAGCCACAAAAATCCACGCAAAATGTCTGCGCCACTTTAACACTCATTTATCACAGGTCTAATTTTCCAAGGTGACTGATAAAGTACTTATTGAGAGGCTGGTATTCTGTCAATTATCAAGTACCACGGGTTTTTTTGGCCTGCTAACCCCTATTGCATGCTCGCTCATGTATTTAATCCTTCTCAATCGAAACCGTATTTTAGAATTTCAGGCATGATTTCACATATAAACTCTCGCGTCTGATGAAGCGTTCCACAGTCCTGCGTTTAGGCCTGCTGTACGTCGATCTGGCAAGTCAGTCACCTTGTTCAGTGTTGCCTGTCATTCAGCAAGGCTTTACCCGCTGCCTTCTGTCAGAATCCTTGGGTCTCAGCTTGGTCTTCCGGAGTAAGGGATGAGGATCCCTGCCCTTTAATTCAGGAGCTAAAGAAAAAATCCTCACTCCACTAAATCGCTCCATGCAATTTCTGTCCACTGAGCAACAGTTTAAGCAGAGTTCGGGCCAACCAGGAGGTTTTGTGCGACGGATGTCTGCTGTTACGCTTACATACGCTACCGATATCCTCTTTCCGGTATTGGATCATTTAGGCTGATGGGGATTCGAGTCTTTGAGTCTGACCCCTCCCAAACTCGATTGTTTAGATCGCGCTTCTGCACGTAAATACTACTTAAGCTTGACTCCGTCCCCTCCCCTTCAACGCAGTTTTCAATGTTTTCTATCAAATTTGAGTTTAGAGATATTTTAAATGAACCAAATGTTTCACTCTACTTCATGACTAACGTCTCCACGTTTGATGTGAGCGCCCTGATCCTGCAATGTAGTGAGCTGCTTCAGCCTTCAAAGCGACATGGAGGAGAGGGACTTCATGCAAACACGAGCGTCTATTGCGCAGAGGGGTTGGTAGAGGCGTGGGCTTGGGATTTTAATCGTTTATTCGTTTTGAGACTGGCATTTAGTCAATCCATCACCTATGGCCAAATCGGCTTTTTATGGGCACCGTACTGATTCTGACCGTTTAAATGGCCCGTCTGTCAATTTTACTGTGCATTAACACTAACTTATATTTTGGAAACATTTGTAGATTAACTGAGTTCTATGTTCGGAAAACAAGAGGATGAAACAGCACCGGCTGTATCATCTGATTGCCGATTTTCTCTTAACTAAACTCTTATACAGATTGAATGTATTTTGTTTTCAAGTCGCGGTGTAAGCATACTTGCAACGGAGTGACTGCATTTTTGTGACGAGCTTCCGGTTGCAGCAACACCCTAGAGCTTTTACCACTGAAAAGTTTTTGACGTTTGAGAATTCTGCATTGAAACGGAGGAGTAGGAGGGGAAGGGGGATTTGCACAATGATTAAATCGACCGGAAAGCTACTGGGGTACTAATGGGTGGCAAGGGTGGAATACGGACGCCCCGACCACTTAAAATAGGTGGCCTTGCGATAAACTTCACGAAGGGTAAATATTCCCGAGTCATGTCCCTAACATAGAACTAAAATTTAAACTTAGTCTTAGCCCTACCCTAAGCCTAAACCTTACAGATAACATGAAACCGAAGTTCAACCTTAACCTAATCCTGCCCCTAACCCCAAATCTGACGTTTACCCTAACCTTAAACTTAACTCTATATTCAACCCTAACCCTTATTTTAACCCTAAACCTGCTTACTCTGGAATTTGCCGCAAATCCACATGTATGCGTGTGGTTCCTGTTCTCATGTTATGTTAAGGCGGCCATACAAGGCATCCTTACCTAATGGGCTTAATGAACGTTACTCTTGTATTGGTTAGTTTTGTATACGATCATCTCCAAGAATTCTACCAGAGAACTGATGGGCAAATTGCAAAGTCCATTATCCGTCCTGCAATGAGATAGTGTTGTCAACATTCGCATTTCCCTCAGTTTCTTGTGTGGTTTAACATAACGGACTGATGCCTGTAAGTAAACCATGAATGATTACTTCACGTTTCCTTTTCTTTGGCACCATCAAACTTCGTTTTCATCTTTGATCAATTTAGCTAGACTAATACCTCGGTAGGCTAAGCACTAAACTCCGAAGTGCTGTTTTTATATCCTCTCTTTCCGGTCAAAACGATTGTGCTCCATTGTCTTATGGTTGCTGCTGACCAGTCTGTTCAGTTTATCAGCTTACTTTATAGTGCTGCTTGGTTCTTGTGATCGAGTTACCGCTTCTAGGTCTTCGGCGTATTTTTCTTGATTTTTAGGTTGTGATCTTTTGGGAGCTATGTCCGAATGGGGCATCTTCTTCAGACTTGGCATTCCAGGCATCCTAATGATCGCCCTCGAGGAGTGGTGCCTTGAATTGAATACATTTGTCGCTGGTAAAATATTACTTCTCTTTTCCCTTTATCACTATTTCTACTTTGTCCGGGATCCTTCAATAGGCTCCGTTCGGTCGTATACCCACCATTTGTTTGTCTTCTTCTAGGTACCATAAGTGAGGAAATTCTGGGTGCCCAAGCCATCGCATTCCAGATTCAGTCTATTATTTACATGGTAGGTTCCTTCTGCTCGCCCTTCGGCAAAATAATTTCTTTTAAAGGAACCATTTAAATCGCAAAATCTATGCGAGTTGTCGCTTTGAAATTCCTACAACTTAACCCTCCTCCATCTCCTGCGTTTTGAAACATGCTGCCTGGCTATTTCAGTATACCATATTTGTTACTCTTCCTTTCGTTGACACTCCTGTGGGTGAACCAATATAAACACTCTTGAAGTTTTTGCAAACGAAGATGATGGAAACTGAAGTGGCATTGCTGCGCTTTAAAATACCAGTAGCCGGTGATTCTTCAACTCTATATTCTGGCGCAGTTGAGCTTTTATTCCAACCGCAGAGTGGTTGTTGCACCTTAAGAATATAAAGCTTGTACCCCCTATGAGTTGCTGGGATCGTCCACGACCGAGTGAAGTCACGAGGAGGCGTTTCATGTGTTCATGATGTCGCTTAGCTGCCCCTTTATATGCGGTCAAGGGAGGGTTGATTGTCAGGGTAGTGTCTGTTATCCTTTCCCCGTTATGATTCTTCGCTTGCAGTAGGTCTCGAGCAGACGAGGAGATAGCTGAAACTTATTGCCTTTCGCAGTGCAGTTCCCGTCGAAATTCGTTCGGACTCTGATTGTGTCACACTGCCCGCATGGTTGTCATACAACTATGCCTTTTCTGTGCATCGTTCTCTGTGGGTTCTTTGTTGAGACGTTCCCGTAAAGAACCGTTCGTCCTGCTCACGGAAAATGGGTAGCCACATGACTTCCCCTGATGCCTCAGGAGGTCGACAACCAGGAAATGTAGGGTCTGCCAGCTAGTACCATCTTGGGAACGTCTCGGACCCTGCTACCCACTTCCTGCGGCCCTTCTTGAATGACAGTTCGACTGTCGATTACGACTGTGTCCATCGTGTACTCCACAGCATGCTGGTTCAGGGACAGTGACTTTAAATGCGTCTGCCTTGCTCTGATCCATTCCTCCATCTGAGTCCGGTGTCAAGACAGATTTAAAAAGACGGGAGATGGGAGAGAGGACAGGCTCACGTGCCGTGGTTCACTCCCAATAAGGACACAACAAAAATGAGGGAAGTGGCTCGGATCCCAGCTAAATGCTAAAAAAGTCATATTAAGAAGGTGCCATCACAGTCTGACTCGGAGTTCAGGAAACCGAATTATCCCGTCAGCTGGCAGCCTTCTTATCCATGGCTTTTAGCGCACCGTGATAGCTTCAAGCTTGTCAGATTGTTTATGGTGGGGAAAATGCGCTGAGCTATCGATCTCACTCCCTCTTCCCCACCCTCCAGGATCAGGCCACCGTCCGAGCCGGCCGGTTGTCTGATGCGGCGGTGGCTGACAGGGCGGGCGAACTCGTCTGCGCGCGTCACAATACGACTTCGTCCACTTAACGCACACACCCGGATTACCGAAACCACGGGGTAAGAATCAACCCTTGTCGTCTAGATCCCAGTCCTCTGGTCAGTCATTAAACACACACTGGGCTAATAGCGTGGTCTGTTATAAAGCTTCAGTTGGCAGCACTCCAAGCCACGGCTTTCCGTAAAGTAGGATAGTCTCAGGCTCGAATCACACATGCAACAGCGTGGCCATATGTAGCGGGAGTCGAGGATGGTACTTCCTTCTCAGCGGAAGATGCTGGTTTAAAACACCTTTTGTTTGGTGTTGCGGGTGATCATGCGTGATTTAGAGGCTGATGAGGAGAGATGTGGTATAGGCGGCGGTGTTCTACCGCAGGTTCTCATGGGGATGCGTGTGTCCTACTAGGCGCATGCGGTGTGTGAATGTGCTTCGACAGCGTATACGTGAGCCAACGATCCAGAGTGAAACCCTAAATTTTTCGGTAAGCTTAGTATCGGATTTATTGGATCTGGTGTACTCTCTTGCGCGTTACCAACGTTGGAGACAACGAAAAACGATCAGAAGAAGTTAAGACAGCTGAGGGCTTGGACTTGAAGCGGCTAAAGGTATCTGATCAGTTCTCTATACATACAATCTATTCCTTCACGTGTAGTGGCAAAAGCCGGGGAGTTCTGGTGACTGTCGATTAACACCCAGAGCCTGGATAATGGAACACATAATCCGATCACACTCAGTAGTTCGGGGATCTGTCTGTGATTTTAAAAACTTAAACCGATAGAACATCCCACGCATAATGATTGTTGCATTCTAGGAGCCTAAAATGACCGCTGGAATTCACCTTAATGTTAAAAAGCGAAACAACCATGAAATCGATATAGATGCTATCATCTTTCAACGTTTTTAATTGATGAGAACATCCAAGCTTCCTGCGTTTCTCCTCATTTTTGTATGCGTCTTGACTACCACTGACAACACTGGGTTGTCTAGCTCTATAATGTGGTTATTCTCATCTAGGTATAGGTTTAAGCTCCGATGGACTTGGTCTTTGCTGATTCGTTGAAGCTATTTCCTTCTTCATATCGCTGTCATTATCAAAAAATTACTTTACAGACGATTAGTGAGTGTTATCCTCTCTGTCTGAATGATCTGCCATCGACCAGATCAGTCTGAACAGATACCCTCCAAGGGATAATTGAAGTCCAGAAAATCACTCTTTTGGTTGGAGTATCCGCCGTCTACGTCCTTACTGATCCCACTGTCATTTTTCCTTTAGTACCCTTTCTCAAATCTTTATTTGTTTTCCTCTAGTTAAATGGCGTCTGATCAGACAAATGCAAAGATTGTTAGACGTAGCCTGTAATTTGCAAATGGGATTTCCATTTGAATGATATTACTTAGTGGAATTTCAACACTTAGACATATGCACAGTCTTATCCTCACAACCCGTGCTTAAAATTCCCTTCGTTACGCATCAAGCCCTTTTTAATTCGAAATTATTTTTATGGAGCAGGCTACCTAAAAGTCTGTTCCTTCAATCACCTGATGAACTCTCCCATACGGGAAAAATGTATTTGAGCTCATCGAACTTCAACTGAGAAATATCAGATACAATTAGCACACCACCCCGCTTCAGTATCAGTATATTTGAGGGAGATGTAGGTGAGTCACCTTTGAATTCCCTATTTGTACATGCGAGTTGTGGTATCAAAAAAATAGTATCTCAATATGTTGGCGAGGCCAACATAGTGGAACATAGTTGAAAAAGAGCAGACAGTGAAAAAAACTCCCGGTGATATTTAGGAGAAAAAAACTAACGCCCTTGGGGGGCTCCAACGGGGGGCATTTCGGAGGTCACATGAATCAGCCAGATTCTCCCTTGCTGATTGCAGAGTCCGTTGGGATTTCAAAGGCCGAAATATATGTCCAGATCATCCTCGATCCATTGCGGTTCGAACCAAGGGAGAACGTTCATATACCTCATGGACGACGGTCGCCAGGTCCAGCTGATGCGAACACTCATGGTGTCACCAAGGTGTGCAAATAAGTTAAGCAGCAAAGACCTCGAGGACCCCAGCATGGGAATAATGGGAGAATGCAAGCCCTCGAACGAAAATAACAAACATAAAGGAATGTTACTCGAATATAGCTAGTTGTATCATAAATGCCTTATTTTCTGATGTCAAACTTGTAGATTTCAGTTAGTGTTGTAGCTCGCACCATTATATCGATCTAACTTTCGCTTAAAAACCTCCAAGGAGTCCGACATAACAACATCCAGAGGAAGACTATTCCAAGCTTCGACTACTCTTTTTGAGAAGAAGTACTTCCGAGTGTCCAGCCTTGCTCCAGTCACACGTAATTTGAGAGGATGACCTCTCAAGTTCGTCGTTTTTGCTAACTCGAAGAAATCCCCTGGGACGAGACAACAGTCCTGGACGCGTAGAATGCGGAATGTTAGTATCAGGTCCCCCCGAAGCTGTCTATAGTGCAAGGGAAAGAGATTGAGACTCGACAGCCGTGTTTCATAAGGCTGTGAGCCATGTCCAAGGACAAGTTTGGTTACTCGCCTTTGGACCTTTTCGAGGACCCTTTCGCCGCCCAGGGTTTCCAAGCTTGGATAGCGGACTCCAACTGTGGCCGCACGAATGTTCCGAAGACTTTAACGAAGCAGTCGGTAGTGAAGGCTGCAAAAGCACGTTTAACGAGGTACAGAATCGACATGGCTGACTTCGCTACCTTTGCGCAATGTAGGGAGGGTTTAAGCGAGGGCGTCATCCAGACTCCAAGGTCCTTTTGGACATCCACTTCTTTCAATGGAATGCCATTCAGACTGTAAACCGTACGGTTCGAAGGATTGCTTTTCCCGACTCGTATGATGTTGCACTTGCTCTCATTAAACGGCAAGAACCAGTCATTTGACCATTTCTGGAGTCGATTTAAGTTTGCCTGCAAGTTCTCTTCATCAGCCGCAGTTTGAATGACGCGCCAAAGTTTGAGATCATCGGCAAACATGGCAATATCGCAGTCCAGTTAGTTGGCACAATCGTTGATGTAGACAATGAACAAAATAGGGCCGAGAACAGAGCCTTGGGGAACACCACTCTCAACCTCAACTTTAGTCGACTGTTTGTCGCTGATATGGACAGTTTGTTAGCGGCCAGTTAAGAAGTTTTCTATTCATGTCAGAAGTCGACCTCTTATGCCTATGCGGTTGAGTTTATAAAGAAGGCGGTGGTGCTGCACGCTATCAAAAGCCTTTTTGAAGTCTATATAGACTGCGTGCACCGTATTTTCACTATCGACCGCTCCAGTCCAACGTTCTAAACAGTAGAGCAAATTTGTGACGCAGGATCTACCTCTACGGAAACCCTGCTGGGCTTCGGATAGCAGATTGTTATGTTCGAAGAACTGCATTAGTTGTTGCTTAATTATTTTTTCCATGATTTTGCAGCAAACTGAAGTTAGGCTGACCGGTGGATAATTGTTTGCAGTGACCGGCTTCCACCCTTAAAAAGCGGCGTAATACATGCGGATTTCCAGTCGGCTGGTAGACTTCCGGTCTGGAAGGATGTTTGGAAAGCGTAGAGAGTGGTTTTGCCAACTCTCTCGCGAGCTCTTTCAACAGCTTGGCAGGTACTTCATCGGGACCCGGAGACTTAGATTCCTTAACCCCAAAAGTTCCTTGAGGACAGTAGTCTCGGTGAAATTAAGAGTCTCGACTATTGTATCCACTTCGAAGCCATCGGTAGGATGATCGTATCTCGTTTCCTTTGTGAAAACCGACTGGAAAAATTCCGAAAGATTATCAACCTTCGCACCGTCTTCAGTAAGGTCTATGCCCTCGGCGGTCCTCAGCAGTGGTATCGGATCCTTGTTCCGTGTATTCTGCCTGAGGTAACCGTAAAACAGTTTCGGGTTCACGGTGGCCCGGTTCAGCAGGTCCACTTCGAAAGCCTGTCTTGTTCTAAAAATAAGGCCCTTGACCCGATTTCTCTGCATTTTGTACGCATTTAGAGAGTTCCATCCGTAAGCGATTTTTTCCACAATCTCTGCTTTTTGTTAACTTCAATTTTTAAGGACTGCGTAAGCCATCGTGGTCTGTTGGTTAACCTTTTTCTCAAAATCGGACAGTGATTTTCGATGAGCCAGTGCAGTATGTCCCGGAACGTTTCCCAGTCCTCGGTTATGTTTCGAAAGAATATAGGTTCCCACTGAGTGCGCATGAGTTCAGCCCTCATTCCACCGAAATCGCCTTCTGATTGTTGTGGGTCTTGCTGGTATAGAAAATAGTGAGTACTCCCATCGCAGTACCACGTGGTCACTTTTGCCTAGCGGTGGTTGACGTGACACTTCGTCGATGCTGTCGTGCGACTTCGTGAGAACTAGGTTCAGGCAATTGGCCTGTTGTCCTTCGCACACCCTGGTTGGAAAAGTGACGTGCTGTGTGAGACGTAGCTTTAGCGTCGTGCTCAGAAAACAACCGTCAAAGGCTACGTCAGAACTATGTGCGCAGGTCGAGCTCCAGTCGATGTGAGGCGCATTGAAGTCACCCATGATCAGGATATCCAAACGTGAAGCAATCTTTTTAAGCTCCTCTAGCAGGTAAGCATCGGCTACGGGGTCTCTTCTCGGTGGGCTGTAGACTGTCAGGACATCTAGACTTGATGTACCTGGCACTTTTACGGATAGCCATATCGCCTCGGAAGTAGACGCGAGTTTATAAGTTTTGTGTAAAACTGTAAGTTCGCTTTTCACGTATGTGAGTACGCCACCTCCTTGATGCTCTTTCCTGTCTTTTTCTTAAAAGTTGGAAGCCAGCCATAGTTACCTCTCGGTCGTCCACGTGTTGGGACAACCAAGTTTCTGTTACGGAAATTATATCTGGAGAAAGATCGCAGACATGAATCTTAAGCTCGTCGAGCTTCGATAATATACTCTGTGCCTTGGTGTACAGGAATGTTAGTTTTCGGTTTGCTCGGAAAGTGCTAACAGTCGGGCGCGAGCCCCTGTTTACTGGGCCAACTGCGTGGTAATCCGAAACGGGCCTCTCCAGAGGGAGAACAATGGACGATGGATCACTTGGTTGTGGTAAATAACCAAATTTTTTCCCCCTCGCTGAGCCGCCGTCTTAGTTCGATGACAAGTTGATGGCGTTTGTTCCGCTCCGCAGGTGAGAAGTCCTGTTGAAAAAAAACTCCAAGGTTTGAGTTTTTTAACTTAAAGCACCTCGACAGAATGAGACTGGCTTCCTGGCTACTGGTCAAGATAACTTTTAGAGGCCTAGAACGTCTTGATTCAGATTGGCTTTCGGGCCGTTTTCCAAGGCGGAAGGCTTTTTCCAGTTCAATCGACATATTAGGTTCCAACATATTGTTCAGGAGTTCATGAAAGTGGTTCATGTCTTCAGAATATCGGTCTACTGGAGTCGCAGCTGTTGATTCAGGTAGTCTCTGTATTATGAAAATTTTGTTTCGGTCCGTGGCATTTTTTGTAACTAGGACGCTGTCTTCCACTATCTGGTGGGAAGGTTTCACGTTGCGCATTGGTGATGATGGAGGGGATGCTGATTGGCTATGTGTTGGCTTTGATCCGTTTTTTTTGGTTTCGGCGAATTCCACGGGTTCGACGATTTTGAATCGCAGGTGGTAGTTTCGATTGGGGAATCAATTCCACTGCTTGTGCTTGGTGTGAGAATCTCAGTAGTTCCTGTGGAGGACAAGGCAATGGTCAAAGCCCCGTGTTCGAGCTTTTTTGAGGAATCTCTCGAAGTCGGTTGTCCATTGGCTTTTTCCTTCTTGGTGTCAGTTTTGCGTTTTGGACGGCTTTTTTTGTTTACGGCGGACTATTTTTGTCCTGCGCCGTTGGTACTTGTTGTTCGGTAGCCGTAGCAGTTGTCGAAGTTGTTGTTGGGATACCCTTTGATCGAGTATCAATGGTTTTGCTTCTGGTAAGTCGTTCAGTGGACTCCTGAGTGGCATCTACTGCTTTAGAGGTGCCTTTTAGCGCAGATTTTATTTGTCTTATCTCATCCTCGAGCTGGTTTAGCTTCATGGACAGTTTTTGACAGCCTCCAAAAATGGCAGTGTCGTCAATAGCGTGCATATTAATTTGAGAGAGCGATCGCCGCCGTGATGAGGTGGTCGAATGGTTAGCGAGCGTCGCCATCGCGTTGGTGGTCGCGGGTTCAATCCCGGCTTGCGGCATGACTTTTTGAATTCTTGTGTGGTGACTTAAGAAGTAACGGGTGGCTAGGTGTAGGTTTACACTATCAGCACTTTTACACAAGCAGTATATAAATTATCTACTCCGCCTTTTTTTGCAAATTAATGAAATCCCCCGAACGTTCTTAACTACTTATGCTAGTGGAAGTTTTTAAAAGTATTTGTTATAACGAGTTACTCGATATAAATTGCACAATCAATTAGACAGAATATGGATACTGAACGACTCAGCCTGTTTTGTAGATACTCCTCAGAAAGCCTGACGAGCAGTTAGAACCTGGATTGGACTGGTAGGTTGTGTAGGCCAAGCCAAGATTTCCGGCAGGTTGCTCTATTTGGAGAACTGTCCTAGTCGAACAAAAGTCCTCAGAAACCCTGGAGAGCCGTCAGAATGGATTGGACTGGTAGGTTATGTAGGTCAAGATTTCCGACAGTGCTCGATTTGGAGATCTCTCCTGGTCAAACTGTGAGGGTATCGAAGGCAACTGGGCGGAAGATTCAATTAATGGATTCAATAATTTGAACCAATAAATGTCTGTGGACTGTTTGTTTCAGTGCAAAGACTCGATTAAATTCGGTCTTCTTTGTTGCTCGAAAATTCAAAACCGCGCGGCACCCGTTCTGTATATATATATATATATATATATATATATATATATATATATATATATATATATATATATATATATATATATATATATATATATATATATATATATATATATATATATATATATATATATATATATATATATATATATATATATAAATATATATATATATATATATATATATATGCGACCATAGCCAATCCCGAAGGGAAGACAAAATGCAATTAACGCCTTAGAACTCAGACATTGTCAAACTGTAGAATCCTCTGTTAGACTCAGTTAACTAAGTATTTTTTCGTGCAGAGCTGGGGGACCAGTCTCGAAAACTTACGTGTTAAAATTCTTCTTTTCCAAAGAGTTTAATTTCTTCCTAATTGAATATCCTGGGATGCCGTATTTCGGCAAATACGTATATTTAATAGGTTGTGAGGGGATATGTGGCACTTGTCCAAGGGAAAGGTGATTATCAACAATGCTGGTTGGCCGGATGACGCTAAATATACAACTTGTATCCTTCCATACGCTAGGAACGAGCATGCCGACCTTAACCTCCTTAATGTTACATCGATCTGACTTATACGCCTCCTCTGATGATCCTCGCTTGACGATTGTTAGCTTCTTGGTTGCCAGCACCAATCCGACATCATAGTTTAATCTCATTTTTTTTCGCCAAAAACATTGGCAAGTTATTGGAGGCTTCAAAAGTAGGAAACTATTTATTTCCTGTTATTTCCTCTTTGGGTGTTCGTTTGCTTACCTGACGCTTTTTTCTGTCAGATACCTCTTGGAATTTCCACCGCAGTGAATGTGCGTGTGGGTCAAGGTCTTGGTGCTTTCAATCCTACCGCAGCGAAGTTCACCTATCTCACCGCACTGACGTCCACCGGTACTGTTTTTTTTCAGAATTTATTCGACTTGAATTCGCTGGAGCAGTCAGTTTTTAAAGCATTTTTTCCGCATCTTCTCCACTTATCAGCCAATTCACTAACTTTGGTTATCTGCATAACAAAAGAGAATTACATGTTTCCCATGGTTGCTTGCTTGAATTCCTCTCAGCACTTAGTCACTACTTCAATAATGGCCCTTGCCCTTACAAACGTATGCGAATTTTAACTGAAAATGTTTTTATACCTTTGAAATTAAGCCTGTTTCTGAGTTGAACCGTGTTTTTGGATCGCCACCTCTAGAAACTTTTGCAACCACCCTGCGGAAAGCCTGTTTATGCGATTCTATTTATTGTAGTCGATGAACTCTACAAGTTAAATTATGTACACAGTAAACGCTGCAGATGTCTTTTAACCTTATTATAGAACAGGCGTTTTCAAACTAAAGCATAACAGTTTGTCACAGAACCGTGTGTTTTTGTTTTCGGAATTCAACTTCGGGTCTCATGTCGTCTCGGCTCTTTGTGTCGCAGACCTCTGTAGCAGTTTTCTTTAGTAAAGTTCATTCTAATAGGTGGGGAAGGGGAAGGGGGCTGCTGCTATAATTTTGGAACCAAAACGATAGTTGTGCATGTATTGCTCATATTGGGATCACTCTCTCCGGATTTCGCCTATCGATTTGGTTTTATGTTTGGCCAACTGAATCGTCCAAATTTCGCATTTATTTTTATTGGAATACCGAAATTCAGTTCAAATTGAATCACTTTTCTCACATTTTCAAGCTAACCGCGAGGTTTATTTAGCGGAAGGAGTTCCATGTAAGTGTATCTGCCGAGAGTTATCGATGCTTTGGTTGCGGGATCGATGGCATAAATAATATCGCAGATGATCGACGGTAAGCCGTTATCTTATAAAAAAAACTACTGATGCTTCAGTTTTCGAAAAGTTTATATTTTTACTGGGACCTGAATACATATTCCCGATAACACCATCGTTCTTATCCGACAGTTCACTTACCGGTTTCGAATATGCTCAGCGCATGCTCCGCCACAGGGTGGTTTAGGGTGGATGACTTGCACTGGATTATTGTGAGAGCAGACTTTCGCTGCAACTACCTCACTCTTTATTCCACTCCTCACCTGGCCCAGTGTCAAAACAGAGCCAAGAATATGGGAGATGGCACAGGCCCACATCCTATGTTCTACCGCAAACAAGAAAACATGGCAAACTTGAGGTGGCTCGGATTCTATATGCTATCCACCATGCGCCTTTTTTCGTCTCACAACCCTTTGCGTAATCATCCGGGCAATTTAGTCAACCCTTTTGCGTCATCCTCTCATTTCTGTGCCTTTTTTAGATGCTATCTTTGGTCTTCTGATTATTGGGGCAATGAATAAGAGGTCGTAAATGTTACTTTTGTGCAACAATAGGCATTGTTAAAATTCTTCCAACACAAACGATGGGTAAGGATTGTTTATATGCCACCACCGAGTGGCACACGGGAATATGCACGTTCCCCCATGATGCAAGTGGCTCTGCGCTAAATTTCATGAAGTTTAACAATTCCTATCTTTTATCCCTACCACTTACACGAACCCCAACCCCGATACCAACCTAAACCTCAACCCAAATTTCCTAGGAATTTAGCATAGTCTACATTACGGAGGGAGCCTTCCTAGTCGAGTTACGTTGCATACCTAACCGAACGTTACTACTTTTGGTAGGCATTTGAGACTCTATTCGCACCAGCAGTAATCAATGGACGATCGCGTTAGAACTCCAGCTATGAGGATTTAAAACTACGTAGTTGTGAAGCGAAACTTAACTGATTATTTAGAAGGATTACTCAGTGCGCAAGTTTTAATAAATCTGCGCCTTCATTATCACCGCCTTCACGGCATCGAAAACTCGCATAACGAGATAATACTTGCTGCGGGTTTGTAGCGAACCCTTGCTGCCGCCACTTCCTCCCCATATAGATGGTGCTGGATGCCATTTATGCTAATTAATCGGGGGAGGTGAAATTAAGTGAAACGGTGTAGGTGCTGTCTCCGCTGTCACCGTAAGAAATTGCCTGTGATTTTTTTCCTCTCAATACGCCTTATTTCCTTCCTGCTGACCGTGCGCTGGAACTTGATACATGAGAAGTTCAGATGGTAATTTGATGTGGGAAAATTCCCACAGAGATGGCTGGTTTTCAAAAGTTTTAAGCGCCTGTCTTATCAGCTTGCTTCTCTATTAGCGTCTATCTCTACCCCGTTCATTCGGAGGCCGTATGTTCGTTGAAATGTTTGCTACCAACTGCCTGAATGGTCGCAGTGGTTTAATAATCAGCCACTGCTTTCAAAACTGCCGATAATTTGTAGTTTGCTTTATGTTCTCCTGCTGACTAGCAGTCCATAATCTCGATTGCCTGCTAATTAACCTTGTTTGGCCCTTCTAGTTTTCATAGCCTTTCTTACGGCTGCTCCTGTCGTACTTTTTCGACACAGCGTTTCCTTCATATTTACCTCTGACGTGTAAGTATTATTTTTTGCCATTTTCATTTTTCCTTTCCTTTGTTTTTTATATGTTTTGCGTTTAGTCTTATTAGACCGTTTTCCAGCCCATCAAAGATCTTTTTTTCGTGTGAATACTCACAGGTTTTCCTGGAGTACTTATACAGGCTTTGGACACAGTTAGTCAGTGAGCGTTTCGCCAACACTCACATTTCTGCATCCATGCATAACGTCGTGTAGTTTGCTTTATTTCGTAAAATGGCGCGCTATCTATACCATTAACACACAAATTGAAGAATATAAACTTGCTCCAAAGAGGGTGGACAGTGTCTCTCTGTCCAACACGTGGTTCATAGTTATAAAACTAATTTGCTTTACTATGCAATTTCTGTTAGGGTCCTACCTAATTTGACAGCACATAATTTGAGAATTTTAATGGGACGTACTCCAGGGAAAAGTATGGTTTTCACATTGTTCCACAGAAACCTAGTTTCGGCAATTGCCTGCAGCTCCGCTTTTCTCCCTCTATAGTGACAGATGAGTGTAGATTTTTCTGGCTATTTTTTCATCATACCGCTTGTGAGATGGCATTTAGGCGACAAACCGTTTTGGTGCACCGAACTTAGAAGTCAGTTACTGTGCTGGGAGCAGGCCACAGAGCCGCAGTTATAGTCCTTTATACTCCTGGTTTTCACATTCAAATAATATACTTCCAGTGAATTTTTTTTCTATAGTTTTCAAAGTAGAAACGTTTCGTTTTGCGCTTTCCGAAAACTGCCGTTGGGGTTCTACCTTTTGACTTTTCATCTAGAGTGCTGGTGGCTGGAGAAAACCTTAATCGTGGTAGTGGGACACTCACCGATCGCGTTACGGGACACGCTTATCTCGTTGTGCCTTGGGGCTAAATCTCGAGCCCTGCTATCAGCCGCACAGCCGATAGTCTCATACAATTACCGACAAAGACAAGGGAGACTCGAAAGACTGTTCCTGGCTTATTAGCTGTCATCAGCCAGCCATACGCAACCCCAGGTGTTGCAACCCCTGGGGTTGGCATTTTTGACTAGTTGGTTCGAAGTCTAACGCCCTAATAATTGAGCTTTTTGTCCTGTTGGTTGTGAGGGGATATATTAACAGCCGTAATCGTGGGTAGAGGGCTGGACAGTGCGTACGTTTTGTAACAGGCACTTTTGGGCTGCACTTCCTTCATGTCTACCTATTTACACATGCTATTTATGAATAGTTTGGACTGTTAGCTTTTTAGCAATCTCGTCTTTACTTTTCAGTGAGGTGGCTGCAAAGGCCTCAGAGATCCTTCCCATGTTGTTCATTTTCCAGTTCTGTGAGGGCTTGGCTGTGAGTCTGTGACACCCTTACTTCTATTTAATGGCGAGGTTGTCCTTAATTTTTTTTTTTTTAAATGCTAGCTCTATAAGAACTCTAACTGTTTGCATTTTGCAAATTGAATTTACTTTACTTTTCGTGCGGAAACAGTTGCTTTTGGTTTCATTTTCAAGATTTCCACTGGTCTGTTCATCCCTGATACAGGAATGAACCAGTTGTCCTATTCCTATTGCAATATGTTTCTCGAAACAGTTCATTAGACTCAGACTTCAGCGATTGTCATGTCCTTGTTCTAAAAAGATGCATACTAATTAATTTCAACCCATTTAAGGTGGCGTTTTAGAAGACCTTATCATCGTCTTCTTTCCTACGTAGGATGTAAACAAAGTTCTTTTGCTTCATTTATTAATAAAGTGTTCATGAATGTTGGGCAACAGATTTTTTCCTTAAATTTCAACGGAATTCTGTTATTTATATTCTTAAACTCCTTGTAATGTAGTTGCTAACTTTGAGTAAAGCAACCGGAATTAAACTTTATAGGCTCAGACGAAATTTATCAACTACAGTGGAATGACCGCCTAATATTCACAGAATACCAACAGACAGTCAGTAATTTATACATACATATGTCTTATGGCAGACCATACTGACAAAAAATATACTAGCTAAAAGCCCAGACACGCGTTTTTCGGCGATCTTTTGCTGCTGCATGACACAGCTGTGAGAGCTTTGCTTTATATGTGGGTCCCACCAGGCGTTCTGGTAGATAATCATCTTTTTACAGTTCAGTTTTCCCGTCTCCTCCGAAAATGTTTGCTAACTGAATGGATTTCGTCTCACGTATTATAAACTTCCGAAGCGAGTTTATAGAACTTCATTTCAACTGACTAGTGATTAATTTCTCAGAAGCTTAAAAATTTCAAATCAGGAGTTTATAGTAGTAAACACACCTGGAACGCTGGGGAGACCCAATTATGTGCCAACCACCTCGCAGCCATCTCACGCACTGAGAGAATATCGGAAAAACGCGTGTCTATAGTATCTGTGCTGTCAGTGTGGTAAATCCTCAACACGTAGACAATGGGCTAGCAGGGAATTCGGACCTTTTTGGCATCCCCTTTACTTCGCCCTACAAAGATGGTTTGTAAGATTTTTTATACTCTTTATGTGCACTTTGTGTGGTGCTGTTTTTTCGTCCTTCCGTAAATAAATCTCAGTTCTTAAAGAAGATATTCTGCCCTAAGTAATGAGTCGCATGTATCCAACGGGGGAAAGTTTTGAAATTCTAACAATTATGGTCATATGAATATGCGTTACGTCATCTATAGTGCCTTTACGCGACTCGTTCGATTCTCTTCAAAGGAAAGTTGGATCCTAAGTGAGGTTGCTTCGTTCATTGAAGCGAGCTCTGGCACATGCTTTACCAAAACCACTACGCACAGGAAAGTCGGGAGCTTTGGTTCTCAGGCAATTAAGTTCTAGAATCTGCAGCCTTATTGTCACTTCACTGCCGAGCTGTACTATCTCTGGCACCTGACAACCACTGCGCCCCTCTAGACCCTCATTCCTTATGTATAAGGATCAAAGGTTTATAACATTCGATCAGTTTTCATAGTTCTTTACCAACCTCAAAACTTATGAGAACATTTCTACTGTCAGGTTCTGGTAAATAGGGCACTCAAACAGCCAGAAAACGCGTCTCACTTGATAGTTTTGAACTATAAACTTACAGGAGAAATTTCGGGTGCTTTGTAAAATATGGACGGCTCGTGTCCCAGCTCTGTGAGAGATCGATATTCTCCTGTCTTTGCCTTGCAATTGGAGCCTATGTTAGTGTTTTCATTGGGTTTGTTGTGCTATTTATGTTTTTACACTCAGACTAATTAATCACTAGCTTACCAAATTACCATTTTCTTTTAGGGTGTCTCTGAAGCAGTTCTTATTGCCTGTGGTCGACAGGTCCTCGGAGCTGTCACCATCTTCTTCGGTTATTATGCACTTGGGCTGCCTCTTTCATTTTTCTTTTACTTGAAATGTGATCTCGGAATCATTGGTAGGTCTTTCTTTGTCCTTAGGTGGTCGTTTCCAGCATCTCTTAACTGCTCTTTAACATATCCTGCACTCGCCTTGTTGACTTGCATACTCTCCATCGTTAGCTGAGTTCGGACGCCTACTTTTATCTTCTTACTACGTGTACCCTAAAAACTTTGAGCTTTATTCTTCCAACTAATAGGGACTTATACGTATGGAAACCTTTTTCCACAGAAACGGGAAGGAGAGCGCAAACGGTTTCAACTACACAGTACTGAGGTTCGCTCCTTCGTCCATCGGAATGACTCCAGAACCGTAAACTGTACTTAGGCTCCTCTATGGTTCGGAGTCTTCCCCGCATAGTGTGAACTCTTTCCAAGCTGACGTAGGAGCGCAATTTCCATGCATCTTGTTCAGCTATTAGTAGGCTCTGCTTTTTTTACCGACGGAGTCTGTTTCTATAGATGTAAAACTATGTGAGGTCGCGAAACATGTTGAATGAAAACGCCGCTTGATTCAATTACTTCACTTGCAACACGTTGTTTCAGGATTACGTCCTGCCTCATCTTTTCTCCGGTCACAATTAGTCTCATTGTGTCATTTTGTGGGCCTTCATTCATACGTGCTTTAGAATATCAGAGGCGAACAGCAAGGCATAGGAAATACGAAGACAGCAGCTCTTGAAGACTGGCTGAGTAAGCCTGAATAACATGTTATTGCAACATCCCCGTACCGTTGTCTACCTACCTCATATTTTCTCCGGTCACAATAAGTCTCATTGTGTCATTTTGTGGGCTTTCATTCATACTTGCTTTAGAATATCAGAGGCGAACAGCGAGGCATAGGAAATACGAAGACAGCAGCTCTTGCAAACTGGCTGAGTAAGCCTGAATAACATATTATTACAACATCCCGGCGCCGTTGTCTACCTACCTCTGATATCGTTTACCTGATCTTTCATCTACATGGTGACTGGTTGCCAGCCGTTTTTTTTTCATGCCACCTGGATCGCTGCGCGTTTCTTCTATTCAGAATTAGGGAGAGCGTTCAGAGTGTCATAATCCGTGTCTCACGTCGTGTTTTGACTGACCTTTCAATGATTCTGCATTGGCTCCTCTCGCCAAGCGCACCAGTTAACATGATGGATGCCAAATACGAGGTCGACCAGATATGAGAAACGACAGTATCACTACCCCCAACCCACTGTCCACTCGCCTGCCAGAGTGGCCCTATCTAAAATGTTTGTCCGAATTTAGACAACTCAATGTCAAACCAAATAGAAGGGATGACCGCTCTCAGTGTACGGTGACTGGCTGGACGCATCATTAACATCGCGGCTATCAGTAAAGCCAGCTGAAAGTGATTAAATTAGGGGTAGTACACACTTGTGTGCAGTCCAAAAGAGGGAGCGACATTGTGGGGTAATTTTTTAGCTCACCTAGACAATTAGCAATCGTCCGATGACCATAAGTCTCTGTCACTCCACAGGAGAAACTCGATGAAATCAACCGATCATGAACCAACCCGTAAGCTAAATAGGTCTCTGCAATGTGAAGGAGAAGTTCTACGAGGACCTTCGTGTCTCTGTACCTCTACCAAACATGTTCAACTTTATTGCGATTGGCTACTTCAATGCCTGTGTGAGCACAGACCATGCTATCTGCAAGAGGGAAAGTGAGATCGTCGTGGAGTCTGCAGCTATAACGGCCACGTTGTCTTTATATTGCAAGCATGCACAGAACACAACCTCCTCTCCGTCAGGAATTTCCTATGCGCACAAAGCCAGTGTAAGACGATGCGGATGCAACCTCGCTCGCGTCACTGGTCACTGTTGGATAACTTAATGAGCTGTGTGATGTTATGGGGGCGAACCTGATTTACAACGCTAAACTGGTTGCCCCGAAGATGTGGTTACAACCCAAACTCACAAGATAGTCTCAATACAAGAAGGCCTTGGTGCTGGGTATGACTGGATGTTGGCTGAATTTTAATAACCACAAACTCTCATCTCGAGTGTATGCAAGTCCTGGAGGATAAGGAGGACGCTGGTGTGGAAATAAAATTTTCAAAAACTTAGACTATCTTCACCACCTCCATACACGATAGTTCGACCGTCGTAGTCCGACGATGTCCACCGTATGCTCCATGGAAGGGTGGTGCAGGGACGGTAACTTGCGCTTGAATTAGTTTTAAGTGATAGTAGCCTTGCGCTGCAGCTACCACACTCTCTCCTCCTCCCCCACCTGAGCTCGGTGTCAAGACAGAGTCAAGAAGACAGGAGGTGGGAGAGGATGCATGTGGCTGGCGCAGCCGGGTCTCCGAAGTCCTAGCCACCACCTCCATAGAGGTACCTTGTCGCACATATTGGCGGCAGCTGGGAAGAAACTAGGTGTCTTCTTTTCGGTAATGGCATACTACATATGACATGCGCCTTAAAACGATCAATGCCATTGAATCCGCACTCTTTCGACCGTGGGAGATACCGAATTGTTAGTTTACTCGAAAGGCCGAAGAAATCCAAGGATATGCCGACCAGGGTGAAATAAATAATTTTCTCGGTGCCGTCAGAACCATCTGACGGCCGTCAATCAGAGAAGACTGTGTCACTGTTCACCCCAAACGCACTTCCCCTTTTGTCGAAAAATCGCAGATTCCGAAACGCTGAATCAGGCAAATTAAGCGTCTATACAACCACCCGTCTAAAATCTACGAGGGAACTATCAACCGACTTCCTCGACTGAGCAAAACTGCTGACCTCAGTCGTCCCCCTTCTCTGCAGCATGCAAGCAAAGCAGATTGTCGTTTGTCCAGTGGAAGAGCAGCGTACACCCATTTTGTTCTGGGCGAAGGTCGCCAGTGCGGTGACCCTCAGCTCATGAAAAGACTCACCTCGTTGATCCAGTGGCTGTTGGGACAAAGGCGAATTCCACAATTTGCGTTTAGAAGCTTTTATGTGACGAATAGTCTATAGCAGGTTTGTAAACTCTCTTTCACCCTCTTCAGCTTATGGACGCTTACTTTGAGAGGCGGTCGGAAATCGGCCTCGCATAAGGAGTAACCCTACATATGATGTGTTAAGGCAGCTTCGACAGTTTCCTAGGCTGCTGTCCACGACTTGTGGTTTTTGGATGAATGTATACTAAAAGTAGCTATGGAGGCGTGTATTTAGTGGGACGTGGACCTCAATTGCCTCTCATTGCTCAAACTTTGGTCCGAAACTTAACATGGAGAAGACCGTTCTGATGTATCATTTGGCCCCCGCTGGTTACTAAAACGAAACCAGAGTAAATGACGTTAGAAATCGCCTTAAGTCGGGGGGAAAATCCACATAGCTGGGATATAACCTCTCAAAAGATCGCGACATCGAGGACGAAATTACACATCGAACACCAAGGCTATCTAAACCATCGGCAGACTCATCAACACGAAACATTTTGTATTAAGAGTTTCCTGGATCGATATATGAACAAAGTACAAAGACCAGACAAGAAGGTTGAATCACTTTCATCTCAGATACCTCCGGAGAATGTAAAGTGGAAAGTGACAACCTCGATCACTGAGGTCCCGGGAGGGGCGGGCGTGCTCAGCATTTATGTTATGGCAAACTATGTCTAACTGTGATAAACTGCCCTCATCGTGAGGGGTTTTGACGAGTGCCAGTACGTGGGACTATTGTTCGCGGATATCGTTTCAAGCGCTCGCAGGTGGAGCGAACAAAGTGACGATGCAGGGCTACCATGGGGATCGCTCTGTCGCCTGTAAGCCATTCATGAGACCTGTACATATCTCGCACAGTATTTGCAGGCTTGAGGAGCAGCTGCATTCGAAAAAAATCTGTGTATGAGGCTAAAGCAAGGCAGTGCGCACGCAGATTTCGGTTACCATAGGCGTAGAATACGCATAGTTCGCTAACTCATCCACATTATTAGTTGATATCAGGACATAAATAGGCCTCTTTTGACGGTTTCTGATCCACTATACTATCAACGCGATCAGTCCACTGCCCATACCCCCGAAGGACCACTAACATTATAACTTAGGACATCTCTCTCACTTTTCTTCACTTAATCACCAAGTTCCAGTTTGCGCCGGGTGGACATCAGATCCATCTTAGTAAGAACAAAGTCGGGGCACACGTACCACCACCACCCACATCGTCATCATCAGCAATGTTCATATAGGCAGCATCCATTTGCTCGCTTTAAGCTCATACATTGACCTGTCCGATCCCTTGTACATCCCTCGAAGTGTGACTGACGAACCAGTGCCTGCAACCTCAGCCAATGTTTACCATTTCCGCCTTACCCATGCACGCAATCGGACAATATTAAGACATCGGGGGAGTATATTCGGTTGCATACACACGCATGGATGCGTCCAATAAAAAAGCACGTCCCAGGTTTCCGCTAAACAACTTTGCATTACATGCATGTAAAAAAGCACTGAGACCATATCTGCACATGTGCGTATTCCGTTATGCGTGTCTGTGCGACAATATTCAGCACAACTTCACACATCACTCACGCAACGATTATGCTGTGCTATATTCCAGGATCTCTATGACGACTGAGATGTCACATCTGAACTTTTGAAACGTTTTTTTATATAAGAGGTGTTTCGTTGCCCTTTCATTGGTTACAGAAGTGGCCATCACGTGCATGGTACGCGATGATGAAAATGTGCATGCCACTGATATCGCGTACAAGCGGAGACTCGCACATACTACTGGTGTATGGCAGAGTGTAGAGAAAATGAAACCGATGCTGAATCTCTCCTGCTGCGAGTTAGTGCAGTTCCCACTGTAAGGCCTTGGTGCTCGGTTATATTACTAGGCTGTTAAAGTCATGCTTTCGTGGGTTACTATTGAAAGTAAAGCTCGACTGAATTGGTTCGATCATAATGTAGCCTTTTTGGCCCTTCTTGCTTTTGTCAGATGGGAACCCGCGTGTTACACACTCTTGGTGGCGACTGCATGTCACGGTGATCCAGAGTTCGACCTCATCCCGCTCGCCTGAGACTATTGTTAGGGGTAAGCAAATTAGCTCGAGTTACATTAGAATCAATGGTGTAGTTTCGCAAAGCAAACGATTGAACGTGTTTTGAAGCTGTCACTACGCGCTAACAGTCGTTACTTGAAAGGTCTACCAGTGACGAGGTCATCCTACTTAGCCTGCAGTGATTCAATAGGAATGTATCCTGGGAGTTCATTTTCCCTTGGTGAAACCGCGTACATTAAGAGTCAGTGAGCGGGCCGCGTTTCACACGCCTGACGGCCTTTCCAGCCTCGTTATTTACTAAATGCCTGTCAACATTCAGCCGTCTCAACTTAGTCCTGCCATAGGAACTTGCTGCGTCTGCACAGAGACAGTACCATACCTACGTATAATGTGTGCCTCGGATAATAAAATTCATCCATTAATCTATCTTACGTGCACTTCGTGGGACAATGGTGAACCTGGTCGCTTGCTACGGTAGAACGGTTGATATTTAGTGAAGGTCAAGTGCACAAGGCAAATTATCTGTTCATGTAGTGTTTACCAGTCACATTTCTTTTCCTGTTGTCTTAGTTTTTTACTTCTATTTTCTCGGCTGGTCTTCATATTATCTGTGACACAGCAAAATGCAGTTGCATTTCTCCAGCCGAGACAAATTTTCTATCATTTTTGGTTTTTGTACGATTTTGACCAATAGAGAATTCTATGCGCATCTTCAACGCATGGCATACTTTTTTGCTATCTTTTTAATTATTATTCTCCGTGTGGTTTGAGTTCTGTCGATTTTTTTTTTATTCATAAAGGCATGTGGACTGGCATAGCTATTGGTTTCTTTATTACCGCTCTGACGTACACATTCTTCGCTCTCCGTACTGACTGGGTACAACAGTCTAGACGGGTAGGTTTTTGATTAATTTTCACATGAACCCATATTCCGCCTGTAATTTGGCTCACTGCTCATTTCCTTACTTATAGGCAGTGAAGACTGTTCAGCAGCAGTCAACCGCTTTCGCGGGTGAGTTTTCGCCCTTACTTTAACCAAGATTTCCGTTTCCTTAAGGTCTTTTACCTGTTCCTACGCTAACTTGTATGGTACTCTGCTGTTATTCGTGCCTTTTTGTGCTACGGAGCTTCTCATTCCCTCACATGGCTTTCAAAAGGTCGTGTAGCACACAAAAAAGTGCCAGTTTAGTTTAACCCCCTACAATCCTCTTTTTGTATTCTTGATTTGAACTCGTACGATTTGCAGTAAGGCAAGGATTTTACGGACAGTCTTCTTATGATGTAGGTGACATTCCTGATTGATATTGCGTATACCTGTATATTCTTGGTTTAGGATGTTGCCGACTGAGGCGATAGGTCGATCCTCGTGGCAGTATTTGTAGTGAATGAAGGACTGAGAGTCAGATGGCAATGGCTACTTAATGTGGCTTCTATGGCATCATCACTGATGTGACATCCGAGCCGTTCTCATGAAAGCCTGGTACACGCCGTGGGGACGAGATCGTGTAGGATACGCATTGCTTAACTAATTGGCTTTGTTAGTTACTGCTTTCGAGTCCCCCTCCGGTCATCTTAGCATTGCCTTGTCCCCGGGGCCGTGTGGATGAGGAAGGAGATAGTGCGGTGGGTGCTGCGTAAGGCTGCTTCACGTACAACTAATTCACGCGCAAGTTACCATCTTTGCGCCCGCCATGCTGCGGACACTCAGCAAATATCGCGGCAGTCAACTTCTCACGCTTGGAAAAGATTTGAGTTCCTTTCTAGGTTCTAGAGTTAGCCAGCTCAGTCTAGAACTTTCTTCCCGCTGAGCAGCGTCATTCTCCATCTGTCTGCCTTTGCATGAAGATCTTACACTGGTATATAACGAATCCTCACCTGAAAGTTTATTTAATGTGGTTTGTCTCTAGCGTTTACATGCTCAAATTCCTCGCATGTGCTGGACTTTCGATAAAGCTTTGGAGCGTTTTTAACGAATGCTGCTGGTATAGGCACCATGTGTGATCGTGACCATGTCAGATCGGCGATTTTACAAAAATTGCATCCTGGTCCATGCATGTCGATTATAAAGGAATATCCGTTAATGTGCACAGACAGCAGTCGTGGTCACCACAGTTCAAATGTTCCTGCTGATTTCGCAGTAAACTTTTTCGCAATGTGCGAGTTTCCTTTTTGCCATAGTTTACTTCAAGAAATTCGGAATAACCTCTCGTTGCAGACGATTAAATCTCTTTGTGTTTGGTACCCAGTGTCATGGCCTCCCATATAGTTTTGCTGCCTTTGCCGGGGGACCTGTTGGTCGACCCGCCTTGCAAGTCGAAATTACATTTTCTTTAGATTTGCCGTCACTTTTCTCCGCTATGTTAGCTCCTTTATTAGAACATCGAAACATTATCTGAGGTTTTCTTCTGCATCGCGGCAGAAATCTTTTCGTTGTTTAATTTCTTGCAACCTTCCTCTATTTCACGGTATTTTTGGCCTTTCATGCAGACAATGATATCACTGACGAGGGTGTCGTCAGAATAATGTCTTTCAGTGATGGTTCCGAGGATCGGCACCGGCCGACGTTTACCCGACGATCCTGCAGCCACGCAGTCAGGTTTCGTGTCTTTCTCTTCATCCTTATCGGGTTCGTCCTCCTCGCGTCTATTGTGCATCGCAAGACCGTAGCTGTACCTCTGTGGTTTGAACGGTGTGTGGAGAGCTTGCGGCTGAATAGCACCCTAGCACCCTTCTGCTCCATTGATCTCGCTGGCGTTAAGGCTGCTGCAGCTCTGCCTGCCTGAGACCTTCGCTCTTCATGGTATAAAGGAAACATTTCAGTGGTATCTTTTCCACCAGTTCCTCCTCCACTTTACACGCCAATGTCTTCCTTCCGTCTGGCATGTCATTGCATTCTGCACAGCCTTTCACCAGCCTAAAGGCTCACAGTGTAGCACAGAACTCCCGCCTTACTCACCCGACCGAGATTTTTAACTGGAGAAACTTTAAAAACTGCTCAATCTGTACATTTATCGGTCTTAGTATTTATTTTCGACGACTTTCTTCCATTTGGCTTTCTCGCCCTCAAGTTTTTTTTTGAATTTTAGTCTTTCAACATTCGAAAATTTTATACCCAAATATCTAGAGTGGATTTTCCCCCCTCTTACTTCTACGCCACCCAGGGACGTTGCTGTTAATGCATTTTTGCGAAGAAAAAAATTACTTGCTTAATAAATCTCTCCTGGAGATTCTTCTACTTTCTGACCACCATCGGTTTTCGAAAAGTAGGCTTTTTATACCTAAGTGCGAGCAGCATTATGTTATAAGAGCTCAACAATGAGTACTTCAAACAACGGAACTGGAAAACATCCCAATTTTTACGAGTTTAATTAAAATTGGAATAGGTACTAGTGGGAATCTTCAAATCAAACGATGTTCTCAAGTCCTTCCGGCGCTCACTACAAACACTCGAGGATTAGCTGACCTTGTTGTCTGAGTGAGAGCAGCTCGGATTCATGGGCCCTTTCGGACACCCACAACCACCCTCATGTCGTGTAACGCAACACATCACTCCGATACAAGGCCTTTGAGCTCGTTACCGCGAATCCATAAAATCTGCCGACGTAAACTCTGAAATTATAACTGGCAAGATTGGCGTGTGAAACCCTACCGGGAAAACTGAAGTTAGCTACAACTATAACATCAATGGGTTAAATACAATACCCATGCCGAAAAGCTTAACGCTATCGCCAGCTGCCCAAGGCATTTGCACAGCGTTCTATCCCGTCCTTCTGGTACTGCATGCACATTTTTTTACGCTTCTGGTTGTCTGTTGGCCGTTTATGGATATTACGCAAGTACCCAGCTGTAGCGGGTGTATTTCGAATCAAATATTCCTACCAGTTTTTGGACTGGACCTGTAATGCTTCATGCCGACTCATATACTCAAGGTGAGTAATGGCGAGATTAAAGGGGCTGAAATTTTATGACTGAGGTATTTACCTGAAAGCCCGTAGTGAACGCTAGAAAACGGGAAAACGATGGTGATGAGCCGAAGGGCTCATAACCGTGACATGCAGCAGCAGAATATTGTCAAAACACGTGCCTGGGTTTTTAGCTAGTACCTGTGCTGTCAGGGAAATAGGTCGCTCAATAAGAGTGCGCTCGTTTCTTTTATTTGGCCGGAAAACACTTATCGAATGCCGCAGGTACAAGAATGAAATGGAGGGCCGACAAGCACGATTGGAAGCGTAAAGCCGATAGAGAAGGCCCCGGCGTGCGACATTCCGCTCTCGTGGCCCATGACTAACCGCTTCCAGGATTCCCAGTAATCAGAGGAAAACGTAAAGCCCTGACAATTGGAAGAAACATCGTGCTCGATTATCAACTGACTCGATGTTCGGGTCTCGGCTGCACAGTCCGAGTATGCGTATCACTGGTCTATGAAGGAAAATGAACCAGAAATCATCGTTCCAGTGTCACCGCCTTTGTCAGTTAACACTTCCCAGTTAGTCTCCCACGCCGTCGGAATTTATATATTGAAGAAGTCTGCACTCAAACTTGATTTGCCAGGGAGAATGTCTGATCTAGCTGGTCTCTACGCTGTCCCGTTTGCGTCCTCCGTGTCCGCAGCGCTTCACCTTGTGGTTTACCCTTTGTTTTTGTTTATTTTGATGGTCTTCGGTGGCCAACTTCAACGAATTTCAAGGCCCCCAGCATTTGACCTCCATGTTTTGAAGTTATATCCTTTGTTTCATATTCAGTAATATGAGAAAATCTTTTTTAGTTGGTGTTATCTCGTCCAAATTTTTCAAAACTCTCATGCATTTCTTCAGTTTTCCCAATGTGCACCCAAGTTGCAGACTCTAACTTCTTGTCAACAATTGTACCGTTTTGTATGTTTTATCAGATTTCGTAGAAGGGTTTAATTCCCACAGTTCTTAACTGTTGTTCCCCCTTTATGGTCTTTTACTTGCTAAGAAAACGCGAGTTTTCGTTTTCCGCCACAGTTGTAAACGCCTCGCACGTCTTAAAGTTCACTTTGAGACTACAACTGTTCCTTTTCGTCCTCCAAAATCCCATTATCTATTTTGCTAGCCCCTCTAATTTTGCCATGAATGCCTTTAAGAACCAAGGCACAGGAGGTTTTCAAACTTTTGCCTTTTTCTTCGCCAAGTTGACACCCTCAAAAACTTACTGCAGCAATTTCGGGGGGGGACTTCTTGCTATTTACCACGCTACAAAGCATTTCGTAACATGTTTGAAGATAAACACGTGAATTTGAATAAACTTGTCACTTCTCTGTTATCTACTTATTATTCCAAGTATACTCACAAGTAGTTCCACCATATTAATTTTTTTCTCAATATGCCATCATCATTCATTGAAGTTCATTTTATGAAGGGAGAAATCAGCGAACGCCTGTGAGCTCCCTATTGGTTAAAAAGTTGAAAAGAAAACACCAATACATAAAAAAATTGAAAAGACGTTGTTTCCATAATGACATAGGAAAAACAAGCAGCTGTCGGTTAGTTGACCAAATTCACTTAAATACTACTAAATTCATATGAGTAGTACAATTACGGGCAATTTGACTAAAAGAAGGGGGTTTGAAATGCAACGGGTTTGAGATTGTAGGAATTCACGGTGGTATAGTAAGCAACATTCATTACTGTTACGCTGTTACTGAAGAATTACTTGCGTCCATCGACCCTTGCCTTCCATCTACGTAGTTTTAAATAGTGACCTCGCATAGTGGGCGTGTTAGTCAGAGGGAAAAAATCATTGGAATAAATCAACAGTCCAGGTCATTCATACTCTGGAAGTTTATCATAAGATCTTCTCGTAGATGTCTGTAGTAAAAAGGAAATATGTTGAGGGTCGATAGTCTGTTTTCCTAGGTTAGCGTTCGCTGGCCTTTAGGTATTTTCGTCGCCCACATCTGGCTCTTTCTCTAAGACCGTACTATCCTTGACAGTTCAAGGTCTCCATGACTGTATGGCATATTCTTGGTGCGGCTCCACGAAGCTTCCAAATAGTTTGGAGAAATTTCTTTGTCAAATTCCATAAAGGTGCGCCTGCTGAGTTGCAATACAGAAATGGCTGACTTGGCCACCTTCGTGCAGTTCAGTGCTGGTTTGAATGACTATGTAAGCCACACACCCAAGTCCTTCTGGTTGTCAGCTGGCTGCAATGGTGTTCCATTTAGAAAGTAAATTCTCGGACTGGAGGCTCCACAGCGGCCAGTTTGAAAAACATCCTCTTCCTTACATTGAATGGCATAAGCCAGCGTTTTTACCAGTCCGTGCGCCTGTTCAAGTTCAGTTGCAGTTGTTCCTTGTCTGCCGTATCGTCAACAAATTTCCATAGTTGTTTGTCGTCAGCGAACAAAAGGATATCACAGTCAAGGTCCCTGACACAATCACTGTGAAAACAAGGAAGAATCAGGCCCCCAAAACTGAGCCCTGTAAGAAGCAACTCACCACGGTTACTTCTGGGGACTGTTGGCGTTCGACTTGTACTCTTTTTAATCCAAAAATCAAAAAGTTCTTGCTCCCTACAAGAATGCTTCCACTAACACCTACGCTGCACAGTTTACGCAGGAGACGTTTGTGAGGAATGCCTTCGAAGGAATTTCGGAATTCGATGTAGGTGGCGACGTCGCGTATTTTGGTTCAGCGTTCAAGTGAGAAAAGTACATTCGTAAGACAAGTTCAAGCTCTGCAAAATGTGTGTTGGGCATTGGAAAGGAGGTGATTCTGGTTGAGAAACTACATCAACGCTTGCTTAATTATTAACTCCATGATTTTGCAAGGAGTGGATGTATGGACCACCAGTCTATTCGCAGACGCCCGACATCCATTCTTGAATAGCGGAGTGATGGCTTTGGTCTTCCAATTGCAGGGTAGACACCCAAAAGCTAAGGACAGCTGAAGGAATAAGGCTAGGGGTTTGGCCACTTCAGAAGGTAGCTCCTTCAACAGCTTGGCCGAGATTGCTTTGGAGCCTCGCGAGGTCGAATTCATCAGGTTTAGCAACCCTTCCTGAAGGATTTCTTCGGAGAATCGGTCTGTTTCTATAGTAGATAATACCTCGTCTTCACAAGTGGGTGGGAAAAAATCAGGTTCTGTTGTCACGACGGACCGGAAGAACTGAAAAATATGTTCAGCCTTATCGCATTCCTCTGAGATTTCCAGGCCCGCAACAGTCCGCAGTATAGTGGGATTGGATACTCGTTCCGCGTGCTCTGCCTTATGTAACTGTAAAGGAATTTGGGATTAACCAAGGCATGGTTCAACAGGTCGACTTAGAAGACCCGTGATCTCTAACGATGAGAATTTTGACTCGGGTCCTTTACAACTTGTATTTTTTGAGGGATTCCCATGTCTTATCGATGTATAATCTTTTCCATAGTTCCCTCTTCTTGTTCACTTCTTCTTTTTGATTTTCGAAAGCTTCGTGAAATCTAAAATTTGGAACGTATTTCTTGATTTCTTGCTGAATTTATTGGCTTAATTGTTGATAAAAGTTTTGTATTTATAACCCTTAATTAACTTCACACACCTTTGGTTGTTTTATTTAAACGTAGGTGGAAATATTCTGTCTAATACTGCTTCACCCGACATTGCCTCACGTTCAAAAGTATAATTGTAAAGCTCGAACATAGAAGTTAATTTGAAATTTTAAATACATTTTTAATTGCCAACAATAAATGTTTTGCAGTTACTATTTTCCTGTCGACATATCAACCAGCTGGAAATATATGTCATCATAATTTTTTACCCTGCGTATCTTGCGTTTATTTTCATATTTTCGAAATAGATGAAACCAACCATCCCAAATCATCATAAGCTACCTGCCTCGGAGCCCAAGCGTTGCTTGATTACATTTATTAGTCTCAACATTGGCTCATATATGCAACCCATATTTAATGCTGAACAGCTCTCAGAAGTGCAGTGACTTCGTGATGAAGTTTGGATCTTTTTTATCTACGCTTCGTAACGTACCTGATGTTGCCTCTCAGGACTGCAAGTGCCTGGACTCGTTTGTTTACTTGGTCGCCAACGAGGCTTTTTAAAGGCAGAAACTTTATCATAATTTTTCTCCTTAAACATTCTCCCATACGCAGACGCCCAGTTGATGGTGCTATGAATTTTTGCACTCAGGTGGTTTCAACGACAAAATAGTGGAAGCAAAAATTTTTCTCTTCCCGTTGTTAGAATCTTCCTATCTTAGTTAAAATTGGTTTCAGCAATTGAGGTGGATTCAACGATTGCTCAAAGAGATTGCACTTCACGATATTTTGAAATTACAAAATGTTTTCTTTGTCGAGAACTTACACCAATGGAGCGAAGAAATAGGTCCCTCCTGTCAAATATATCATCGATTTATCAGCATACTATTCCAAGTATGATCGTAATTCCACTAACCTCAACACACCAGTTAATCCACCTCCTCAGATGTACAGTTTGGACTGTAAATAAAACTTATTTAACCCTCCACAAACTAGATCGTCACAAAACCCTATGGGCCATCTATTACCCCCAATTATACCTCCTCAGACAGATCGTCCGAAGGACATTAATCCAACCCGAATCCAAAAGCAAGGTGGTGCGGTTCTCCAAAGCTCACCAAGCCTCTACAAAAGGCAAATAATCCCAACAATTTTAAACGGAATACAAGACCCGACTTTCCAACACTTAATTCTTTAGGCTGCTTGCCCTCTCCCACCAGCCTCTATATTCCGTCTAGCCTCCCATAATTGCGTATAACTATCAATAGGCATATACCGGCCTTAACACCTTAAGTGATTTGATATCGGAAAGTTATATTCCTAGACCTTTTAGATATATCTCTCAGGCTTTTGATACTGACGTTCCTTATACCAATGGCTCTGGCGCAGTTGGCAGTTACTATCCAGAACACAATAACTTCCAACTTAATTACTCACTACACTAGATGCTATATTGATTAATGCTAGGCGTTATAAATAAGATGGCTCAACTTAAAGCCATTGCTTTCGATCTAATTCCCATCCCTTAATTTCCAACTCTTTGCTTGTAGTGACCAGTATGATCTCTACCGTCAAGACCGAAGTAATAACCGTAGTGGTGGTTGTGTTCTCTATTTTAAAGCTTCATTTAAGCACTTCCCATTCGATCTAGTTGCCACGTTATTCGCTGGTAATTACTACTTCGTATCTATTATTCTTTCGCCCTGGTAAAAGGCGATTCTCGGATTCATTTACAACCCACCTAGTTCATCATCCGATGATGATGATGCCTTTTTTAAAATGATATACAGCATCTAATTTTGACATCAAAATAATTGCTGGAGATTTTAATTTTCCCAAAAGTTGACTGCAGTTCAAACGTTACCCTACCCAGACTTCAGCCTTTCCTAGATACCATTAATTTTTCAAACTGGTCTCAGCTGATTCGCTCTCCACCGCGGGACAATCATATTTTATATCTGATTTTCACAAACTATATTGCTCCCTCTTCACTGAGTTTAAGCCGTGCCTCTTTCAATGCGACCATAGCTTAATTCGCCGTTGCCGTCCGCTTATCTCTTGGAAAACGTCTAGTGCCGTTACTACCTATCGTTCTTTTGACCTCGCAGATATTCGCTTTATTAACAACTTTTTTGACTCATTGGGCTGGCAGCATTTGTCCTCCATGTACGACGCAGCACGTCTTTCTGACTTCATGGTGGTCGTTTCAAATAACATCCTGAAATTTTTGCCACCTAAAATTGTCATACCCTACGCTTCTGAATCCGCTGTTCCCCAATTGCTTTAGTCTTGAGAAAAGAAATTGAGGAGGCAGTCCAAAGATCAATCAACTATATCGTTATCCGTGCATCTAAGGATCGCAGAGCTTTTCGAATTAGCCTCTAAGATTCGTTTTGCACGTGACAGACAGAGGAAATTTTACGCACCTAGCGAGCTAAATTCTGTAAAATATGTTGCTCCATCTTTCCATCTTCGATCGTCCTCCAAACGAGGCTATTAAATTTGTCCATTACTAAATGAAGATAAGAAATTCATTCTCGAAGACTCTGAAAACGTAGAATTGTTTGGTAATTTACTTGCAGAGCATCTTACGAGGGAATCTGAACCGGTTCTGACTGTTCAGTTATTCTCATTCAATGTTATCAGCATGATTGATTTCTCTTTAGAATTAATTCGTAAGCAAATAATTCGTCTTTAAACCTCGTACTCTTCTGCGACTCACGATATTCCTATCGCAGTTATCACGAGAGTGCCGGGAATCTCCCGATGGCTTAGCCATATATTCTCTGTTTATCTTTTAAACGGATATCTTCCTGACTCATGGAAGACATTTAATATTCTTCCTATCACCAAGTTGGGATCTCTTTCGGGCGTAAATACTTTTCGAGGCGTTCGCAAAACACCAGGTCCAGCAAAAAATCTTAAAAAATATTTTTAATAAAATTCTTAACGTTTGCCTAGAAAATAAGCTTTGAGTTAATTTGCAATTTTTTTCTACCTGGAAGATCATGCCAAGTTTATCACTTAGCTTTTCTTAACCTCGTCATTTCCCTTCGTAATGATCAGCAGTCTGTAGTTGTGATCAAATTTGACCTGAGCCAAGCCTTTGACGAGGTACTGCAAAGACGACTTCAAGTGAAACTGGAAGCCCTCGGTGTCCAGCCTCCTCCCCTTGACTTCATTGGTTCCTATTTGGCTAACCACAGCAAGAAGGTCTCTGTAGGTAATATCTACTAGATGCTTCAGCCGATCATGTGTGACGTTTTTCTAGACACGGTTTTATGTCCCTTCCTCTTCATTCTGTCCATAAATTAAATTTCGAGTGTACTCAATCATTAACAAAAGTTCGTTTATGCTCATGATCTAAAAAGCATTCAGTCATTTTCTACAGACATTGCCAGTAGTTGCATTGATAAAATCACCACTGATTTACTTATGCTCTCAGGTTGGAGCTCTAGCTGGCAGATGGAATTTTCTCCATCCAAGAGAAGTTTCATGTTTTTTGGCACAGCCAAGCTTCCAGGACCCCTAGTATTTCAAAATAGTTCAGTTTTAGAACGATCAACCATAAGATACTTAGATCTAAGTTAAACAAAGAAATTCTGCAAAAGCTGCAGAGGTTTGTGGTTGTATATCACATAATTTCTTCCTTCCGGAAATAAAATTAAGACCCTACCTCATGTTTGTTCTTCCCATCCTAGAATACTGCTGTCCCCTATTTGGTCTGAGGAACGCCTCAGACCACCACAAGATTGGAAATGTACAGAGAGTTTTAATCGAATACTAGTTTTTTTTTTCCTGGATCCAGTATGTATTATCTCTTATCTTTATCAAATACAAATATAACGACTGTTAGACAGCATTGAAAGTTTCTTCCCTTTAAACTTTTCTTGCTCTTAATCCATTTCCAACTTTTAAGCGATCAGTTCAACTAATTATTCATATTTTATATCTGATTTTCACAAACTATATTGCTCCCTCTTAATTATTCGGCAGACCCCAAACCAGAATCGACTGCGCTCGCATCTGATTCTAAGTAACCCGCCCTTCGAATCGATCGCAGACGTTTCTACCTCTGTCGAATGAATACTCTTGAACGTCAATAACAAACTATTCTTGACCCTAACAATTCTTACTTAGATACATTCATCCACATTCTGCATAGCTGTTTTACATTCAAATTTGGTTATTTCTACACCTTGGTAGGCAGATTCTTTTACTTAATAAAAACTCCTAATTTTGAACACGGCTATTTAAGCAAACAAACAAAACAAAGCTAAAGTGGTTACCAAAAAGAGGAATTTGTTTTATCTTTTTTCCTGTTTTCTAAGGATTTGTCGGCCAGTAAGTGCCCTAACAGTAAATATATTTATTTATGTTGTTTACGAACAGATGCCAGTTAGAAACCATTAAATTAATGTGGGTTAGAAGACTCGAATCCAGACTCTGCGTCCTGTTTCGCGTGAACTTTAGCACAAATCTCCCACGAATTAACGCTCTCAATGCCGGTAGATCAACTTTATGCCACTCGTAATTTCTCGATGATCTTTCCTCACCCCTTAGCTCAACAACTAATCGCTCTCGTTAGTTGCCTTCAAATATGCTTTCAGCTGGATTAATCTTTCACTCGCAATTAAGTTTTCATCTACATTAGCGGTCTAAAAAACCAAATTACGTAAACATTTAAATTCAGAAGATATAAAGTCCTTATGTCCGCTTCCTTCAAAATTCGTGACGTTAAACTTTATTTATTTATTTATTTATATTAGGGTCCTCCTTTTATTTGAGGCATTTTCTCTGATATTAATTTGGTTTGTAAATATTTGAAAGCCGTGTTGGGCATCGGAGAGGAGATTCAGCCTAAGAAACTACATCAACGCTTGCTTGATTATTTACTCCATGATTTTGCAAGGAATGGATGTAAGGTATAACGTCCTTCTTCTTTCTGTCAATAGGATGTTGACTCGTTCCTTCGATATCAGGCGTAGATACAGGGGATGACGTTTCACAGTCTAAAAGGGCCGGCTCTGTAAGGGATTCATCCATTTCGGACTTGTCTTGTTGGAAGGACTCACTCATATCAAGGTATAAAGAAGCAGATAATGTAGAGGTTATATGTTTGTTTATTCGTGAGAGTACGTAACTGATGAAATGCAGGAGACTAATAATGATAAACTGAATCTGAGGAAAGATTCAATAGTGATAGAAAATACAAGGGTTTGACTTCACCAGGATGGAAGGTTTTACAGAGAGAAAGGTATATCGTCGGACGATTGATCCTTTGAAGGATGTAGGTCGTTGGACTGCGGGGACCCGACTACTTTCATGGTCGCTGAGATCGAGATCGAAAAGGAAAAACGAAATTGAAAGTGAAATTTTTAAACCTCCCACCGGTATCCGACCATCCTATCTGGTTCAAAGGCCCACCAGTCTGTATTTATTCGCAGACGCTCGGCTTCCATTCTCGAATAGCGGAGTGATGGCTTTGGTTTTTCAATTGCAGGGTGGACACCCAAAAACTAAGGATAGCTAAAGGAATAAGGCTAGGGGTTTGTCCACTTCAGAAGCTAGCTCCTTCAACAGCTTGGCCGAGATGGCTTCGGGGCCTAGCCAGGTCAAATCCATCAGGTTTAGCAACCCTTACTGAATGATTTCTTTAGTGAATAGGTCTGTTTCTATAGTATATAATACCTCGTCTTCACAAGTGGGTGGGAAAAAATCAGGTTCTGTTGTCATGACGGACCGAGAGACCTAAAAAATATATTCAGCCTTATCGCATTCCTCTGAGATTACCACGCCCACGACAGTCCGCAGAATCGGGATTGGATTCTCGTTCCACGTGCTCTGCCTTATGTAACTGTAAAGGAATTTGGGATTAAGCAAGGCATAGTTCAACAGGTCGGCTTAGAATACCCGTGATCTCTGACGATGAGAATTTTGACTCGGGCCTCTACAACTTCTAACTGTTGAGGGATTCCCATGTCTTATCGATGTATGATCTATTCCATAGTTTCCTCTTCTTGTTAACTTCCTACTTTTTAATTTTTGAAAGCTAAATGAAATCTAAAATGTTGAACGTATTTCTTGATTTATTGCTGAATTATTTGGTTTACTTATTGATAAAGGTTTAGTATTTATAATCCTTAAACAACTGCACATACCTGAGGTTTTTGTATAAGAGACCTTGGATTATGATGCAGTCACTCTTACCAAGCACTCCACGGTAACACTTCAGTAGCATAATTATCATCCGCTGATACTCTAGCTTTGTTGAACTTCACTGATGAATAGGATACGACTGCAATTTTGCTGCATTTTTCGCTGATCACTTGTTTGTTGTTGTAGGTAAGGCATCTTAAAGGATTTTAACTCAATTGTTTCTTTGGAGTACTTGTCCTTTTCAAAGTTGAAGCTTTCTTAACTGCGGCTTCAACTCTGCCGATAAGGGAATGTGTAATGGAAGCTAATTGATCCCTGAAAAAACTACTTTATGGTGCTGCACTGGTTTACTTCACCTGTATATTAGCCTCCGATAATGCACATGCTGTCTGAGGGCTGTCTGCATGGATCATTATCTATTGCATTCCATTTGCTTCGTCGGTCGATATACCTATATCAATTTTGTTTTGCGCTTGCATTTTCTTGACGGGCGAGTCTGACATATGCAACTAAGGACTCTGGTAACCTTTCACTGTGGTACTACGTGCAGCTCCCTTCTTATTCTTCGTCACCTCGCGAAGTGCTGTCAGACTTTTGTTTACAGATGTCGTACATATCACATTCCTCATTTCTGGTGATTCATTATGCTGGATGGCCCTCACTCTTCTCCGAGTAAATTTTTGAATGGTTAACGCCGGTTGATCCTTTAAAGAAAGAGTCCTGTGGATAATTTTCTTCATTTTTTATTTCTTCCTCTAGTTGCTTACACTACGAGGCTATCGCTTGACACTCATTGCACTCATTTCTACATACGTCTTTTGAAAAGCATTTACTATGCTTTTGGGGTGAGGCTGCGGACATGCGGACGTGGCAGAATGATAAGCATGGCGGCTTACTGCTTGCTCCCCATTTCAAAGTCAGGGCGCGCCTCAATTTGGCATTTGAGTGCAGACTTAGACGCTTGGCTACCGCGCGTCAGTTGTCTAGTTGAGATGACGTCCGCCACTCGGTTTAGCTTCCTGCGTTCAAGTCCTGCTCTTGGCGATCATTACGCACCATGTTCCAAAGGCATTTATCCGACTACCATTCTTGAGTTAATAAAGCTCAAAAGTATTTTAAGGTGTAAAATGACTTTTTTTACCGGATAAATGATATGAACAAACCGACTGAGTAGTTCTTGGTTGTTGGGAAACTGTTGATGTCGTTGATATACACATTATCTAAAAAGTAGCTTTTTGTTTATTGTTAAAACTAATTTAAAAACTTATGATAATTGTACATTTTCAAATGTTTTTGGATAAAGTCTTTATTTTATATATAATTTTAAGATTGTTAAAAATTTGCTTTAAAGCTTATTTGCAAAACTTATTTCTTTTTATCTCTGCCTGTTAGTAGCATTTTTGTTTTCCGTTTTAACATCATATATGCTCTACGTCATTCGAATTGGCAACGAGCCGCACTCCCAGGTTTTGATATAGCTTTATGAAACGAATAGCACTAGCTGTTTCATAAAGCTACATCAAACATAATCAACACCCCTAGTAGCAATAGATATCGATTAGATGTACGTGAATAGCTATTAATCGAGATAACTGTGTATTTACCTTCATTGGTTAGTCAAGTTATGTAAGCAGACATTTCATTGGTTGCCGTTCTTTACGCGCATTGCGACACCTTTTGCGCGCGTACGCGCCACTATTTGCGTGAACGGCGTCGTAAAAGTTATCTGACTGCCCCTCCAATACGTTGCCTTTATGCATTTATATTTTTTGATTGCTGTTTTACTATTGTTAACAATGTTTAAGCAGGAATCAGACAGAACACGAAGACGCCAAATTAGAAGGTATGGGGAAGAGGAATTTTCGTGAAATTTCGGAGACCATTAAGAGAATAAGTAAAGTGGAAGAGCTGGAGCTAAAAGCCTCACATAAGGACGTCATTGTTTCTCTATCGAGGGAAAATGAAGGAAATAGGTCGCCCGCGGTAAGTGTAGTGGAATATAATCATAAAGGAGCATCGGAGGCAAAAGAAACTCATAGGAACATTAACTCTGAATGGGATCAGTTAACGATTCAGAAGTTACGCGAATGGGCTTTGCGAAACAACATTTCACATGCACACATACGTGAACTTTTGGGGATACTTAAGCCGTCCATACCCGAACTGCCTGCTGACCCTAAAACGCTCCTAGGGGCTACGTGTAAGTTAGAGGTAGCCTATATGTGCATGGGGGTAATACGTCCTCATTGGTTTGGAAAAACAACTTCGTATGCTTATGCTTAAGAAATATGGTGCCTGTAGCCCGTGATTTGGAAATACAGTTGGACATTGATGGCCTCCCGGTTTATAGAAAATCATAGACCGAAATGTGGCTTATTTTAGGAAGAGTAGTGCGGCCCTTCCTCAGTAACATATTTCCTGTTGGCATTTATTGTGGAGGTGGGAAGCCTTCCGATGTGCACGCTTTCTGTAAGTTAAATGTTAAGGAGATTACACACTTGCAAGATAAAGGCATCCTGAGGGAGGACAGTATTTTTACTAATCGCATTCGTGTGGGTGCCGTAATATGTGACACGCCGGTCAGTGCTTTTGTCAAGCAAATTAGGAATTTTAATGCTTACCACGGTTGCGAAAGTCGCACAGTCCCCGGAGTATATATTGGAAAGGTCGTATACCTTGAGGAAGGGCAGAAAAACAGGAAAGATGAGGACTTCTTGCAGTCCATTGACGAAGATCACATAGTTGGCGTATCTCCATTTTTGTCATGCAATTTTGGGTTTATTTCAAAGTTTCCCCTAGATCCACTACATTTAGTGTTCCTTGGCGTGGTTAAGAGGTTTCTAAGTTTATGGGTTAAGAGTCATCGTTCAAAAGCTAGTGGTCGCTTAACACCTTCGGTACTTAAGACAGCGGAAGTTGAGGCTATAGACGATAGATTGCGTTCTATAGGTAGAAATCTACCGACTGAGTTTTCACAGCGAGCTAGGTGTTTAAGTGGCTCCGACTCGTGGAAGGCAACCGAGCTCAGGCAGTTCATATTGTACATCGGCGTTGTCGTTCTGCATGTTATCCTGCCTCTTAATCATTTTAAACTATTCTTCTTACTTTTTACTCTATTAAGACTGCTAGCATCTCCTCAAACTTGCAAAAGTAATATTGGTTATTGTAAACAGTTGTTTAAACATTTTACTCGCAAATTTTCTTAACTTTTTGGCATGGAGCACATATTGTACAATGTGCACAGCTTGATGCACATCGCAGATGACGTAGAACGACATGGTCCTCTTGACACTTTAACCAGCTTTCCTTTTGATAGCTTCTTAGTTAGATTAAAGAAAATGTTAAGAAGTCCTTCACGACCTTTACAGCAGATTGCTAGAAGTTTAAGTGAGGTTGAGGTTAGCACACGCCCTTTGGAGACTTCTTTAACGAGGTTCCCTCGTGGGCATAAGGGTGGTCCGGTTCCAGCTGGATACGAACTCAGTCAGCAGTATGAATGCATACTTACCGAACGTTTTCACATAGACATCACAGCAGCCACCAGATGCATTGGCTTCGACAATAAAATAGTGTGCTTGAAAAACATACTTGTTGATCAAGAGGGATGCGTACGCTTGGTATTTAGTGAATTTATTAACTTATCAGATTACTTAGACTATCCAAAGAAGTTCTCACTTATGAGCGTATATAAGGCAGACCTTGACGACACTGTTAGATGTGCTCCTTTGCCATCTACTTTCAGTAAGTTCCTATGCCTAACTCATGAACAGTATTAAATATTAATTGTGGTCATCAACAGCTTTTAGGATGCCACTTACTATCCTTTCGTTTTTGCGAACAATGCTTGTGAACCCTACAAACGCACAGTCCATATAGTGAGTTGTTTGCCAGCATTGCAGGTAATAAAGGGTCCTAGTAATAGGATGATCATTCGTCTGCTAACTTATTTCATTCCCCTTTTTCCTGTTCATTTGTAGATCTTATCATGAGTGACCTGCCCTCACGTCGGCTTTCTCAGCGCCAACGCCGAACGGCGATTGATTAGGATATTTACCTTCTCGGAGGTGAACCCATTTCATCGCCCGTAAGTAACTTTAAAATAACTTTGTTCTCGTCAGGAACAACAAGACGATCTAAATGATTCTTTTATAACTACTCCAGTCGGCGAAGCGCCGCGTAATGAAAGTAACATAGTTTTCCGTTTACTTACTATAGAAGAATCGAATTCACAAAATCGACAGTGGGCCATATTACTTATGTGCCAACAGATAGCTAACATATCAGCTAAAGTAGATTATGTTGTATAGGCCCAACGAAAAACGCTGGGCTATCTTCGGCATTTGGAGGCACTGCGTCGGCAGCAGCCTTGCACATGGGGCCCGGCAGCTCCCTAGCTGCCAAAAAATCCTTTACCACATCAGTTGCATTCAGCAACTGAATTCCGACAGCTGAATAACCAGCTAATGAATCAAGAATTTCGTACTCAGTTGGTAAGCTGTCTATTAATTCTATAACTCTCATGTTAGACCTCCTATCTTACATGCCTCGGTGGGCAAACAATCGACGATTACGCGAAGAGAATATTTTCTGCTATCATTGACGGTGAAATTAGCCTACACGTAAATTTTAAAGGACGTACGGCTAAAGATAGTTTATCAAAATCAAAAATATGTGACTTTATGCTGGGTAAGTCCATCAAAAACCGTCTCACTGCCACTATATAGAGGTGTTTGCAACCTGGAATGCAAACGGCTTGTATAAATTATCCGATTTTGAGTATGCCATTGCCAGGCGACTATAACGATCACTTGATGGCCATTGCCAGAGGCTGCAAAAACAAATTGGACGTGAAGCAGACGGTAAATCAATATCCATTTTTTTAAAATACTGTCTATCTGCAGGCAACAATGCTGGACCATCGTCGGTTAACCTAACGCCTTCAACACAATGACGACAGAGGAAAAAGAAACAACACACCTTTGTTCATATTCCTTTGAATTTCTAATTAAATTATTCAGTAAAGATTGTCTTCACCAATTCTTATACTTAACAATACAGTTGCAAGGGGCATTATAAGCGTAGTATGTTAGTAAAAGGCACCAACCGGTAGGTGTAGGTACTATTTTCGCCGGTTGTCGCATATCTCGATAAATCGATATCTAATAGATATATATAAAGCAGCCAAAATAGATTTACAATAGATATACATATCTCGATTAATAGATATCTAATAGACATCTAGTAGATATTGCTTGCTACTAGGGCCTTTATTATAAAATACAAATATGAAAACTATCGGACTGCATTGAAAGTTTCTTATCGGTGAACTCGACTTGTTTCTTATCCATTTTCACATTTTGTAGCAATCAGTTCAACTAAGTCTAATTAGTCGGCAGACTGTAACAGACCTAAACCCGAACCGTCCATAATTGTTTTAATAAGGTTGTTGTCCCGCTTTTTGTAGACGGAGAATAAAACACGCGTGTCGAAGACCAAATTGCCGGCCGCTCTTCCGATAAGTCCTCTCCCATCGTTATAACATTCGCCACTCTCTATATCTCGTAACATAGTCTTGTACTCCGTTATCCCCTTGTACCGTATTCTACCATTGTTATATTGATATCTTAATCGTCCTATTGACATTGCCTTTATCGCATAAACTTTGTCTACCAGAATATCACGTACTATACCCTATTATTATTCGTCTTCTTCCCGCCGATATCACATCGTATAATGAACCCTTTAGAGGACGCAACACCAAGTGTTACTACTGAGGAGTATATCGCAGATTCTTACCCAAGGCCCGATAATCTGATCCCTTCCGTATCGTCGAATCGGCTGGATGTTACAAGACTCCACACCGGAATCGACTGCGCTCGCATCTGATTGGAAGTGCCTATCCCGCCGAATCGACCGCAGACGTTTCTACCTCTGTCAAATGAATACTCTCAAACGTCAATCCCAGACGTGTCTTGAACCCTGATACCTTCATCCCCATTCTGTATAGCTATTTTATTTTCAAATTTTGCTATTTCTTAACATTGAAAAACAGGTTTTTTTACCTAAAACAAACTCGTCATTTTGAACACTGCTATTTTAGCAAACAAACAAAACAAAGCTAAGGTGGTTAATGAAAAGAGGAGTTTTTTTTTTAGGTTTTTCCTGTGTTCTTAGCAGTGCGAAATCAATAAACCTATTTATTTATTTATTAAAAGCGGTCAGAAAAAGATTAGATTTCCCATGCAAGTCTTGTATAGATCTGTAATGATGAACGTGTTGCAGAATAGAATTGAATTCCTTATGCCCACGGGCCGTGAGGGCGTTAAGTAGACAGATATCCCCCGGAGGTTTGAATATTTAAAACCAAGCTTAAACCCCATACACGCGTTTCATTTAATCAAAGATATTGTTGGTCAATTCGCTGACTGCAATGAAGAACAAGTAATCGCTATAACGTCAAAAGCATTAACCTGCGTTTTCAGATTTCTTTTTGAAGCCGCCAGAAACTTCTGCCTTTATTTAAGAGGTGAGAGCAGAAGAATTTTTCAACTTGCACAAAACTTTTACTTAGTTACATAATAATTTACATGTAAAGGCCTGAGGAGAATGTATCGAAAGCAAACGTATTTTAGCCAAACTGTCTTATGACTTTTCAATGGGGATTTTGATAACGCTAATAAGTGTACTGTTTGGTTTCTGACAATGTATGAGGAGAAGGAGGAGGAGGAGAAGGAGGAGGATAAGAAGGTGGCCATTTGCCGTTGGATATGTCTGGAGCCATGTAGTCTGACCAGCTGTCTTCCTACAATCAGCTGTTTATTTACATACTTAACTCAAGTCTGGTCACGCAGATAAAGTCACAGATAAAGAAGTTATTATGAACACAACGTATACTGTCTGTTTAGTTACTTCTACTATGTGAACGATTGTAAAACGGGATATTAGATTTAGGCCGCAGTAAATAGAGACACGCACAGAAGCAGCATATTAAAATATTTCAAGCTATCTTAACAAAATAAGAAGCAGCAGCACATAAATGGATTTTAAGGAAGTTAATAGAAGCTTTATTCAATTGGCTTCTGCGGTGTTTGGATGACTTCATCTTCCGTAGGGTATAGGTCAGTGTATCTTCTTTAGATACGTTAGTTACACAAATTATTAATTTAAACATTGTGGTTGATGGAAGACTCGCACCAGACAGGTTTTTCCAGACGCAGTCTTGCAGAAACAAATTGCGAATATTCTGAAAGTTGGAGACGTTATACCACCCACAGAGGCTGCTTTAATGGCCATTCTATTGCCAAAACAGCACCTTTCGTCAGTGATATAAGACATTTCAAATGCTTACTTTTTTGTCTAATTGTCAGTCTTGACTGCAGTCAGACTTTCAGATAGAAAAGGGAGTGGTTGACAGCTAGTGTAAGTTAGTTCATCCAGTGGAGTGGCATTTTATAAAAAATATAATATGAATACAGAGTCTGAGTTCGTGACTGAATGATGTTTGTATGCATACAACAGAGAAATATTTGAAAAAATAACTTATCAGGACAGGGACACCGTAATGATCACTGTTGACCTATTGGCTGCCGTCAGCCGATTTTACTCTAAACTTATTGCATATGCCCTATTTTGGACCGCGAGCACAGTCCCGCATTGTGGTGCTACTATTTATTCATGTGGAGTAGCATTTTTCTATAAGTCCTGATGAAAAAATGGAACAGATTATTCTGAGCAGTCTTAGAGGTTAGCTGGTTTATATTTATTACGCTCTCAGAATGGTAATTGTTCCGCTGGACTGTAGGTTGTGAACAGTTGCACATTGTGTGTACTGTTCGAGTTATATTAAATGTGTGATTTTGATATGCATGTGGCACATTTAACTGGGGACGTTCACACTTCGCCCGGTCTTTTCACCCAACTACCTTACCAGTCAGTGAGAATGTTCAGACAGCCCATTTAAGGGGGAGACGGCGTGCGAGAATGGTCTCCTATTGCGTTTATGTGTATGGGCATTAACTTCATTGGCAGAAAAAAAGAATATTATAGGAGATCATTTGGTTGCAGAAAAAGGAACGTAGGAAGCAAGATCAACGTTTAAATAGCAGAAACTTAGATGACACTTTAACTTAGGACATTATTTTTCTATTCATTTTTTGAAGATGATTCACTTTGACGAGATCAGGACAGGTCTATTATACGCATCATGGGGTTTTTCGAAACGATATCTGTAAATATGTCAAACTATAAAACCGTTGGGTAACTGACGCCACCTAATGCTGCATATCGAATAGGTTATCTAGAGAATTGATTCAGGAAGGGACGTAACACTTCATTTTTACAGATTTCTAGTTTGAGGTTCTGTATCCCACTTGAGTGATCGCGTGACGACTGACAGGTAATTATCATAAGTTTTATTGACATATCAGAAATTCCAGATGGCAACGACCTGAACTAGTCAAATCGCTATTAATAATAATAATAATAATAACAATAGTTGTATTTAATGCCGGTTTACAGGCATTGTCAAGTGAAATATTCAGTGGGTAGAGGCTGGCAGTGAAATAAAACTCCTGAATATATATCATTATAAATGTTTTTCCTATCTTTATGCTATTCAGGAGAAAAATCTGCCGCCTGTAAGGATGATAGCAATTCAGATCAGGGAAGGGCTAACAAAATTGCAGTCTGTATGCAGTCTCTCTGTCTTTGCTAGGAACCGGGATTCTGCCGCAGGCAAGAAAGCATCCGTGTTCGGTTGCTTACTGTCTGCCGAAGAAGTCAACGGGTGCAGGCTGCAGAGACGGTGCCGTATCCCTCAAGGTAACAACTGGGATCGGGTTCAGATGCCGCGCACTCCGTCGAACAGGAAAGAAGCTTCTACCGTGTTGGTTCCCAGAATTCTTGGAAACTGTTCTGAATGCAAAAACTAGTAATAGTTATCTTAAACAAAGAATAACTCCGCTAGATTTTTATATTATGGGGAAGTTTATTCCACATGGCCATGGCGTTTCCCGAAAAGAACCGTCAATACTTAACTGTGCGAGCTAATGGAAGAAATAAAAAGACATTGCGATGACTGCTGCGCCGAGGATGGTCAAGCTGCCTTACAGTGGTAAGGGGATTAAATGTACGACTATTCAAAAGCTTAAACAGCAAAAAGAGTCCCTTCTGCACTCGGCAAAACCATAAGGGATCAATGTTTACAAGCCCATTGCGTTCTTGAGATGACAGATAACGGTGCTTCAATGATAAATTTCTTTTTGTGAAGAAGTGCTGGACCGATTCTATTTTCTTCCGTTCGCTAGCGCGCAGAAGGCTTAATAGAAACGAGCAGTATTCCAGACCAGGTCTTACGTACATTCTATAAAGGCGCAGTCTAATATCAATAGTTTTAAAATTTTGGAGGATAAAACCGGCAGTTCTGCGTGCTTTGGAGACATTCAGGGCGCAATGCTCTGAAATATTGAGACCGTTGGAATATGATATGCCCAGGTACTTTACAACGCCAGGTACATTTACATCGTGGCCATCTATGCTAAGATGAGGTTGATGGTTGTCACTGACAACCATAACGGAACATTTGTGCCAAGAAAGGGAAAGGCGCCATGTGCAGCACCACTTGGCAAAGGTCTAGAGATCATTTTTTGATAGATCAAGCACGGTGTCGCGATCTGTCGGCTTGTATCAATGGGCAAATTTTATATCGTTGGCATACATAAAGGCCCTACCATTTCGAAATAAACCTGGCACATCATTGACAAAAAGACAAAATAAAAGCGGGCCTAGCACACTACCCTGAATAACTCCACTCCTCACACGTGCCGAGTTTGAGATAGCATTGGAGATCTTAACCTGTTTTGTACGAGAGCTCAGTAAGAAGATATCAAACTCAGAAGTTTACCACATGTACCGAAAGAGGAGAGTTTCAGGAGAAGAAGGGCATGGTCAACACAATCGAAGGCCTTGGTGAAATCGAAATAGACTATGTAAAGTGCAAAGCCATTATCCCTAGATTGTAGAACATGATCAAAGAAAGAGAGCTGACATGTGTCACAAGACCTTGATTTGAGGAACACATGCTGGGCTGCACTCAATAGGATATTCTCAGTTAAATGATACATCATCTTATCTTTGATCAAGGTCTCCAGGATTTTCGAAGCTGCGGACAGTGTGTTGATTGGCCGAAAATTCGTCAAATGACGTAGATTGACCGTGCTTGGGGATAGGTAGAATGTGCGATTCCTTCCATACACTGGGAAAGGTTTCACTTTCAAGAGCTAGATTAAATATCTTACATAGAAGTGACGGGAAAATATCATTATCATCCACCTTTATAATACTGATCGGTACGCCATCTGGTTCAGGACTATAAGGTTGACGAAAACATCGAATGGCTACGGTTACGTCCCAGAGGGTAAAAGTTAAGGTCTCGAGGACGGCACCGGTCCAAACCTGGATGAACGGAGGGGGAGCGGTCGAATTTTCAATAAATGTTCTGGACAAGAAAACGTTAAAACTATCAGTCGTCAATTTGTCATCAACTACAGGATTGCCAACGGAGTCCGGTAGTACGGGATGCCATGTTTTACTATGGGTTCTTATTGCGCGTGAAAAAAGTTTCGCTACATTTAAAGAACGGTTTTCGACATATTTGACCTCTTCGGTTAGCCTCTTGGCCTGCTCAAAAATACGGTGAATCAAGGGCAGAACGGAAATTTCGTTTTGCTAACGGAATCGACGAGATAGTTTACGCAACCTACGGCGAAAAGATAAAGGGTGATAAACCTCATCCGTGACATTAATTAATTTCTTACGTGGAACAAAACGAGAAATAAGTGGATCTAAAACTTCGTAAAGCATACCGGTACAGGTGTTCACACCCTGATACATAAAGAAATTAGACCAGTCGTGGGAGTTAAGATGTATCTATAGTTCTGTCAAAAGCGCTAATCGAAAATCAAAGAAAAAGCTATATTTTTTGGAAAGCGTTTCATCGGTTTCGAGTTGTAGTGTAAAAACAACGATATCATGGTCTGAGCTCCCAAGTGGGCCGAATGATGACACTGTCAAAGGCAGGCAACCTCCGCAGAAGATTAGATCAAGTATGCTTGATCCTCGGGTAGGGAAGTCAACAACCTGGGTCCCCATGCCAATATCTACGGCCTCGAGGAAGTTTTCGAACTTTATGGGGCCGGAGGGGACCGGAAACCAGCGAATGTCAGGTAGGTTGAAATCACCTGCAATTAAGCAATATTTAAAATTAAGTAAACTGCAGCATGGAATGCTTGTGAGAGACAAAGATAGAAATTCTCACTGGTATTGGGCGGGCAATAGACACAGCCATTGAGTAAAGAGTTCCTATTTTTTAAGGTAATTTGAAGCCAGCAGCTCTCGTCAACCGCAGTAAATTATGGATGATCTAAGTTTCGAAATGCCAGCGCTTGTTTAATAAAGATACAGCTTCCTCCACCACGACTGTCACGGCGATCATTTCGAGTACAAGTATAACCTATAAGAGAGAGTTCGGGGTTGGCTACGGAAGTTTTTGTTGCCCATGTTTCAGTTACTATAACGATATCTGGACAGTGGACAAAGACTAGAGTCTGAAGCAGGGGCATTTTATTGAGCAAGGATCTGGCATTTAGAACGAACAGTTTAAGTGGGCAAGGTGGTTGTTTTTTTAGGGAGAGCGGCTAATTCATCCAGTGGTTCACGGGCCACTGAACATAGGGGCGGTGCTCCCGCCCTGTACTGGAAAAAAGTTAAGATCATACGCGCCTGATGTGGGTGAAGGGGAGAAATATATGGAGGTGGAAATGACAGACAGGGAAACTGAGCACAACTTCTAGCTATCGGGGCATGACCGGGAAATCCCTGGACAGGATACTGCAAAGTATTACTATTAAGGTGACATAGAAGGTCAGGTGAGTTTAGTAGTCCAGCAGGACCCTTTGTATTGACAGACAACTGGGAAACGACCGTAGAGAAAATTGGCTGCGGGGTTGGGGATACACTGTTGTGAGTGGCACAGAAGCACTATTTTTGGTCGAGAATGCTTGTATGTTTCGTTTATCGGCCTCAGTCTGAGGTCTGGGTGATAGCTGGAAATTCGATGTTGTTGGGATGGGGATGTTTTTGGGAGAAATAGGCGATCGTAAAGGAATATTTTTCGTAGAATGGCTCACTTATTGTGGTTGACGAGTGGTTGAGAATTTAGCCGGACTTGTCTCTGAGCTAGAAATCTGCGTTGGTTTACCAGGAGTAACTGGTAAACTTGGTATGGGTATGGTAATAGGAGGAGTACTGCCGTCTTGAGAACGAAAAAAGGAAGTACTGTTTTCTTGGGATCCCAAAAGATTAATCAAGGTCGGTTTCCGTGAAGTGTAAGCTGGGGATTCAGATGGCGAAACCGTAAAGGAAATTGGAGGCGATTTATACAGCATGGCAACAGTGGCAGTCATTTCTCTGTTGCTTGTCGAATATTTAAAAATTTGCAGTTTTCTCTGCATTGGGGTGAGGTCAGGGGAAACCGAGGAATGCCATTTTGACAAAATTCTCTACTTATCTCATTCCTAGAAAGTATGAAGTCAACTTCTATCAAAGAAAAGAGCGTGACTAATATGGGGGCATTACGACTGAGCGAGTGGAGTCGTTTAGCATACGCGACTCGGAATCCCAAGCCACTGCTTTCCAGAAACAAACGCGCGCCGTCGAAAGCATATATGTAACTAGGAATATTACGCAGTATAAAATTATGCTTGCGTTTTATCCTTTCTTCGGTTTCGGAGCTAATTATCCCAATGACTTGAAACGACTGTTGGATAACTGTGTCAGTGGCATTGGTTATAGGTCCTTTAAGCAAAAAATCTACTAATTCGTCAGACGACGATCGATTAACGCAGGTAGAGGTATAGGCTTGGGCAATCAGAGGAATTTTTTCATTTCAATTTATTGAGGGAAATAGGCATGGGCCTTTGAGTACCCTATTTGTAACGTAAAATTAAGTGCGGTATGCAAAGAAACCGTGTGGTTTGTAAAGGTACAAAAGTCGGTCATAAAATATGACAAGTAGTGCACGACTTTTGAGGGTTAAGATAAATTTCCTCATCGCTCAGGCTCGTTTTGAAACATAAAACGGTCAAGGTTCCTTTTAAAGCTTTCCAGTGATGGTGACATCACAACGTCTTCAGGGAGGGCATTCCATGGTTTGACCACTCTGACAGAGAAGGAGAACTTGCGCACATCCAGTCTCACCTGCTGGACACGCAGTTTCAATGGGTGACCTCGGAGATGGGTCGTTGCGGCAAATTCAAAGAATTTCGAGAATTCCAGGCAACAATCCAATCTTTCATAATGCGGAATGTCTGAAGGAGATCACCACGCATTTGCCTATAACTCAAAGGGAACAGATTAAGATTCATTAGGCGAATTGGATATGCCAAGGAGCTTTGACTTCTAACCATTTTGGTGGCTTTCCTCTGTACTCTTTCGAGGCAGTTCTGATCTTGAACTGTCCAGGGTTTCTATGCTTGCATAGCATATTCCAAATGCGGCCTAATGAATGTCCCAAAAGTCTTAGCGAAGAGATCTTCATCGAAATCCAAAAATGCTCGTCTGATGGCATGAAACACCGCAATTGCGCTCTTCGTCACTTTCGAGAAGTGAGACGATGGTTTTAAGGTGGTGGTTGTCAACACACCAAGGTCCTTTTGGGTTTCCACGTCTTTTAAGGCTTCGCCGTTGAGAAAGTAACTTCTTCTTTCGGCTGATCCAGATGGGTTGCCTAAGCGAAGTATTGTACACTTATCGACGTTGAACTTCAAAAGCCAATGATTCGACCACTCCTCCAACCGAGTTAGGTTGATCTGCAGTTTATCTTCGTCAGCAGGGCTCTGAATTACATTCCAGATTTTAATGTCATCGGCAAACATTGCTGCTTCACATTCGAGATTCCTGACACAATCGTTCACGTATATTAAAAAGAGTATTGGCCCACGTATTGAACCCTGAGGAACCCCACTCTAGACCGCCGCAGAACTTGACCTCTCTTGGCCGATGCACAAAACCTGGCGCCGACCCACGAGGAAGTTTTCGATCCACTTGAGGAGGTTACCTCTGATTCCAATTCGTTCTAGCTTGTACAGCAGTCTCTCGTGCGGCACAGTATCGAAGGCCTTTTGAAAGTCAATGAAGGCAATGTGAACCGCGTGTCTATCTTCAAGTGTTTGGATCCACCTCTGGAGCGAATACAGCAAATTCGTTGTGCATGATCTTCCTTTTCTGAACCCGTGTTGACAGCTTGATAACAAATTATGAGTCTCTAGGAATTTCACCAATTCGCTCTTGATGATCCTTTCCATAATCTTTCCAAGTATGCATGTCAAGCTTATGGGCCTGTAGTTTGTCACTGACGCCCGGATACCGCTTTTGTACAAGGGAGTTATATGTGCCAGCTTCCAATCAAAGGAAGTGTTCCGGAGTCAAATGACTTTTGAAAGAGCACTGACAGAGGTGCGAAAAAATCATTGGTGAGTTCTTTCAGAAGCTTGGGTGCAAGCTCGTCTGGTCCTGGGGATTTCGACTCTTTTAGTTCTTTTAATTCCTTTTTGATCAGAAATTATGAGAATAGTATATGGCTAATGCTTGCAGTCGGCGGGTTATCCACTGAGGGACGAAGGAACCTTGCCTCGTTTGTGAAGACTGAGCGGTAGAACTGTGAAAAGTACTCGGCTTTTTCCCTGTTTTCAGAAATTTCGATGCCCACGGCAGTCTTAATCAGTGGTATTTGATGTTTATTCCTTGTACATCTACGGAGGTAACTGTAGACTAACTTTGGATTCTGCGTTGCCTTTTGCAGCAAAGTCTTCTCAAATTCTCTTCGCGTTTTAAGAATAAGGCTTCTCATTTTGTTTCTCTGTGTTTTATACTTATTAAAATAGGTGACTTGATTAGACTCACAATATTTTCTCCACAACTTGTGCTTCCTGTTTATTTCCCTTTTTAAGTTGCTGTCTAGCCACCCAGGACACTTGCTGTGATGGAAACTCGTTAGTGGGCAGTGGTTGTCCATAAGTTGCAGAAGACCATTTCTGAAGGACTCCCGATCTTCGTTCACGGTGCTCGAAAACATTGAGGTCCAGTTGATGTCTGTTAAATCTGCTCGCATCTGTTAGAAGTTTCCTCGCCAAACGTTACGCCGTTTTTCCTCTAGAGCAGGCGCAACGGAGAATAAGGAGTAGTCCCAAATAAGCAACACATGATCACTACGACCAATCGGAGGCATTGAAATAATCTCGTCAATGCTGCCTGACGTTTTCGTGAAAACCAGGTCAAGACAGTGAGCCCTTTGTCCTTCACGTGTTCTGGTGGGGAAAGGGACATGTTGTGTGAGGAGTGCCTTCAATGTCTTTTGCAGAAAACCATAATCAAAAGTCGATTTCGGGCATGATGATTGAAAATTGCTCCAGTTAATTCCTGGTGCGTTGAAGTCACCCATAATCATGACATTAGGTTGACTGGAGAAATTTTCTAATTGTTCCACTAAGTGGGTGTCCGCAACTCGGTCTATCCTAGGTGGCCGATAGAAAATGAGGACATCCAGACATGGAGAGCCAAGCGCATTGATGTTCAACCATATGGCTTCCGTGCTGCACGCAAACTTGCTCATCTTGTCAGGCACTATTAGCACGTCTTTCACATACACAATTATTCCACCACCCTGTCGGTTTTCTCTGTCCCTCCGATATATTTGGTATCCAGACAATGTTATTTCGCTATCTCGAATACTGCCAGACAGCTAGGTTTCGGTTACTACTATCACATCCGGAGATACTTCGGCAAGGCAAATTTTTAACTCATCAAGTTTTGATAAAAGGCTTTGTGCATTTGTATACAAGCACTTCAATTTTGCGCCAACCAAATTTCCTGTTGCGTTTGTCAATTTTATGGGCCTAACTGCGTCTCCTCTAACGTCAAGGTCGTATGTCTTTACCGTTTCTTGATGATTTTCGGTAACTCTGGTTTCTTTAGTGAGAACGCTGGGCGTTACGGAATCAGTTCTGACATCTCTTTGGGCAATTGATTCCCTGATGATTTTGGCGTTAGTGAGGTGGCTGCCGTTGTCCTTAGAACAATCGGTTGGTTCAATGGGAAATTTGTATTCTTTTAAACTACCTTCTCCTTGAAAATAGCCAGATTTGTTCGCCAGCCTTCAGTCTTGATTGTAGTTCTAAGACAAGTTCCCGGCGTTTCAGCCTTTTCGCAGGGGACTAGTACGGTTGAAAAAAAACCTCTTAATGCGAGTGACGGAGGTTAGTTTTTTGGATAGGATCGCTTTGATTTGGTTTTTGCTCTCTAGCATTATTTTTAGAGGTTGCGGTCGCGGCGTTCCTAGGCTGTCTTTAGACTTTTTGCCGATCCGGAATGCTTAAATAACTTTTACTTCCACGCCCGGTGAGAGCAACTGGTTTAGGAGGCCATTAAAAGAAGCAAGGTCTTCGGCGACACGGTCTTCAGGTCGGACTGCATTTGACTCTTGCAAACCCTGAATAACTAAACACTGTGGCCAATCCTGGTGTTTGGAATTTTCACTTCCTCCTTAGTTCTTCTAAGGGGCACGAGAACGGTTTACAGAGCTCTCGTTGGGATTTAGTATACCTCTGACCATGCTCTCATCTGAAGACTTCGATGAATCCATCAGAGTTGATTGTGACTTTGTCCTCCTGTTGTGGTGTTTCCCCATTGCAGCTTGCCAAGCGTTTGTTTCTTCGGATTCAACTACGGGCTCTTTAGAACACCCAAGATAGCAGGATGAGATTTGTGGTTTGCTCTGGTCGTCGTCCGTAAGATTCAGAGACTGTGTTCGTGTTATCCGGTTGTTATGGGTATTCGCGTCCGAACATTGTGAGCTGTAACAAGTTGTAGTTTTTGATACTTTTGGTGCTTTAGTCACTGCCTTTTTAACTGAAATATTGCTAAGCGTATTTCTTCGAGTGATGTTATCTTGCAAGAGCTTCCTTAAGTCTGCAAGCTCATTTCCAGTTTTTGAACTCTTAGTAAAATATAAGAACATCCAACGCAAGATTCGTCCTCGTAGCCGACGGATTTGGCTGCCGTTACGCTTTTTGTGCGCTTTGCTGGTTTTTGGTTGTAAGTATAAACTGATTGAGTGCCAGTCGTGGATGTCGAAGCCAGCTCAACAGGCTTTTCTTTTAAAGGAAGTTCCGTGACTGGTTCTTTTGCTAGCAAACAATTGTTTTGAGTCCATGAATGTTAAAACACTGCGTAAAAGTATGTTCTCCTTTGTGCGTGTAACGAAACTTTCCGACTGGCTTTGGAGTATGGCGAGTATTTAATGCAATATGAGTAAAAATGTTTAAACTTGTTCAAAAACGCTTTTGAAAAATACTATAAACGGTATGATGGATATTCAGGAACGACTCAGCCATTCGGAGATGTCGAAGGTCCTGGATAACTTCAGATCTTCATGAGGATGTACACGTTTGGTTCCCTGAGTGATTGTCAGCTTTAATTGATGCAGAGCCTGCGAAGTCAACTTGAATAAGATGATAAACAAATTCCAATTTAATGCCGTTTTATGATGAATTTCGGCACAAGAAAGAATTCCAGATGAGCAGGAAGCAAGTAAGTAGGTGCAGTTGAAACAGTTGTCCGGAAAAGTCCTAGTGAAGTGGTAAGGAAGATCAAATTGTCCAAGTTGAAGAACAAATAAGTGGTGGTGCTAATAGGTTCTTCTGGACAGTAGACAAAGACTAGGGTCTGAAGCAGGGGCATTTAACTGAGCAAGGAACGGGCATTTAGAACGAACAGTTTAAGTGGGCATGGTGGTTGTTTTTTAGGGAGAGCGGCTAATTAATCCAGTGGTTCACGGGCCACTGAACATAGGGTCCGGGTGCTCCCGCCCTAAACAGGAAAAAAGGTGGGATCATAGGTGCCTGATGTTGGTGAAGGGGAGTTATATATGGAAATGGAAATGACACACAGGGGAACTGAGCACAACTGCTAGCTATTGGGGCATTACCGGGAAATCCTTGGACAGGATACGGCAAAGTATTACTACTAAGGTGACATAGAAGGTCAGGTGAGTCTAGTAGTCCAGCAGGACCCTTTGTATTGACAGACAACTGGGGAAACGACCGTAGAGAAAATTGGCTGCGGGGTGGGGAATGCACTGTTGTGAGTGGCACAGAAGCACTATTTTGGGCGAGAATGCTTGTATGTTTCGTTTATCAGACTCAGTATGAGGTCTGGGTGATAACTGCAAATTCGATTTTGTTGGGATGGGGATGTTTTTGGGAGAAATAGGCGATCGTAGCGGAGTATTTTTCGTGGAGAGGCTAAATTTTTGCGGTTTTCGAGTGGTTGATAATTTAGCCGGACTTGTCTTTGAGCTAGATTTCTGCGTTGTTTTACCAGGAGTAACTGGTAAACTTGGTATGCAGGAGGTATAGGAGGAGTACTGCGGTCTCGAGAACGAAAAAAGGAAGTTATGTTTTCTTGGGATCCCAAAAGATGATCAAGGTCGGTTTCCGTGCAGTGTAAGCTGGGGATTCAGATGGCGAAACCGTAGATGAAATCGGAAGCGATTTGTTCAACATGGCAACAGTGGTAGTCATTTCTCTGTTGCTTGTCGAATATTTAAAAATTTGCAGTTTTCTCTGCGTTGGTGTGAGGTCAGGGGAAACCGAGGAATGCCATTTTTGACAAAATTCTGTACTAATCTCCTTCCTAGAGAGTATGAAGTCAACTTCTATCAAAGAAAAGAGCGTGACTAATATGGGGGCATTACGACTGAGCGAGTGGAGTCGTTTAGCATACGCGACTCGGAATCCCAAGCCACTGCTTTCCAGAAACAAACGCGCGCCGTCGAAAGCATATATGTAACTAGGAATATTACGCAGTATAAAATTATGCTTGCGTTTTATCCTTTCTTCGGTTTCAGAGCTAATTATCCCAATGACTTGAAACGCCTGTTGGATAACTGCGTCAGAGGCATTGGTTATAGTTCTTTAAGCAAAAAATCTACTAATTCGTCAGACGACGATCGATTAACGCAGGAAGAGGTATAGGCTTGGGCAATCAGAGGATCAAGAGGTTCCAGAGTTACCAAAGGGATTTAAGAGTTTACAATATTTACAGATGGCTGCGAAGTCTCGCATACGCTAGATAGGTTCCCTTCCATTACTCTATTACTCAAGGATGGAGGGGAAGCTGCAACCATTCGTCTTTTTGCGAGTCGCTTGCGGGACATCGTAAGCTAGATGACGGAATTTTTGTTTACTTAATAGAAAATAGTGGGTTAATAATTTACAAGAGTATACTTAAATAGGCTAAACTGGCAGGTGATTTCAAACAGTTAATAGAAAACGACAAACCGAGCACAATTTTTACCACATTTATGCAAAGTGCAACTAATTAGTTCAATTGATTATATGGCCACCACAAATAATATGGAGCTTTTTTAACTAAAAATTAATAGACAGTTCAATGCTTAGGGCAATAAATATGGTAAAAATAATCCGTTCACTTATCTTTAAAAATCGGTCCACGCGCCCTTGACCTTGACTTCTTTGCCAAATTCATTCGGAATATTTTTCGTAGGTAAACTGGAGTTAGGGAAATGACTGATCATTGATGGTGACTAAGACAACATAATCAATTCACTATGCTTGTCTGCATCCGCAACCTGTTCAATTATTGGTTTCTCAGTCCAATAAAATATTCTGTCGTGTTTCAAATCCCCAAATCAAAGGCAAATTTGTAACCGTAATCTCTGAGTTACACTTCAAGACACGGGGAGGGGAAATATATCTTCAAATATCACCAATAACTACACTTGGGAACTTGCATTTACCGTTGTATACCATTCCACACCAAACTAGATTGCCGCACACGATGCCCTTCCTCTAACGGAAATGAAGAATAACTACTTTAGAAGGATGTTCTGTAGTGATTAAGCCTGTCAAGGAGGATATGTTAGTATTTGCCTCGCCTTCAGGTGGTGGTTGGAATTTGGTCAGAGACGTTCCTTAAAACATCGGTAGGGTATAAATGGGATGCCATTAAAACAATTGGATGTGCACCAAGGTTTACGTGTCAAGAAGTCCTTGATCATTTTGACCTCGCTAAAAATCGAGCTTTTCATCTTGATTTTGAATTTGACAGTGTCCTTAAATTTGAAATGATTGGTATTGTGAGGTAACGGGCCCACACACTTACGTGAACTCAGAATGAGGTGCTTGTGATTTTATGTCAATTTGACTAGCCTATGCCTATTCTAACACCATCGTTCACACTCCGCTGACATTCAATCACTAATTCCTTTGTCTGCGCTCAAAAATTCCCATAAACTTTAGCAGTGGTTTCCAAAATGGTACCAACCCATATTGATTGTCTAAAAATAATTTTGGAATCAGCAAGTTGGAATTAATAAGAGGTCAAGCTCTATCCTTTGAGTTATAGGCAGATGCGCGGAGACTTGATACAAACCTTCCGTATCGTGCGTGGCATGGATTGTGCCCTCCTATGTGATGACGTTTTCCAACTTGCCACTACGAATAATCTCCCAGGTCATCCATTCAAACTAAGTGTGCCCCAATTAAGATTGGATTTGAGGAAGTATTTTTTTCACCAACCGTTTCGTGGAACTGTGAAATAACCTACCTGAGGCGATTGTATTGTCCCAGTCTGTGGATCCATTCAAACATCGGCTTGGCATACATATTTTTTTGTATATTTGAAGAGTTACAGGCATTGCCCTTGATGACCCTATTAATGTAAAGTTATCATTGCATGTGTACAGTCAATATAAAATGGTGTACATTTAAAAATGTTTGAGTCAAAGCATAACATAACTTCAAATGCGTTTTCACAGCCATAGGTGAAACATTGTGGAAGAAAAGTAGAGCCCGAAATATTTTAAAAGGCTTGTTTTAAGTAATCATGTTGTGACAGTCGTCTTTTGTCAAATATAATGCCATCAAGCCTTCTTTTACAATCCTTTATGCTGTCAGAGGTAACCGTCTCGCTTAGTAACGAGTTCCAAGGACGTACCACTCGTTGGCTGAAAGAAAACTTTCTGAGGTTCAATCGCGTGCGTTCGCTATTAACCTCGTAAGGATGACCACGCAGATGAGTTTTGCAGGCAAAGTCGAAGAAATCCTCCGATACCAGGGAGGAATCATGGCCCCGGATAATCCGGAATGTCCAGAGCAGGCTATACCGCAAGTGTCTGTAGGAAAAAGTAAATAAGTCTAGCTTCTTCAACCTGTCTTCGTACGGTAAAGTCTTAAGTCCGTCAACCATCTTCGTTGTTCTCCGTTGCACCTGTTCGAGGAGGTCAACATCTTTCTTTATCCACGGTATCCAGGCTGGTATTCCGTAATCTAAATGCGGTCTCACAAAGACGCCATAGACCTTTCCGAAGAGATCATGGGCAAATATTTTAAATGCACGTCTGATCCAATGTAGTGTACATGTTGCCTTCTGGACTGCTTTCTCACAGTGTTCTGAGAGCATCAAATTCGCAGTTGTCCACATGCCCAGATCTTTGTATGTTTCTACCTCTTTCAATGCAGTGCCATTAATAAAGTAATGGTGTCTCAGATATACTTTTCAACCGGCGCTTATGTGTAGGATCACGCACTTGGATACATTAAACTTAAGAAGCCACCTAGCCGACCAGGCACTTAGTTTGTCGATATTCGATTGTAACCCTTTTGTGTCATCAGCGCAGCTGACTTCATTCCATATTTTAATGTCATCTGCAAACATGAAAGCTTCACAATCTAGGTCATTGAGACAGTCGTTCACGTAGATTAGGAAGAGTAGGGGCCCAAAACAGAACCCTGTGGAACACCACTTTCCACTTTTGCCCATTCTGAGCTAGAGTTTCCAACAACAACCCTTTGTACTCTGAAAGACAATAAACTCTTGATCCAATTGAAAAGTTTTCCTTGAATTCCTTCTTTTCAAATCGTCTGTAAAAGAAGCCCGTGTGGTACACTATCAAAGGCCTTTTTGAAGTCAAAAAATACAAAATCTACTGCATGACCCTTACCTGTGGTCTTTGTTCATTTCTCGTGTGACTGAAGGGCACTCATGAGACAGGAACTTCCTGGACAGAAGCCGTGTTGGGCATCGCATAGGATTTCGTTGTTTTGCAGATAGCGCATTAAATGCTTCTTGATAATACGCTCCATTATTTTACACGTTATGCAAGTTAAACTTACAGGGCAGTAATTTTGCACAGTCAAGTCGTGAACCTCCTTTATAGATCGGGGCGATAAATGCGCACTTCCATTCTTCCGGGAGTTTGCTTTCTTCAAAGGACTTTTGGAATATGATGGACAGTGGTACACACAGTTCGTTAGCAAGTTCCCTTAGTGCTAATGCAGGAATTTTATCTGGCCCAGGCGACTTGGCAGTCTTTATACGGAGTAATTCGGTTTCAACTATGGTTTGTGAAAAGTCTAGGTCTAGGTCCTCTGCTGTAGATGAGGATGAGGTGGAGGAGTAAGGGAAAGGGGAGTACACATTGGTTGACAAACTGTTTGAATAGCAGCAAAATTATTAGGCTCTCTAGTGAAGACGGTCTGGAAGAATTTGGAAAGGAGAGATGCTTTAACCTGGTCGTCGGTCTCCAGTTTTCCGTCTACACACCTAAGGGCAGGAATCATTTCCTGAATTCTCTTTGTACTCCGTATGTAGCCATATAGCATTTGGGGTGTTCCAACGATTTTTGCAGTATGTTTAGCTCAAACTTCCTCCGCAGCTTAGTAGCCTCACATTTACAAACGATGCGTTTCTGCTTATATTCCCGTAAGTGAGCATCGGAGCCGGTTTGTCTGTAACGCCTCCAGAAGCGATTTCTTTTTTTGAAAGGGGCCTGCAAGTTTGAGTTTATCGACTTTGGGCGGTTTGTGGTTGTCTTTCTCCTGAGAGGATAGTTGAGGTAAACAATCCTTTTCAATAACGAACTCAATGTCGTCCAATCTTTATTGGTTTCACCATGTAGTTCTGTTTCCCAGGATATCACTAACAGTTGTCTTCTCATAAGTGAGTTGTCCCCCTTCCAAATGTTTCTTACCCAAGTATCGGGGAAATTTGATTTGGAAAACAGTGAGTACTCGAAGCACAGTGTAATGTGATCACTTGATCCTAATGGCGGTCGATCCTGTAGGTCTAGCACATTTTCCTCATCTCGGGTAAACATCAGGTCAAAAAAAGTCTGACTTTTGTCATTCTCTCGTCCAGGTTCCAAAGGTGACAAACTGAGAGAGAAGTTTGTCTGTTGCCCATTGTAGTAGTTTGTGGTTGAAGTTATCTGGCATTCCCTGCGCAGTCCATGTTTTCCAGTCAATATCAGGAGCGTTAAAATCCTCAACCATGAGGACATCTTTCTTCTCGCTGGCTTTGTAGAGTACCGTTATGAAAATGAGATCCTGATCGGAAGTCTAATAAGGCGAACGGTACAAAACCGATATCGTCAGTGGTCTGGAATACTTAGCAGATATAGTAATGCTTAAGACTTCCACATCGCGTAATGGAATATGTATGTCAGCCATTGCGGTCAGCTTGCGAGTGACATAAACTATGACTCCTCCTCCTCGACTTGGTCTATCACTCCTGAATTGCTGATATCCTCTGAGTGATATTTCGGAATCAGTAATTTTTGCAGTTAGCCACGTTTTAGTGAAAGCCATAACGTCTGGTATAATTTCGTCAACAACGTTTCTAAGGTCGTCCAGCTTTTAACAGGCTTTGTACCTTTGCGGAGATGACTTTCAATGATCGATTCTTCGGGGAGACCCAGCCTTCATTGTTACAGGTTTTAGCTACAGGAAGGACACATTTATCTGGACTATTTGACCGTCTTTGATTTTCAGCCGTTTCTCTCCTCTGCCAATTCTCTCCATCAATTCTTTCCGCAGTTCCCTCATTTTTCAGCCGTTCCCTCGGCTCGTAGTCCAGCTGAAAAAACACTTGTTTGTGCGATCCCCGTAAGGTCCTTCTTCCTTCTAACAGAAGTGCTGCCTGGGTTTCATTTTAATTTTATTTATTTATTGCCAGTTTACAGCGGGAGCGCTAACGCATCCACCGACAGGGAAACAGGCCCCAGAAAACTGCCAGCGCCCACCAGGCCGCACGAGCCATGGTTTGCCAAAGCTTGGCATAGCATATGCACACAATCCTAAAGGCCCAGAAGGGTCCCACGGATACAGCCCTGCAATTAGCTCAGGCCACTTTACCCTTCAAAGGCGGGGTAACCATTCAGTTAATGATTGAGAGGTACTACCCTTTTCTAAAATAATTTTTACAGGCCTTGGGGATATTCTCATGTCGCGGCTGGGGTCTGCTTTGCCTAGTCGGAAAGCTTTTTGCACGGTGTAAATTTCCCCTTTCTTCAGGACTGCACTACCATGTTCATGAAGAAGATCTAGATCGTGTGTCATGCGTTCCATCGAAATGCAGGACGTGGATTCTGGGACACCCCTTATTACGATATTTCGTTTACGATTTATGGGCAAGGTCTTAATTTGCCCGCCCTCGCTACGGTGTGAGTTCACAGAGGTGGCGTTACTCGTATATGCTGGCACTTCAATATGAGAGTGATTTTTGTCCAGTGCTTGGATTCTGGGACTTACATTTTTGGATGAGATATTACCTTTGTCTTCTGAAACTCGTTTCTTTATTTTCTGGGATCCCTGCCGGTTGCCCTCTTTCCTTACTGGATACTGTTTAGAAGCTACATTGAGCTCCGTAGACGTAGCGTTATCTTCCTTGTTGGATGTGATGGCTACGGAAGCTGTGCTTGCGTATGTGCATTTGTTTTCCTCATGTTCCATCGTTAGGGACTGCTTCTTTTCGGGCAAATTTTGAGGAAGTTTCTTTAACTTCTCTATCTCCATCTTCAGCACCTGCATATCCTTTTCAATCTCCGAAATTTTTGAAGAAGTTTAAAGCATGTCGTTTTTGCATATGTTGCAGAACCACGAAGACTATGTGACTAATTTATCTTAACAATCTCAGTGTACAACGTAAATCTGCCTGCATTCACTTGACTGTAACTTCTTCACATTGCTTCTTATTCTTGCTATTTTTATGTAACAAATAGGAATTTTAAAGGCATAAGCCTATTTTCCTCAAATACACTGAACTTAAAAAGCCTCCCTTGAGATGGCTCACTCATCCTATTGACATCATTCAATCGCTATTCTGTTAGCTGTTCTTTTACAAGAAACTAACTGCTCACACAGCTATGCAAAGCTTTCGCATTGATATCGCGTTTTACTTCACCAATGGCAACAGGGTGATGTTGTCCCAGTGTCGAGCAGGTGTCAGCAAGCTTTCCGTTATTAATGCACGCTCAACTGGCTGGACAAGATTGGTGCAGGTTTGGCCTTTCTGTTAGATTTTCCAAACCATGAAATACCCTCCTCGGAGATGCTTTAATGTCAACATTAGTTCAACGCTTTAAATAACCCTTGAAAACTTCATATTCCCAAATGTGCCAGAATGACGAAGGGATTGAATCTAGTCCTTCAAACTCACGCTCCGATAGTCCTTTCGGAACAATTGCAACCCAAACGTCTTTTCTCTACACCATACTTAATTTTACGTTGCAAGTAGCGTACTCGAAGGCATATGCCCAGTTTTTTTGGAAAAATTATAATATTGTATTTAATGTCAATTTACAGGCACGATCAGACGAAATATGAAGTGTGGGTCAGGCTAGCAGTGAATTTAAGTGAAATGGTATGTTGCTCCGATGGGAATTTGGACCAGTTTATCGATATTATCTCTATGGGAAAGACCGCGGTAAGACACAAAGTTCCAATAGCACTGGATCAATCTGTAAATAGATTCACGTTAAAAACATGGTACTCAAAGGCTTATGCCTATTTCCTTCAATAAATTGATTGGAATGAATTAAAAATTTGTTCCGCATAAAGCTGCATAAGTTGTTGTTGTTCTTTAAAAATTAAAATACTCCAGGCTTTTCTATTTCGTGAACCCCATTTTTCCGTTAGTAGTTTATAGCGGAGGACGGTAACATATTTTCCCTCTCTTTTTTCCCTAAATCTGATATAACAATAAGGAAAGTCACTGATCTTATTCTTTGAATGCCCATAGCGAACCTGTGGGTTCTTTGACAAAGAGCAAGGGATGAATTTGACCCTGAATGGTAGCACTACCTTTGGAGAATAAAAGATGCAACCATCATAGTCGGACATCATGATCGGCCTGGTAAGCTGATCTTTATACTTATTCATAAACGTTTTCAGACACCTAGAGTATGTGACCACAATTCAAAAATATCAGGATGGTCGCCGTTGTTCCAAAGTGTGAACAAATACTTTCAGTTATTTATTTATTTATTTTTTATTGCCAGTTTACAGGTTTGGTAAAAAAATGTACCATAGAGAGTCAAGCTGACAGTGAGAAAAACTCCTGATCGTTGTTTCAAGTGTTTTTCAGGAGAAAAAAACTGTAGCTTATTGTGTGGTGAAGAACTTTTCCATTCAATGTTATGGACGTGGTATTCTGCACCAGCAGGTATGTCGGCGAACGGCCGTTCGCTGTCCACCTCAGCATGACGTCCGGCACAGGATTCAGAGTCCATTAATGACATCAGAACGGAAGATAGTTTCCAAAGAGTCAGCACCAAATATTTTTTGAAGGTTTCCTGAATGTAGAAAACTAGTGACAGCTCTCATTAAACAGGGATAGCCTTGCTGAATTTTGATACTTCTGAGTAGCTTATTCCAGATTGCTTTAGCGTTTACCGAAAAAACTGTAGGTATCTTACGGTGCGTGCCACAGGAAGAAAGTAAAATACATCTCGATAACTGGTGCGTCGAGAGTGGTCGAGCTGCCTCAGAGATGCAAGGAGATTAGAGGTACAACTGGTTAAACGTTTTAGCAGTAAAAAAGTCCCTTATGTAATCTGCGAAGCCACAACGGTCAAGGCTCATAAGCTTACAGCGTTGTTGGTAGTACAGATTTCAGTGTTCTGAATAGAAAACTCTTTTTATAAAGACGTGCTGGACTGATTCTATCTTCTTTCGTTCACTAGCGTGCAGAAGGCTAAATAGAAACGAGCAGTATTCCAGACCAGGCCTGATATACATGTTATAGAGGCTGATTTTTATATGGACGGTTTTAAAATTTCTGAGAATAAACACAGTAGTTTGGTGTGATTTCGAGACAATCAAAGCACAGTGCTCTGACAGATTAAGCCTACTAGAATATGATATGCCCAGATCCTTTATAACTCTGGATAAATTTTGGTCATGACCATCTTTGCTAGAGTGGGGCTGATGGTTGTCGCCAATAACCATAACGAAGCACTTGTGCCAAGAAAGCAAAAGGTGCCATGTGCGACACCACTAAGCGAAGGCCTGAAGATCATTTTTAAGGGCTCAAGCAAAATGTTGCGTTCTACCGGTTTATCTCGATAGGCATTTTTTAAGTCGTCAGCTTACATAAATGGCCTACCATACTGTAAACAAACCGAAACATCTTTGACAAAAAGGCAAAATAGAAGAGAGCCGAGCACGCTACCCTGAAAAACACCGCTCCTCACATGCGTGGGGTTGGAGATAACATCAGAAATTTTAACCCGTTGTGCGCGAGCATTCAAATAAGAAGATATTAAGTTCAGAAGCTTGTTACCTATGCTGAAGGAGGCAAGTTTCAGCAGGAGGAGATCATGGTCAACACGATCAAAAGCCTTCATGAAATCGAATTAACGGTGTAAATAGCAAAACCGTTGTCTCTAGATTGTTCCACATGATCAGAGTAAGAGAGCCGGCAGGTGTCAAAAGACCTTTTTACGAAAATCCCATGCTGAGCCGCATTAAGTAGGTTATTCTCTGTAAGGTATCGCATCATCTTGTCCATGATCAAGGTCTCTAAGATCTTCGAGACTGCTGGCAAGTCGTTAAATGACTTAGGTAGGCCATGTTTGGGTTTTGGCAGTATGTACGATTCCTTCCATAAAAAAGGAAGGTTTCGCTTTCAAGAGCAAGATTAAATATCTTATACAGAAGGGACGGTAATATATCGTTTGCCTCCGCCTTTATAACGCTGACCGGGACGCCATCTGGTCCAGCACTGTAAGATTGACGAAAACGCCGAGTGGCTACGGTCACGTCCCAGAGGTTGAAAGTTATGGTTTCGAGGACGTTACCGGTCCAAACTTGGATGTTCGGAAAGGGAGAGACAGTATATTCACTAAACGTTCTAGACAAGAAAGCATTGAAGCTATCAGCTGTCAACTTAGTGTCAGCTATAGGGTTTCCTTAAGCGTTTTGAAGTATGGGGTGCTGCGTTTTTCTCTGCGCTTTTACTGTGCACGAAAAGAGCTTCGCAATATTTAACGTAGGGTTTCCGGCATAGTTAACCTCATCAGCTAGTTGTTTTTCGTCAGACAGCCTCTTAGCCTCTTCAAAGATTTGTTAAATCAAGGGCAGGATGGAAGTGTCGTTTTGTAGACGAAAAGGACAGGGGAGTCTATGCAGTTTACGGCGGAATGATAATGGGAGGTAGACTTCATCCTTGACATTAATTATTTTCTTACAGGGAACAAAACGAGAAATGATTGGACCTAGAACTTGGTACAAAGTATTAGTACAAACATTCAAATCCCCCATATTTTTTGATCTGAAATCACGGAAAAAACTATATTTTTTGGAAAACGTTTCATTAGCCTTTAGTTCTAGTGTAGAAAGAACTATAGCATGGGCAGCACTCCATATTAAATCTTAAGGTGACACTGACAATGTCTGACAACCTCTGCAGAAAATAAGATCAAGTATGTTTGATCCTCGGGTGGGAAAATTAACTACCTGATCCCACATGCCTATATCTATGACCTCAAGTAGGTTTTAGATCTTTGCAGGACCGGAAGGTGGAAACCAATGAATTTCAGGAAGATTGAAGTCACCTGCAATCAAGCAGTACTTCAGATTTATTTCAGCTGCGGCGTGAAATGCATGCGAGACACAAAGATCGTAATCCTCGCTGGCATTGGTTGGGCGAAAGACACTACCAACGAGTTAAAGGTAGGTTTCTTTTAGGACTACTCGGAGCCAACAGCTCTTTTCTACCGCGGTAAATTGGCAAAAGTACAATGGCAAAATGTAAGTGGTTGCCTAACATAGATACAGCTTCCTCCGCCACGGCCCTCGTGTCGATCCTTCCGAATGTAAGCGTAGCCTAGAATAGAGAGTTCAGAGTCGGATACACAGGGTGTTGCCCATGTCTCTGTAACTATTACAATATCGGGGCGGTTGATGAAAACCAGAGTCTGGAACAAAGGCATCTTACAAAGCAGAGATCTGGCATTTAGGGTGATTATCTCAAGTGGGCACGTTTTCCGTTTCTGAAGCGTGATAGTTAGGCAGTTTAAGTGACTGCCTCCGGCCAAAGAAATGCTCTTTTCACTTGAACTATAAGTTTATCCCGAAATTTTGAGATTTGCCTCGCCATTGGTTCTTCGTGTTTCCAGTTCCTTTAATAATTGTCGCATTTTCATTCGCTCTTTCAGCCCGTATTCCGGTTAAAAAAAACTTTAGAGTGCGGACCCCGTAGGGTTGGTTTTCTCTGTAGCAGGGGCTGTGCCTGTGCTTCGTTTTCCAAGATGATTTTACGAGTTCTTGGTCGAGGATTTGAATCGGGTGTTGACAGAGACTTTCATTTCTATATGCCTTGAGAATTTGATTGGACTCGCCGTCCGTTAGCAACGCTTTTGCTTACAGTTGAAGGAGTTCCGAGTCATGTTTTACTCGCTTTTTCGGAATTACTGACGCTGACTCAGGAACACCCTTTATGATAACATTATGTTTTAGACTCAATCAAATGCCCATTTGCAACTGAAGTCCTTCAACGATGTTAGTACATGTTATCAGTTCACTTGGTCCATTAGGTCCAGACGAACTGGGCGTTGGGCAGGCTGGAGACAAATCCATGTACAACTTGTTCTTCTTAGACCTTTTCCTCTTTGGCTTTACAAACTCACTAACCTCTTCAACATCGCATGCTGGTGCAACGTCCAGCAGCAATGCAGCGCTAGGTTGTAAGGCCAGATTACTGCTAATGCTATCTGAGCTTAGCGATTATGGTGCGAAGCAATGACTAGATGCAACACCCTTTCAAACTAGCGAACCATCCTCAGGTTTACTGAGGTCGGTAAACGCGATGGCTTTTTTGCTAGTAATAGGTAAGCTTGAAGAGATTATACATGCATACGAATTTTGCTTTGCGTTAGGCTTTTTACGGACAGGAGCTTTTTAAACAGGTGGGCAAGAAAAAGATTTTTTACGTTACCTATTTCTTGCTTTAGATTGTCTACCTCCTGCTCCATCCCTAAACATTTCTGTAGTAGGCTGAAACAACCATACAAGATTCATCTTCGTAAGCTAAATTAACTGACTTTACTTAAATTTTTGCCCATTTAGCGGAAGGTGAACAATTAGCAGAAAAACGATAGTTGAACTACTTTGTGCTAGTCTATTAATTCACTGACCAAAATCCCCTGCCAATATGGCCGAATGGTTAGATACGTCGATAAACGGTCCTACGCCATTTTGCAGTGCATGTGCGAAACTAGGTCATGGAAGAATTTTTCGTGGCAATACTCTTAAGGTACCCGCGTTTTGCATACTTATGGGGATACAAAACAAATGCAATTGATGTAAGAATCACCACAAAATAAACAGAGAATCATTTAGCATATTCAACAATAAGAATATGAAAATATAAGGACTCAGCCTTTGGTTTGAGTCCCTTCCGCGATTGAAAGCAAATGCAGGGAGCACAGAGCCGGTGTTAGTTTAAGAAATCCTGGCGCGTTGTTTGAAATTGGTTTCGAATTTCAAGAACCTCGAGCCTACGAGTTTTTAGTCTCTACCTCAGTGTAGAAGACACGGTGTTGGAAAATCTATTAAAGAATTGTCTTTTTATTCCTCTGAGTTTGTAAATTGCAACTTGGACCCTCGATCTTTGCTGCTTTCTGAAACTCACGCCGGCTGTGTGATCTCTGCATCTGCTCTCAATCGCGGAAGGGACTCAAACCAAAGGCTGAGTCCTTATATTTTCAAATTCTTATTGTTGAAAACTCAGCTGACTCTCTGTTAATTTTGTGGCAATTATAACATGCAAAACTCAAGTTCCATAAGTTTATTGTCACAAAAAATTGGTCCACGACCAAGCTGCTTGGGACCGTCTCTCCGCGCCTCTACCCACTCGGCCATATTGGCAGGGGATCTTGTTAAGCAAGTTAATGGACAAGCAGAAAACCATTTTAACCATCGTTATTCTGCTATTTGTTCACCTCCCGCTAAACGGGGTAAAAGTTCAGTAAGCTTAACTAATGTAGCTTACGAAGATGAAACATGTATGGGGTGTTTCAGCCCTTAGCAGAAATTCTCAGGGATGGAGCAGGAAATAAGGAATCTAAGACACGAAAAAGAAAACTTTAAAAATTTATATCTTGCCCAACTGCAAAAAAAGCTCCTGTTCGTAATAAACCTACAACAAAGCAAACTTCGTATTCATTTATAGCTTCTTCAAGCTTACATAAAAGTCACATTAAACATATCGCGACCGGTAAACCAGAGGAAATTTCGCTACTTCCGAAGGGAGCCCCATCTAGTCCTTGCGCCACTCTACCGGTACTTAGTTCGGGTAGCATCAGCACTAATCTGGCTTTACCGCCCATCGCTACATCACTGGTAGACGTTGCACCAACATACGATGTTTAAGAGGTTGGCGAGTTTGTAAAGCCAAAGAAGTAAAGGTCTTAGAAGAACAAGTCATGCAGAGACTTGGCTCTAGCCTGCCCAACATCCGGCTCATCTGGACCTATCAGGCAAAGTGAGCTGGTTACCAGTACTCACTCAGCTGAAAGATCTGAGTTACAAACGGGCCCTCAATTGAGTCGAAAACAGAATGTAGTCATTAAAGGTGTCCCGGAGTCAGCTTCAATTATTCCAAAGGAGCGAGTTAAACATGACTTGGAACTCCTTCAATTGTATGCAAAAACGCTGCTGACGGACGGCGAGTCCATTCATATTCTCAAGGCATATAGAATAGGGAAGGCTCTGTCTACACCCGATTCAAATCCTTGACCAAGACCTCTTAAAATCATCTTGGAAAACGAAGCGCAGGCACAGCTCCTGCTACAGAGAAAATCAACCCTGCGGGTCCGCATTCTGAAGTGTGTTTTCAACCGGAATATGTGTTGAAAGAGCGAATGAAAATGCGACAGCTAATAATAGAACTGAAAACACGAAAGACCAATGGCGAGGCGAATCTCAAAATAAGGGATGGACAGATAGTTCAAGTGAAAAGAGCATTTCTCTGGCCGAAGGCAGTCACCCTGACAGCCTAATTGTCCCGTTTCAGAAACCTAAAACGTGCCCGCTTAAACTATTCGTCCTCAATGCCAGATCTCTGCTTAATAAGATGCCTTTGCTCCAGAATCTGGTTTTCATCCACCGCCCGGACATTTTAATAGTAACAGAGACATGGGCAACACCCTGTGTATCCGACTCTGAACTCTCTATTCTAGGCTACGCTTACATTCGGAAGGATCGACACGAGGGCCGTGGCGGAGGAAGCTGTATCTATGTTAGGCAACCACTTACATTTTTGCCATTGTACTTTTGCCAATTTACCGCGGTAGAGAAGAGCTGTTGGCTCCGAGTAGTCCTAAAAGATACCTACCATTAACTCGTTGGTAGTGTCTTTCGCCCAACCAATGCCAGCGAGTATTACGATCTTTGTCTCTCGCTGGCATTTCACGCTGCAGCTGACTTAAATCTGAAATACTGCTTGATTGCAGGTGACTTCAATCTTCCTGAAGTTCACTGGTTTCCAACTTCCGGTCCTGCAAAGTTCGAAGACCTACTTGAGGCCATAGATATAGGCATGTGGGACCAGGTAGTTAATTTTCCCACCCGAGGATCAAACATACTAGATCTTATTTTTTGTAGAGGTTGTCAGCCATCGCAGTGTCACCTTTAGATCCACTTGGGAATTCTGATCATACTATAGTTCTTTTTACACTAGAACTAGAGGCTGCTGAAACGTTTTCCAAAAAATATAGCTTTTTCGTGATTTCAGATCAGCAAATATGAGGGAATTGCTAACACACCTAAATTCCCACGACTGGACTAACTTCTTTGTATTTTCGGATGTGAATGTTTGTACTGATACTTTTTACAAAGTTCTAGGTCCACTCATTTCTCGTTTTGTTCCCCGTAAGAAAATAATTAATGTCAAGGATGAAGTCTACCTCCCTTTATCATTCCGCCGTAGACTGCGTAGACTATCCCGTCGTTTTCAACTTCAAAACGACACCTCCATCCTGCCCGTGATCCAGAAAATCTTTGAAGAGAATAAGAGGCTGTCTGACCGTAGCCATTCGGCGTTTTCGTCAATCTTACAGTCCAGGACCAGATTGCGTCCAAGTTAGCGTTCTAAAGGCGGATGCAAACGATATATTTCCGTCCCATCTGTATAAGATATTTAATCTTGCTCTTGAAAGTGAAACTTTCCCTACTTTATGGAAGGAATCGCACATACTGCCTATTCCGAAACACGGCCGACCTACGTCATTTGACGACTTTAGACCAATAAATACACTACCAGCAGTTTCGAAGATCTTCGAGTCCTTGATCAAAGAAAAGATTATGTGTCACCTAAGAGAAAATAACCTACTTAATGCGGCTCAGCACGGTTTTCTCGAAAAAAGGTCTTGTGACACTTGTCAGCTCTCTTTCTTTGATCATGTGCTACAATCTAGAGACAGCGATTTTGCAATTTACACCGTTTACTTCGATTTGATGAAGGCTTTTGATCGTGTTGACCATGATCTCCTACTGCTGAAACTTGCCTCCTTCGGCAAAGGTAACAAGCTTCTGAACTTAATATATTCATATTTGAATGCTCGCGCACAACGGGTTAAAATTTCCGATGTTATCTCCAACCCCACGCATGTGAGAAGCGGAGTTATTCAGCGCAGCGTGCTCGGCCCGCTTCTATTTTGCCTCTTTGTCAACGATGTTCCTGATTTTTTTCAGTATGTTAGGCCCTTTATGTACGCTGACGATTTAAAAGTTGCCTATCGATATAAACCGGTTGATCGCAACATCGTGCTTGAGCTCTTAAAAACGGATCTTCAGGCCTTTGCTCAGTGGTGTCGCACATGGCGCCTCTCACTTTCTTGGCAAAAGTGCTCCATGATGGTTATTGGCGAAGTCTTAATCTGTCAGAGCACTGCACCCTGATAGTCTCTAAAGCACGCCAAACTACTGGGTTTATTCTCAGAAATTTCAAAACCGTCAAAATTAGAATTTGCCTCTATAAAATGTATGTCAGGCCTAGTCTGGAATATTGCTCATTTCTATTTAGTCTTCTGCACGCTAGTGAACAAAAGAAGATAGAATCAGTCCAGCACTTCTTTACAAAAAGAGTTTTCTATTCAGATCACCGAAACCTGTCCTATCACCAACGCTGTGAGCTTACAAGCCTTGACCCGCTGTGGCTTCGCAGATTACAGAAGGGACTATTTGTACTGTTTAAACTACTAAACAGTCGTACATTTAACCCCCTTATATCTCTGAGGCACCTCGACCACTCTCCGCGCACCAGTCATCGAGATGTATTTTTATTTCTTACTTTGGCACGCACAGTTAGATACCGACAGTTTTTTTCGGTAAACGCTATAGCAATCTGGAATAAGTTACCCTAGAAGTATCAAAAATTCAGCAAAGCTATCCCTTGTTTACGCGAACTGTCACTAGTTTTCTACATTCAGGACACCTTCCAAAACTTTTGGGTGCTGACTCTGTTGAAGCTCTCTTCGGTTCGGATGGCGTTCGTGGACTCTGAATCCTGTGCCGGTCTTCATGCTGAGGGCAATATTACTGGCTCTGCAGACCTCAATCGGCTTATTTCTCAGTCGACATCGTACAGCCGCTCGCCGACATACCTGCTGGTGCAGAATACCGGATCCGTAATACTAAATGGAGAGGTTCTTCACCAGGCACCTGTGTTAACGCGTCCCTGTCCAGAACTTTAATTACTCAATAAGCTGCAGTTTTTTCTCCTGAAAACACCTGAAACAACGATCAGGAGTTTTTTTCACTGTCAGCTTGACCCTCTACTGTATATTTTTGACCTTGCCTGTAAACTGGCAATAAATAAATAAAATTTTAATAAAATAAAATCAGCAAAGATCGAGGCTAGCAATTCCAGTTGAGGTCAATCCTGGGGCAGAGAAAAATCCTCAGCACTATAATTTTTGTTTTTTTGCACGCCTCAGAATCCTTACGTCCAAGCCGCAATTTACGAAACTCGTAGGCAAAAGGGACTTAAAACTTGAAACCAATTTCAAACGACGCGCAGTTTTAATACTTGATGCAGGCCGGCAAATGCATATCATTCATAACATCATAGGTTTTCCTTCATTTTTTCTCTTCAAATTGATGTTAGAGGTTACTTCACTACCAAAAAAAGTTAAAAGTACACACTTTATAAGATTTTGGATATTTCCACCAACTTAACTAGCTACTAATTTTTCCTGCACCATGCCATGGCAGAAATTTTAAAATTTACTGATTGATTGCTGACTACACAGTCCGGCATTCGCTTTTCGATGTCAACTATTTCTGCTTTATTACGCATTATTTGACAAATAAATATGGATTCGGCAGAAGGGGATCACCTTTCTGACTTTTATAAACTATTGTGCCTTAACTGTTTATTACGGCTTCTAAGTAATCGCATCAACCATATGAGACGTTTTTTGGGGTCTCGTTGTTTCACTGAAGGGCCCGCATTGCTTAAAATTGCGTTGTTGTCAACAACCCAAATAGCTGCAATTAGCTAAAAAAATAATTGAATAGCCTACTTCGTTACTGCTGTTGCTCGATACATTGTGCCTTAATAATGTAAGTATCAGCTTATTGTCATGCAAGCCTAGTTCTTCAGATTCCTTAACGAAATGTAGAAATTATCATAGAAGAGCTACAATTGAAGATGACGCAACATGGCCTACCTCCCACAGGTCATCGATAAAACCTATATAATGCATTGATACGAGTGCCTGTTTATTTCTGTTGACTGTCTGAATTCATTGTGGTGTGTAAAACCACCAAGAAAGATTTTTAAATGTCGAAATCAGTCATCGTTTTGTTGCTATAGACACTTCATGACACGTTAGCTGTGTTTTGTTTCATACGTGACCACTGTTACCAAGCTGGATGGGATTGCTTGTGGCATATTTGCGGCTTAAAGGCTATTGATACTTTATAAACTAACCTGGGGGAGAATATCACGTTCGGTCAAACAATTCTATAAAATCGTGGCAAATTTTTGTAGGTAACAAATCGTATGCTTAGAGGTACAGTGGGCGGGTCACATAGTAAATGAAAACATGTTTAAGATTTTAAAAGCAAAGAAACTAAAAATAAAATAAACACAACCAAAGGTTAAGTAATTTATTGCATATGTTATGAAAACCCCCAATATTCCGGAATGTATGTGTAGAGCGCAAGCATACTCCTGAAACAAACATGCAGCACAAAAGCATAACTAGTTAAGAGGTTCATATAAGACATTCGGGTAACGCTACCTTGGCATACTAAAACGGTAAGGAAAGTATATATTTGCAGCGTCTATGTACGCATTGCTTTCCTGCAGAACTCAGGACAGTCAAAATTGAGACTGCCAGTTAAATCTGCTTTCTAAGTTGTTTCCAGTAGGTTGCGAGCAGTAACATAATTTGGCACAAGCTGCGTAAAAACCTAGCACCAATAGCGTGTTTAATATTGCTACCAAGATTTTGACTTAATTTTCATTATTTATTGTCAATATAATGAAGATTGTGTAAACAGTGGCAGGTTGCGCCTGGCCCACGCATATCGATGACCCTACATTTTCATTTGTCAGATATATCACTGTAAACATTTATACTATTGACATTTTTGCATATGAATAGGGAGCTCAAGGGCGAAAGCCTACTTCCCTCAATAAAGTGACTTAAAGTGACTATTGTTTTTAGGCGTTTTATTCATTCTATTTGTATTTCCAGTGCTTTTTTCTTTTGAGCACGTATGCTGCCAAATTTTCTGTCCAATGTTTAACTCCTTCGTGCTCGTTTGACACCGTATAATGCGCATTGTCTACCCATTTAAATTCCCTACTGTTTTTTTACTCATTTTTAACACGACATCGGCCGCATTGCGAACTGCTTCTCATGTCAATACTTCGACAATTCTGCAAGACATCTCCGTGTTTACCTTGGATGAAATACCTTGCAGCTTCTACATAAATATACAAAATCTTTGAGACTTTCTAAGATTTGACTGTGGACTTGAGAATCAAAAGTTTTGCTTCGGACGTTCACGATTAGCTCTGAATCATGAGTGTTTGAATTGACACCTATCACATTTATGATTTGAAGGTCATTTTCGGATAAACTGTGAATTTCATTCAGTGGTACAAATTCGTTTCTATCACGTACATTTTGTACAAAGCTAGAAGTATGTTGCATCTATTTAAGAAAATCAATTTGTTTTCGTGCATATAATTAATTTTTTGAAATATTTTCAGAACTGTTTCTAATGAAATGTTTCATAATGGAATATTCCATTACGAAAATGCACAACTGTGTAAAATAACTGTTGAAGTTTTAAAATAATATAAATTTTCATTGTATATCGAGGAAAATAAAATTAACTGCAAGTTTTTAATTTATTTAAGTGGGCAAGTACCTGACAAACAAATGCTTGGTGAACTGATTATATCAGCACACAATGCGTACATTTGTATGTATCAGCACTCAGAAATTCTGTTAAGTACAATGACATATAGTATGAAAACCACTTAAAGACCTTTATGTGTTCAATCATTGAGCTGTTTCACACAGAAACAATTGAGCATAAACTTCTGGATAATATCTGCCTTGCAATCACCAGCTCTATATTTTCCGCCTAACCTCTTACAGGGCTCCATTTAGGCACTAACAAATAAGTCCTCAGGATGACAGTCATTTGCAAAGATCTACATTCTTAGGTTATTCGGTTTGCATCTACCATAAAACTACAGACACTCTTTCAGAAACAAAAATTAACACTAAACTGATCAAGTTGATAAATTAAGCTAACTGAGGATCTGTCGCTTTGCGAACTAATAGTAAACTCCTTTAAATTTCACGATCCAAGGTTCGTGCTGGCGTAGCGCAGCACTCACTGCTTGTTCGACGTCTGTGACATACAACTTTATGTGAACACTAATAACTATGAATAATTGTGCTGTGGTTATGAGATCTAACCTTGCGAACGCAATGGTCACCTAAAAGTTTGTTCTGAATAAAAAGTACACCATTGTGTCTAGTAAATTATTATGTGGTAAGACCACCATATAGGGGTGTTTAGATTTTTTTGGCTACCAGAAATTATCTTGAGTTCGAAATTTCAGAAAATTGTAATTCCATTTTAAACACAATTATTTTTGCTTTTTAATTTTTGCTAAAGATGCTTATAAAGTCCACTTATTAAGTGATTTTCTTCCTAGGCATAGCATAGAAGTTACCACATATAGAACTACATGTAATAGTTTAACGTTAAACTCCAAACTGGGTATGAGGAAACAGTTATATTTTGTCATTTTGTGGTGTTCAGTTTACATGTTTTGTACGTAATAAACGAACTTGCCATCTTTGTGAAGCGGAATAATCGTTTAAAACCCATGCGCATTTTCATCCTTTGTAGTCTTAGCATGCGGAACCTTTACATAATGTCTGAACTGAATTTATGGCACCACGCTTATTATACGTAGGATATTACATCTGAATGTCATTTAATACATTTTTTCTCATTAAGACCTGTCATACACTTTTAGTATGCAGGGGTAGCATCAGCAGTGTTTGCGGCATATGCTCTCACCGAAAAATTATTTCGATCAACAGTTGTTTTGTTGGATAAATACTGTTTATATTTACTCCTTTTACATGCGGCCTACTTTTAGCATACTTATTGATGTCCACTTAGAAAGAAAACTTTTTAATAAATATTCAACGGATACATTTTTCATTGTTGTGAGCTGTTCAGTTTCATGGATTTTTGTTTTTGCAGAACATGGAGAACTTTCTCGCATCTGATGTGGGAATTTGGTGCAAAATGTTTTGGAGGAAATCACGCAATATTCACCCAAGAGACCTCACCGATGGAATCTTCCTTAACCATGTATTCTGTGATATGTAAGTGTTTGTTGTTTCCAGAAGCACACAACGTCGACGTTTTTAGATTTGGCATTGGACGAAACGGCTTGCCACTAATATATATCATTTTTTATGTGAAACTAACATGAGTGGTTCCGATAAACGTAATAGTAAAAAAACGTTCATTAAATTGCAGTATATGTGGTTTTGTTACATATGAATGATAAGTTTGACTCAGATGTGAAAACCCCGTCGTTCTTTTTGGGCAAGGCCTGAGCACCGAAACCCCACCGGAGGCGCACTGCATGTAACTTGACCCAAAAGTGATTAATCTCACAGCTCTTAGTGTAAACTAGTAGTTCTGATTATTACAGCCTTAGTGGTACTTCAACGTTGCTTTTGCTTCTGGGAGTTACAATCCCATCGGGGCCTCCGAGCATACACAAATGGAATTAATAAAAGTTTCGTATAGGACAAATGTATATACTATACCTCCTGTTCTAAGCGTGAGTTAATTTGAAGAGCAAAGGCGTTGCTAATTAAAACAAGCGTTTGATTTCTTATCCATTATTCTCAATATGTGAAAGAAAATATGATTTTAAACTTTTTCTTACCATAACTTAGTGCCAAATACGACTGGAATGAAATTCACCAACGTCTGAGTAGTCAAAACGCCAATACCCGATTCCAAAATTGGAAGTTGCTCGTGAAAAACTTACAAGAATATTACTTGGTATGCATTTCTTTTTGGAATTTATGTGCTCGTTCCCTGTTCGTGCATACATCCAAGGAAAAGGAACAAACGAGTTTAATTATGTAAAGTGTGTCTTTGATGTTACGGAAATCCCTAATAGTAAAAGATCTATTCCAAAAACCATGTGGACTATAAATCCAACATCCACTTAATATCAAATAAAAACGGTCAGACCCCGTAAAACCTGTAAACAAGTATTTGCTTGCAAAGCGATACCTGTAATTTAATCACCAATGCTAAAGGAATGTTATGCATTTTACATCCAAATTTTGAAAGATAGTGCACAGCTTACCCTGACCGTTTTGTCAATGATTAGTACTTTACGAAATTGGACTTTGATTTCACTTCAAGGTATTTACCGATTATCTCTTTGAAAGCTGGTTAACCATATGATAAACCATTAAATGTTCATCAGTCATATGCACACTAAAAAGGTGTCTATTTTGAGACACTTGTCAACCTTGCTTATTTTATTTAAAAGAAGAAGCCTTCGACTGCCATTTGCCAAATCAGAACAACATTTTAAGGAATTTTTCATCCATGTTATTTTAAGGGTAACATTTTTCAAAAAGATACTAGATATTTCATTTGTTCCTTGCTGGTAGAGAACGCAGTTCCAGCTTACTGTCGTTTATACTTAAAGATTTATTCATCGTAGTTGTCGTTATCAATTTCCTCTAGGCCTTATCTTTGACTAGAGTCAGTTACTTACTAAAGTGATAAGTTTTAATTTCGCATTTTATGTGAATGATTTTTAAAAAGTAAATCAAGAAGGACACGAAATCCTCAAACCTCCACAATGAGCGGATCAATTACGCTCGATAAATAACAAAGATATCAAAGTGTATCTTCACACAAAAAAATATAGTTTTGATTTAATATCCTCTTTTTCACATACAGAAATCTTTAACAATCAAAATTATAAGCCTATTTTGAGCCATACATAATAATGTCATAAGTTGATTTAGATTATTTGAAATACTGCAGGTCCATCAGGTGGGTTTATTCCTCAGTACTCAAATCTGCAAACGTTTACACAGACGGTTAATTACAATTAACTGTCGCTGCCTGTTTCGCCAGCGCTCAGATTCCCCTTGCCTTCTTGATTTATTTTTTTATTTTAAAATCTAGATTCCCTTGTTTAATTTTGACTTGCTGAGGTTGCTCTTCGTGAACCTCTTGATTTATTCGTAACGTTGCGTTGCGTTGATTTTTCAATTTATTCAAGAGTTCTTCCTTATCAGCTATCAGTATTTTGGCAGTTTGTCTTATCCTTAGCCTTTGTAACTACATGTGCCTCACATTTGAGTATAAATGCTTCGTTAAATCTGAGAAAACCGTATCACATATGGTTATAACTGAGCGTATGGTGTTGAAAAATTTGAGGATATATTGGTGCCCTAAAAATGTAAAATCGTTTGCAGAGCATTTCGGACACTGATCATCATTTCCATGCTGGCTACTTTAGCTTAATAAATCATCATATGTTTTAGTCTCGAAGATTCCTGTATCACGCAAATATGTTTTATTATATCCAAATATTTATTAGCCTAACTCTTGCTCTTCCAACACTTTCTACCATTCCTAAATCGTCTTGTCACACTTTAGGATCGACTGGAACACTCGATTGTAATGAATCCTCCCAGCATCTTTCACATTGTTTATGCACCGACATCAGGTAAATGCTGATTAAACTCCAATCAGTGTTGCTTTTTTGAACGGTTGACAAGGCCACGAATTATCCAGAAGTTTTTGCCCCTTCTTGAAGCCGGAGTTTTTCGGCCCTGCAACTTAGCTGAGAATTATTTTTAGCTGGTCAGGATACTCAAAATTATGTCCACAGCATGTGATCTCTGGGATAAATTATAGTAAGACACCCTATTATTTCAACATTTTCGCGTTACGGTGACCACCCAAGGGTAAAACTATTTCTGATAGATGATACATTGCAATTTCTAATTGTAAACATAGATTCAGTTGTTCCCCAAACGGATCCTCGAATATATAGTTTGGGGAACTTTTGAGTATAAATAATATAAAATCAGTTGAAGCTGCCACAATAGAGCTGGCTAGTTATTTAGGTAACTATGCGGTGTATCAATGAGTAACCCATCTCCACTTGAAGAAATTCAGCCATGTTGTAGTTTTCTAAAACAATTTTCATATGAGAACGAGTAACTCATTGCGAATGGAGGCGGTCATGAACTACAGATCCTGGATCCCAAAACCAATTGGCTTCCATTCATAGTAAACTGGCTGAATGGGATCTGTGGGCGACCTCAGGCCCACTGGCCAAAACTTGCTTTCAAGTAAGAAACATTGCCAGGAGTTTGTTTTCACCAATTAAAATACACATTGATTGTACTTCTTGCTCTCTCTCTCTCTCTCTCTCTCTCTCTGGCCCCTTCAGGTGCAGCTGTGGTTGAAATGGAGAAGGCAGTACTCCTGCTTCTGTTGGCTGCCATAAAATGCGAACACCGGGAGTATTTATTCGTCAGATCATGGAACAGTTGAATGCTGACGTTCAGAGGGGCATAATGCAGAGTATAACTTACGTAAGTACACTTAATACGCAGAATGCAGCAACTTGATTTGCTTACTTTCCTGATTGTCATCTATGATATTTTACTTGATTGGCTATGAGAGTCTTTATATATGACATATGATACTAACTTAGAATGGCTACTTATTTGAATTGCATTTTTGTAAATTTATTGTCCGGTATCATATTTTCTTCCCACTTCTACGTTTCATATATTCTCTCCATTTGAACTACTATTTCCTCTGGCCGTTCCAGTTTACGGAAGGTCGAGACGGCATCCTAAGCCTTGCCGGTATCCATGACCTGAATCCAGAACTTGAGTTAACCTTGGCTCGGGCCATCTCCAACAGAGAAGAACTATATTTTCGCGTAAGTTACATATGTTTGTATGAACATATACAACAAAAAACAGCTCTATTTCCCTATAGATATCAAACAAATTTCCTAAAAAAGCTCTTTCCCTTTCGCAATTTCTTATCGGTTGATTGCCAAAAATAAGCAAAATTTGAACAAGAAGGAAGGCTTTTTGTTTGCAGTATCATTTATTTCCTTGAGTTAAGTAACGAAACCCCACTAGTGTGTTTCGTAGATATCCCTTTCAAGGCAATGTGTAATTATGAAAGCAAAAACACCGTAAGGCTTTTACATCTCAATCCAAAAAAATTAAAGCACATTTTGAATGATCAAAAATGGCTTAATTATTTTGTCAAGGCCAGGTTTCACATTTTTGACCGTTCTGGTCCAGCTACCCTCATTACCACAAAATAGTCACAGTGGAACCATAAAGTTCATTTTGCTTGCTATCTGTGTGACATTTTATTTCCTGGCTACATTCACTTCGACAAATATAGACTGATAATTGCAGGCATTCAAACAAACAAGTATAGATGTTTGAGTGCTGGTGAAGGAGCAAGTTGTTCGATGGGAAATCACTTTGTCCAATCCATCTATTCAGCATGATTTCATCAAAGTAATATCTTCCATCATCTCTGTAGTGTGAGTGTGCCCCATCTTACTGAACATGAAAGTCTTCATCTTCAAATAACTTTCTACTAACATGACATACTGTGGCAGCAAATTCAAGTAAATGGAAGCATTCGCGTTAGCAAAAACAAAAACGTTCAATCCGTACGTCACAACTAGTTTGCCATACAGATTTACTTGAAACTTGGTGATACCTGGCCTATGCATTTTTCTTTGCGCGGCTCTTTAATGGCAATGGTTTTTCGGATAACTTTTCCTTGAAATATTGGATAGTTTTACTCATTTTAACCTTGTATAAAAATTTACTGATGTCAAACCGCATAGGTGGAGCAGTTTGAAAATCCACCTTAAACTACCTTTGTAATCCAACTACGTTTTCAAACTTCCAGCAGTATTTTAGAAGGAATGTATTTCCCTGAAATTATTACTACCAAAGGGCTTACTCTGAAAATAAAGGGAAATCAATCGAACTAGCATCTGACACATTTCACATACATTTTTGATTTTTTCCGAATTTAGTAGTGCCTCTTAGGCTCAGACAACCGCTTACTTCCTATATACCCTGGTTTAAATTAAAAATCAGCGATTTATTATTAGGATGTCCCTACTTTTTACTAAGCATATGTCCACGTGTTATATCTCTTGGGGTGAAAACAAAAGAAATCCACTGAGACCCTGCACCAATTCAATGCATCTATCAGCTATGTGTGTCATACGCTCTGCCTATTCGAACTAAACAGAGGAATCGGTTTTGAAAGATCATCATGTTAAGTCTAATCCTGGCTCTGCTTGTAAACAGCAGCATTTATGCACTTCCTCGAATATTAGACACTTAAAGCAGTCCCTACTTCACAAACCTTTCTGCCACATTTTTACACGTTTCTAACTGTTAGTACGGGGTATAACCCCAAAATTATACACAAGAAAGGCCTCTCTGGTGGTAATTTCGCACTAAATAATTGCTAGCCATTGTGTCAGGCATGTTGTTCATCAGACGTTGGATTTATGAACTTCACAGAACCGATTGAGCCAACGATAGGCCTAAAATTACCACAATGTTTGAACAAATAACGTCAGTTATCGGAAAATCGTCCACTTACTACGGTAAAACTACACATGTTCATGCATCAAAATCCCATTTAGAAGTTTATTCGGAACCAGGCCGATGAGTGGTCACGCCTTCAATACAGCATCAAACCAGTTGGTTGAAATTCATCCGAAGGCCGTAGGGAAATCCCGAAAGAATGAAGGCCCATACCAAACATACTCTCAGGAAAAAGTAGTAAGAATTCCGTTGCAATTAGGCATTGAAAATACCGAACTTATACCCGAGATTTTCCTAATATTCCAATCGTATAACTTGCCTAATTCGCTGCTGCCTAATTTCTGCCGACCCCTTTGATAGGTTCACCATTACGGTTCTGGGACATGATTATACTTTTGTCACATCAAGCATGCATCATAACTCCTACTCACCACCAATCTATCCTCATTTGAGGGTGGAAATTTTGTTTTCATTGTACCTTGAAGCTCTGGCGTCACGACCCATGCCAGTTATTTGGTATCGACTTACACCTTAAGGGTGTTAGAAACTCACTTCATTCTCCTATTTGGTTTTGCAGAGGAAAGCTACTAAGTCGGAAATTGCCTGTGCAGTCTTTTTATAATATTCTTGAATGTAGCACTACCTATTATTTCTGATCTGTTACCCTCCAGTTGGCCGAGGAGGTAATCCTTCGAATCTGTGACCGTCACCCAGACTGGACGCCCACCAAGGGTCGCTATTCCGATAGCGAAGGACCAAACAGTTCCCCTAAGGAGAAGAACGCCGCAAAACGCAGTCATTCCCTGGCCTCATTACTGGACCTCCTTGGTGGCTCCTTCAAGGGCACCTGTCCTAGCTCCGTTACTGGTGGCACTGATCCTGGTGTCGGTGCCCATATCAGGCACCACAGTGGTTCCACCCTGGCGACAAGATCTGAGGACAAACAAAATGATGGAAAGGAAGCTGTCGCAGTGACCATTGAGGCGATTGCTGAAGACGAAGCGCAAAACCTGGTAGACTTGATGGAAGGCAGCAGTCTAGATAGATTCTTGGCTGCTGTGCACATGTTCGAAATCGGAAAGGGACAGAAGCAGATCATTGACGAAATTATCGAACTCAGGTCCAAGTCGAGAAAGCAGGGTATTCAAATGTAAGCTCAAACATACGTTCCTATAAGTTCAGACCAAACGCACGACCGTTAGTATATGTATAGCAACTATGCTCGGATATTTTAGTGGTCAACAGTGTAAGAGTTTAGAGTCGGAGTAAGGATGCCTTTTATGGCCGCCTAAACAGGAGATGGGAATAGGAACCGCCCCACCCACTTCAAATAGGTGGCCTTGTGATTAATTTGAGGAAGGTCAAATACTGTCGTTCCTTAATGCTTACAATAAACCTAGCATAAAACTAAGCTGCAACCTTACTCTTTATCCTTACCCTATCCTAAACGGCAACCTCATGGTTATCACGAACCCAAACCTTAACCCTTAGCTTTCTCCTGAACCTAACCCAACTGTGACCTTAAACCTAACTCTAAACTTTGTCCTAACTATCATTTTGATCCTAAACCTTATTTTCCCGGAACGTGGCGCAAAACCAATTTTTCTATTCCTGCGTACTAGTTAAGCGGCCATACGAGGCATCCTTGGCGAGTCAGTACCAGGTTTACCACCATTACTCCTTATGACTTCGGATTTAAGTAGCTGCAATCATCTAACTACTACTATTACTACTGAAACTGCAAAAACAACAGATATTAGTAGTCTTAGAACTGCTAAACCAATTAATTCATGCACTTCGCCGAGATCGATATATTTGAATGTGCTGAAGTTTGATGACTGTCAGTCGACAAGCGTTTGAATAATTTAGATCGCTGATGTGCAGCGAACGCATAGTCACTTCTATTCGGGAGTTACATGAGCAGTTATCCTCGTCAGTTGTGCATTTTACCTCATCCAAGGGCTCACAGAAACAGTGGCTGACATTCACGAGAGCACATTCCCCCTCGGGGTCGAGTACACTTGATTTGAGACACTTGCATTTGCTTGCTTAACTTCGTGCTCAGTGTGTGTGTGTGTGGGTGGGTGGGTGCATGGAAGTACACATGCAAGCGAACATACACGCACTCAGGCTCCAAAGAGACTATTTGTTTTACAGCTCGGAACAGACAGACGAGTTGGCGGAGTTGCATGAACAGTTATGTGAAAGCCAGCGAGAGCTGAGTCAACTGCGAGACGAGCGGGCGCGTCTGGCCGATGCTGCAGTGTGTGCCAGGCACTGGCAGGACGAAGCCGATGCCGGCCAGCAGGCTATTGCGCAGCTGAAACAACTAGAGAAGGAGTTCGAGAAGCTAAAACAACGCCTCGATGCTGCGCAATACTACAAGGTGAGTCTCCGGCACTCAGCATCGGACGCGCGCAGGCTCGTGTGGGTGCACATATGCGTCACACATTGGTTATTGCTTATCATCGGTGGGATTTATGACCTAAGTTGACCCAAGTACTAGAAGCCACTAGGGTTGATCACTGAAGGGTATCCCTGCTGTGTGGCACATACCTACCTTGCTTACTCACCTATGATAAATACGTGTTCATCCAATTTAAGACTGCAAATGCGCACTCTATATTCAGTGATTGAACATGGATATTAAAAATAATTATTCTTAAGTGGTTATGATAAAATTAGCTTTCTCCTGGATGTTACGGTGTTTGGACAGGCGGAAATAGGGATTTTTCAAAGCTTAATTCAATTGCATGACAGAATAACCGAAAAAAATACTTAAATTACACGCTTTCCATACCGTTGTGTTCGTGGTCCGTCATTTCAAATGATATTAGTTAACAGACAGGCAACTGGGTTCAAATAGAATTCCCAATGTACCCATTATCTTGACCTTGTTAGTAATATCCCTGAGTATAAACAAGCCATCGCATTTTCAGACAGGCATCCTCAGTCCCTTCTACTTTTACTTCATGTGCAGTGAAATACTCTGTTGAATTCGTGAGCAGTGTCCAGGGTCTATGAATGTGACCCCATCAAAATATTATATGAAAATACTCTTAAGGTCAACTGAATCCGAGACATTTGTGCGATCAGAAGCATTGTTGCGTTAAGAAGTTTCTAATTTGCTACAACGTATAGCTAAACCGAACGACTGTTCGGCGTACCTATGGACAGTCAACCAACCGCAGTTCTATCACCAGCTGAAGACTTCAAAAGAATTCAAAACACCACATTTGAAAGGCATAAATAATGAGCAAAGATTTGGGAGTTGGAAATACTTGTCCACTGCTATGAACGTATCAGATTACGTTTGACGGATTGAGCATCGGGAGAGCATGGGGTTGGTTTTATTGGACGTTCCTGTCTATTGGCCCAGATGTGCCCTTATCTGAAGAGAAGTGGAAAAAGAAGTATCAGTATCAGTATATTTGAGGGAGATGTAGGTGAGTCACCTTTGGATTCCCTATTTGTACATGCGAGTTGTGGTATCAAAAAATAGTAGCTCGATATGTTGGCGAGGCCAACATAGTTGAAAAAGAGCAGACAGTAAAAAAAACTCTCGGTGATATTTAGGAGAAAAAACCGTCGCCCTTGTGGGGGGGTCCAACGGGGGCATTGCGGAGGTTACGTAAATCAGCCAGATGCTCCCTTGCTGATTGCAGAGTCCGTTGAGGGATTTCAAAGGCGGAAATATATGCCCAGATCATCCTCGGTCCATTGCGGTTCGAACCAAGGGAGAACGTTCATACACCTCATGGACGACGGCCGCCAGGTCCAGCTGATGCGAACACTCACGGTGTCAACAAGGTGTGCAAATAGTTAAACAGCGAAGACCTCGAGGGTTCATTTCGCCATCTTTGTCTTCAATCGTAATTATAGGAAGCACTGTGCCTCATTATTGGAATTGGAAAAAGAAGACTGATTCATTTCGCCATCTTTTTCTTCAATCGTAATTAGTGAAAGCACTGTGCTTCATTATTCACTCCAAGCATATTCGGTCAGCATGGATCATTTAACGCCAAAGCAATCTCATCAAGGTCACCCGTCAAAATATTAGTTTTCTTATACCGGTCTTGACTGATTTAGGTACTTGCAACAGTCCTAATTAGATGAGGGAGGGTTTGTAATATGTGATGGCATAGGAATATGCTCTTGCAGGCAATATTAAAGGTCAAGTTGGTCTTGACAAAATGCCAGTTGAAATTAGGCATGACGAGTTCAATTTTGGGAGGTTTTGAAAAGCCCAGGAGACTGCGCCTTTTCCTCCGCCTCTTTAAAGATCAGCTGGGCCTGCCTTAGGACCCACCAGTTCTCGTCATTAAGGGAGAAGAGGAACTGCTCTAAGAATATTGTTTTAATGGATATCGAACCAGCTATAAAACCAACTCATTCATGCTTTAAGGGATTTAACCAACTGTTTGAAAAGTGTGAATACCAACTGGTTTCCTGTCCGATTGTTCCGGAAAGGAGAAACTCTTTTGCTGAAAGTATATGCGTGATCCTGTACATCGTACTACTATTTTCAAGTATTTTATGCTAAGATTTGGGCTGTATGTGGCTCACAAGTGACCGCAGACTTACGTTTTCAAGACGTTCTACCCAGTTTTTTGACAGCTGACAGTGGGAATGCTGGTAGCTCAAAGCGAGGACATTCTATCCGAGGCTGACCCGCAGATACTCTGTGTATGTCTAACTAATATTTGCTCAGCCTACCATGTCCACAAAACTTTTTAACTCATGGCAAAAGGGCTCATACATCATATTCTATTTGCAATAGTAGGCGTTGGTAGAATTCTGGGTGTCTATTGCCCTAATTAAGGCATACAGAGTGTATTTAAACTGGCCTTATGACAGTATATTCAGGTAAGGTCATCCGCAAAACTGTGGCCACCCCTTGTTCCAAGAATTGCTGACACAGATTCATGATATGCGGGTTCAAATATGACGCTTTTTGGCGTGGTCGTTCTATACACATATAAGCCATTCTCACTGCGTTTTTTTTCCTATCGAAATGGTAATCACAGGTTTTGCATAACCCAGTGTATATTCCCAGTCCGGTTTAAGCGGTTGATGACAGATAATAATTTTTTTCTGAAAGAGATTCGAAAATTTTGATGCGTTGCTTTTAATGACAGTGTAAAATTTTTCAACCTAGATTCGTTGCCAGGAGCTCGGTGAAGAGATAACGGTTCTTACCGAAGAATGTGAGAGTCTTAAGTTGCGAGTATCAAAAGAGAACGAGGAAAGCAGCAAACTACGTCTCCTTGAAGAAAAAATACTGGAGAAGTCGAAAAGAATTTTGGATCTTGAATGGGTAAGTTTAAATCTCGCTTTCCGATGGCATAAGTTTCGTTCCACGGTAATTTGACGGATTTCTCACCTAGTATTTATTCAAAACAGGCTTTAAGCGCAGTTTAAGGAGACAGACGATATAAGCACTTCTTACTTTTTTCAACTCAGCAACATGACAAAGACCTCGAGGAGATACAGTGGATGCGAAATGAACTCACTGATTTGCAACTGAAGACAATTTCATCAGTCCGACTGCAGCAACTTTCCCCGCAGAGTGGTGAAGGCAATGACGAAATTAGTGAGATTAATGACCAGCTGAATCTTTTGCTGCCCGACCGATCAACAGAGGCAGGCATCTTTTCGGTTGACCTACCAACTCCTCCTCCTCCACCACCTGCAATCGAGGGAGGCATGCAAATCACACAGGTTGGCATTACATCACGATTATGTTGTTCATATGTGTTATGAGCAGGTTCTATCGTACACACGGATCGGGAGGTTTTACTCACGCAATTCATCCAAATCAACAGATAAGTCATGAGGACGTAGTTCACGCACAGGGCCACTAACCTGCTTTTGCTTGGTAGATAGAAGTTCACCGATCGGTGACCGGACTCACTTGTCCCGTTCTGCGTTTGGGGCTCGCTCTAGAGCCCCACCAGCAGCCGAACAGCGGTAAGTGCTATAGGCAGAACGATATTACCGACAAAGACAAGGGAGGCTGGAATATCCATTTCTGACTTATTAGCCGTCTTCAGCCAGTTAAGGAGTATTACCGGTCTGGGTGATGGGGACTAAAATGACAGTTTTAAGCTCGGTTTTGCTTTCCAGCCAGTGCTGCCGCTATTCAAAACCTTGAAGATCTGGAGCTGCTGTGCGAAAATATTGCCAGCATTCCATTCTCTAAATAGGCTTGAGCACGAGTGCCACTCCTATGTGACCTAGAGCCACTTTAGGGTGTGGCCCATTGAAATGAGAATTACACTGGCGAGAAATCCGCTTGTTGTCTTGGGGTACATGGCCATTGACAGTAGCTCTCTCCTGGGAAAACTGAATTAGAACAGGGGTGTGGAAGCTAAACTGCTTCATCTTCATAATTCACGGGCACTGTGTGACGTTGACCATTATTATTCGCTGCTTCTTTACTTCGTACCTCAATTTCATGGAATTGATCGGAGTGGCATCAATTTTCTATGTTAAAGTTAATGAAGAATTCGTTGTCACATAGGACATGGATCACTGTTAATACAAAAAGCATTTCAACTCTCTGGATACCTTATAGATTAATTTCCTCTTGTGTACAGCTCATTTGGCTATTCAGAAAAATTTTGCAAGAAACTAAACAGAGAATCAGGCGTTCGAACGGGAGGAACAACATTTATTTGGTCCAAACTTTCATAGAGTAGGCTTTCTTGTGGCCGTATCATTCGTGTACTGCCTCTGCGGGCAACACTAGTCGATATAATCTACACAACTGTGAACTGGATACCTGCTTTCCCGCTCCAATCCATACGCTCTCTCCCAAAAATGCGAGGAAATATAAGTTACAGGACAAAGCCAATATTATAAGCAGTTCTCTAAGTCAGATTTTCATATTTTCCGGTTATTCATCCCGTAAAGAAAGAAACGTTTGCTACTTTTATTATCTAATAGGATATGGAAAACCACATCAGATTTTGATAGGTTTTGAGCTGACAATTAGTGATTGAAACAGTAAGGATGCTTTGCGGCACACCATCCACAATACATGTGGCTTTACCCTAAATTTCAAGGAAATTATGTCTAGGATTAAGGTGAGGGTTAGGTTTAAGTTTGAGGTCAAAGGTCAGATTTCGGGTTAGGGTCACGATTAAGCTAAGGGTTAAGATTATTATCATGTTGATTGTAGGGTTAAGGTTTAGAGTGTGGCTAGAGTTTAGACTAAGGTGAGAATTTATTTTTAGGTTAGGTGCATTTACACACGTGTGTATTTACTCTTGCTGAAATTTACCGTAATGCCATCTATTTTGAGCGGGCGGGGTGGTTCCTATTCCCACGGCCGCCATACCGTTGGAACTTAGCATAATTGGTGCAACAGTCGAAACGACAAAGATCAAAAGGTGAGATAGGGTGAGTTGTAGTTATTAGGAAAGTTTGTCTGTCGCTAATAACTCGCTTGAGATCATGAACTATACTACAGGAGGAACTTATCCTACTATAGCTATACTTGCGGATTTCTTTCTCCAACCCCGACCAAAGTCGTCTTCAAACCCACTACTGCCAGAAAACTGCTTAATGAGTTGCAGTAACTCAAGGGCTTGGATTGTTATCATCTGAGAAACGAAGACGGGTACTATTCAGATTTCCAGGTGATCTCCCTGTTTTGGGCCGTTTTCATTTGGTAGAATGTCTGGTTCCTACAGATCCTTTCTCTAAACTCAATGTCGTAAAAATGTCGCTAGCTCAGACGTCCACTGTCGTAGGGATCAGCCGATCAGCCCGCTGGACTATCGTTCGTTTACCCCCTTTACTTACGCCCACGCTGCCTTATCGTTTGCTGACCCACCTAGGAGAGACACCTGTTTTACGAGCATGGCCCGCTGACCTCGCCCTGTGCGCATGCGCCATCCGACCCACCCCACAGATTAAGCTTAGTACTCTGATGTGTGGGCTGTATGGGGCGGGGGGAGGGCAGGAAGGGTTGGCCGCATGTCTGTGAGCCGATGGACCGCTGACGGACGACGAGCGACCACTGCGAACAAGGAACGGCGGGTGAATGACGCATCTGTGTGACAGATGTTTCTTCAACCAGGTTTGCGGCCCCGTCATGTGCATTAATTATTTTCGCCCGTGCATGCTGTACTGAAACGGAGCCAATGGTCGCTCTGCTTGTTGTCTTCGATAAGTTTGATCGGCCGTCATGTGGGCGCGACTGCTCTCAGTCTGCTTCATGGCTTATCCTTCTTTTCCCCTCTGTCATGAATGTTCAACGAACTACGAAAACGTGTCAGTTAGTGTTCGAACGTATACCGCGTTTTAGTCATTGGTTTAGTGTGGATACGAAGTGTGGATAAAATGATTTTGCGTCCTAGCTATTTATTACGTAACATCAGCAATCAAGCCTATAGATACAGCAGGTGGCATGTCTCATGAAATATTAGTGGAAATTTTGAGTCAGAAAGGATTACGTAAGTGAGGCTGTAATTCGGCCGTAGCAAACAAGGATGTCCGTTGCATGCCCCCCGAAGTGGGCGCAGCCCCGGTGACTTTCGACGTATCCACCTCACTCACCTGGCTCTGAATGCTTAAGACGTAGGGACTGCAAGCACCATCCATCGTTTTAAAAAGGTCATGAGATTACTGGAAATAAAGTAGACGTTTAAGATGCACAAATCAATAGGTAAGAATGGTGATGCAGAACTGCTGCTGGTTCTGTTTGGACACAGTCTCTTTCGGATCCGCAACCAATTAGTTTTATTTATTCGATTCCATGCAAGTAATTATAAATAGAAAGTTCTAATCGTATGCATCAACGTTAGTGCCAATCCGGCTGTACTCCTTTAGCAGCACATAGCGTCTGAACTTCATAGGCCAAGTTTTTATTAATTTGAATTCCTCTGAAATCTTTTACCTCATAATCCCAAACTACATTGAGCTATAATCCCTCAGTCTAGGTGGCTTTCAGATTTCGTGTGCCTATGAATAAATTGGCAATCAAATAGGCACGCAACTCTACAGTTGCCCATTGCTTGACTAATCAGCTGGTCCACGAGTCCATGCTCTTTAACGCAGCAATCAAAGATGAACGCAGGTATGCACGTCGTTCGAGCTTAGTGGTCAGGGTTGTGCTATTAAAACTGCACAAGTCCTGCACTTCTTATCACTGCACGTTCGATAGGAGCGGTGGCGGAAGTGATCAATTTCGTGATCCTTGGGACGTGTGTTCTCTGAACTTCAAAATATCATTGATGTACTACGACACCGGTCTTAATTAATATTTCAAAAATACTCTTTGTGTTTTATTCAACCTTTTCAATGTGTACTCCGCCAACTTGGTCCTGATGGCCAGTTTTTAAAAATGGGAGCAAAATGACTGTAGGGATGAGAATCCCGTATTTTTTCCAACAAGAACTGAACAATAGAATATAGTAATATGGCCCTTTTCCACTGCAAAAAATTCAACCAAAAGTATAGTTTGTATTAATTTGCACATATGCCAAGTTCTTCCAATAACATACGTTTTTTTGCAGGAAATTCAGATCGACTTTGAATCATATGAGAGGCGGCTGAACGCTGTTGAGAAGCAACTACTTCAGGCGTTAAGATTATCGGACCAGTTTCAAGTACGAACTCCCGTTGCTTGTGTGGAGGAGACAAATGCCGGGTTCTCGAATCAGGAGGTCTCATGTGAAGGGAACGGAAAGCTGACTGAAACGTTAGAGACCTTTATATGTCATCTAGAGAAGCTGGCGGCTGACATTGAAACAACCTGCGAGGTTAGCAGACGTCGAGAATCTAAACACGAGTAGGTTTTGTTTTTATCTCTCACGTATTTTTCGGCCGCATACGACGATTCGAGCTGTTGCTCATTTTTCGTTAAAACATAAACTCCTGTAGCTTATAGAAAAGTTGGTAGTTGCTTGCTTCGTCAATGGCCACCCGACTCTTCTCATAAACCTCACTCTTAATGCGCAAAGTCGTCTATAAACACAATAGTTACTACTTCTTTAAGGTTGTAACTACCATGCGATTTTTATGATGGCCAGCTATTGACATAAAATTCTCCCTCGTGCACTCAGGGTAGTGAAACATAAGCCCCCTACCATAACTTTTCAAGCTAAAATTGTGAATGCCCTGAAAATACTACTATTTGAGCCACCATTTCTGCGTGCCGTTAAAAATATTTGTTATTAATTAAATGGCATTTGTTGAATTATTCATCGTAGCAGAAGACCTCAGGTACACCAATTTTGCTCTCAGACATCAGACTTGATTAGTTTTAACTTCAGCCTACAGCTGCGGCGGCAATGATATCTTGCTCTTTTGTACCTCTGGCCGATTCAACAGAATGACAGGTAAATTTCATCTAACAGACATTAATTACGGGGTTTATTTGTTGTTTACGTCTCATTTTGCAATTCAACTCAGAACAAGGAACATTCGTCAATGAGGTATATGATTTTCTCTTACCTGTATCGGTGGGGAGAGCAGTCTCGCAGCAATATTTAAACGGAAAGCTTTGCGCATATCGCCCCTTCGTGCCGATCGTCTATTTGCGTGCCTGATTCTTTTCCCAATTAACATTCAAAAGTCGTCGGCATAAAGCAAGGAGTTTTACTTTGATTTGAACTTTACTAAAGGCTTCTTCGTTTTTACGTTCAAAAGAGTTCATAATTATCCTTATCTTATCCTGTTACCATTATCTACGCCCTTGGGGTTTGCTTCCACTCTTAAAATTACCCCTTTTATCAAAACTGCTTTCAGCTAGAATGTTATACATGCCATTCGGAGGACAATCGGTAAAGTCTGCCCGTTTAGGTTTGCAACGAGTCCTTGGCGAATTTCAATTGGTTCTGTGCATCCTGTGTGAACAGCAAAGGCAAAAACCCCTCAAACCGAGAGCCCCCTGAAGAGTGCCTTTTTACCTGCAGCTTAGTGCTGATTTGACAAATAACCTATGAAAGGCTCTTTCTGGCAGTCTGGGTACACCAGTCTGCTAACGACCCTGGTCCCCAGTCCATTGTCTCTAATAACCAGAGTTTTCGTGTGTGCGCGTGCGGATAATCTCTCATTGAGAACAATACCGGCCACATAGAAAAATTTACCACGGAAATATCAGCCACGCCCATCTGGGCGGTGTTGCCCATCAAGTCTTCGAGGCAAATTACATCCTTAAAAATAAGCACAGATTCGACTGCCGTTAGGTGCGTAGGCAGTTATTAATTCCTAATTTCCAGGGTTTATGAATAAAGAGGCTGGGTAAAGGTACACCGTTTTGATCGTTGTAGTTTGAGTTTCTGCGTATTGGCACTAACAGATCGCCGCAGTGGTCTACCTCCTGTCCTTTTGTTCCTTCTGGACTGTCATCCTCAGCTCTGGCAGGGTATCTATTGATCCTAATATCCTCTAGTATAGGAAGATTCCTGTTGTTTTTTTCTGTCAAAATGGATCGCATTGTGCCCATTCTGTCCCTGCGTATATTTTTAAAGTTTCAGTGATCTCGGTGGCACCTGTCCCTAAATGGCGGTTTGGGCTGTCTTCGGTTTGGTATTACTTTGTTCAACTTTCAGTGATCATTTACACCAAACGTCTCCTTAGCATTCTGCTTAAGGGTATATTTTTTACGGTTTATGCTCAGATTTTTAGATACGTTTAAGGATTCTAAATCATGAGACATTGTGTCGCGGATCTAGTACAGTCGAAGTTACATGTACCTGAGGACCAAAAAGTAAGCACACTGAGTTAAGTTTCAACAATTTTGTCGCCGTGAGAGGGCCTTCATTCTTACATACAGAGAACGGTGTCGAAAGAATCATCACTTTGATATGTGTTACCGAAAACTCTCAAGGAATTTAAACACTAACACGCTTTACCACTCAACGACTTGGAGAGAAAAAACAGCACTTAGCTCACACTTCTTTACACTGCTTGATCCGTAAGCGAAAACATTGGCTTCTGAGACGGCCAGTTTATCACCCAACTTAAGCAGCCGTTCTGCAAACGCGTGAATTAAGTGACGGAAGCTTCGGTTTTTATTATTTGACTGGGGGTTTTTATTTCTGTTAAAACTTAACGCACTGGACATTTCTGTTCAGTACAGACCAATCTTTTGTGTACGCAGGTCAACCCAGACTCCAAGGGTGATGCAAACCTCGGTCCAGAGCACACAAACAGACATCTGGCCTAAGCAAACAACCGGTGCCAGGGATGCAGCTTCAACTGCTAACATCACACGTATCCCGATGTTCTGCACGTATGCTCCTTTGGACAGTAGTATTGAGACTGTTACAGATCCGGTTGACTGGGCGTCAAGAAAAGAGTTGCACGCCAAATCAAGCCACCCGGAAACTGCCAACCAGAGATCGCAGACTGTGAAACAGGTGTGACACGCCTTTGCGCTGAGAAAGGCGACTGCGCTATTATACCTATGCAAATAAACCCACTCTTGTACTTCTTAGGGAATTCTTTTAGAATTTAGATTGTTTGACTGTGGATAGGCCTATTTGAACTCAATAGCTCACAGAATCTACAATGACAGAATTACTCGAATCACTATTATCTTTGTCTGCATGACAAGATTAAACACAATGGTCGATGCTATTATTGATACGAAAATATAAGAAGTTAATGCGTGAAACTAAATAGGCCGATGAATCATCAGAGTGCCTTTAGAGGCAGTGAGAATTCGCTGTCTCAGGCACCGAAAACGGGGATTGCATGGAGAAAATTATAGTATCTAATTGAAGCTATATTAATCAGTTAAACTAAGAAAAGTGTTCTAGCGTATTTTTTTATTATGCATCAGGCCAAGAACGATGGCTTCAAAGGAAACGGGCTAGCTCTGTGTTGACGAAAAGTCAACTCTTTGGGCTTCTATAAAATAAAAGTCTGTAAGCTTTATTCTGTTCCATTCTAACGTAATAGCAAATAGAAGAAGGATGTTGCTAACTTCAAAGCCTTATAGTTTCAGGATAGCATTGAGCATTATTTGTACGAATTGCTTCGTTGAATTTAAGGTCCACCAAAATAAATTGGATCCTGTGTTTGCCTTATCCCTAACTTATAATGGCTTTCCTGCGTCCCTAGTTTTGTAGATAAAATTTTCTCAACTTTTTTGATCAATCGCATGTTTTATTGAAGCTTTGAAATCTCACTGCTTCCTACTTGATGAAAATATTTTAACCACACTCATTCAATAATACCAAGACAGTCAATTATATTATAAAAAAACGAAACGAAACAAGCTCACCATGCAAGTCAGCGACTACAGAATATCCCTTATTTGCATAACGGGGCGAGTTTCCTTCATAACTCCGTCTGCATAACAGTAAAAGAAAAATCGACGGTCAGTGTTTCGATCCAGTCCTGGAATATCAGGTGTATCATGGCCTATCATGCAGATTGTCCTAAGTTTAGGCCTACAGACGAGGTAGACCAGATAGCACACAAAATTGAGAAATTAAAATAGTTGCTGAAATGACCAACCACTAAGACAGAATATTTTGTCTAAGATTTTAATAAATTGTTGCGCATTGAAAACGCAGCTCTCCTTTCCTCTGTTATAGTCCACTTCAGACGTTGCAATGCAAACTACTAGGCCAATTAATCACTCCATTTCGCATTCACCATCGTGGCGCTGCAGTTCTGAAAACTCGTCGATGCAGTTTAATGAGAGTTCAAAGGCTGCAAAGTGAGTCTCGTTTTGTAGACAAATTCAAGATTGGGCCCTCTGTTTTGCTTCATAACCCAGTCCTTGTTCCTGCGCTCCTCAAGACTAAGGTCGAGAGTATTTACATGGCCCCACCTATAGGACACGGGAAAAGGACCACCCGTCCCCCGTCCATCCAGGTGACCTTGCGTTAAATTGCAGGAAGGGAAAATATTCCATGTCCTAACCCTAACCCTAGCTCTACCACAAACCGGTCGGAACTGCTTATATGAACTCTCTAACAGGACTCGAAAACAGAAACGCCGCCCACGTAATACAGGTGGTCTAGCGCCAGAATTCGAAGATTGGTATGTATTTTGGTGTAATAACCCCAATTTTGGCCATAACTCAAATCTTAACCGAAGACTATTATATTGGTTCTAATATCACCATTAACCCGAAACTTAACCTTAACCTAAGCCATAATTTGACCTAAACCCTGACCTTAGCGAATCCTCACCTTAACTCGTTATTCCTTGGAAGTTCTCCCAAAGCCTCCTGTATTACGGACGGTCCCTGTTCTCATGGCCTGTCAGATTTGAGAGGAATATATGTAATACCTACTCCCAAATCTTAACCGTAACCCTACTCCTCACATGAACCCAACTCTTATCCCTGACCCCGAACTTAACCCTAGACCCAACCTTTATCCTGGCACTAATTTCCGCCGAATTCATCGTACAGTCATCTTTAGTACAAGCGGTTCCTTTTCCCATATCCTGCCGTGGGTGCCATAGGCCGAACTTTTTTCAGTGTTGGCTAGTTTAAATAATTATAAAAATGGTTAAACTTAGCGCAGCCTTCTTTACATTTTGTCTACTTATTAGATATTTTGCATTGAAGCCGGCTGTGGATTTAGTATGAATCTAGTACCCGAAATCGTGTCATAGACTGAAAGAAAACATCCTCGCCACACAGCTTAAATTTCCGAGCACTTCCATCAAAATTGAAGATATCAACTCACGTTCTGTAGGTGGCCCTTCGCTAGAAAGTTTAAAAACTGGGTTTTTGACTGAGTTCAACAGCAGGTGTGACATTGAAGGCCCAGAATTTCCGGAGCTGAGTAGATTTGATACTGGATGCTTAACTACTCACTTATTACTGCGGCAAAATATTTAAATTAATAATTATTGCATCGGCCAATCAGGGTATTTTATAGATCGCAATATTTTAAATGGATTACGAATGTAACTTTTCCGCAAAAATAAAATTGTGATTGCTAGTTGTTCGCACACTAGATGCCTGTTATTCTCAACTATGCTGACAAACCCTACGGACAACACCCATTTTTTAAAAACACCGTGAACAATGTGCTTTTCCGGTTTTTCGACAGGGGGAAGTTGGCTGCAGTTATTTTATCCGGGCAGTCCGTACGCCTGGGTTTATTTTTATACCAAAAAGTTCCACGGAATTTCATTGGTAAATACCTTCAAATATAGAAAAAGCGTAAAAACCTCGATGATCAGGTAAGATCGAACAAAATCACTATTCATCGCAACATCTAAATGAGTGCATTTTTGTCAGGGGAAAGAGTTTGTAAACAGTGGTCAGCTGGGAAGTGCTGCGCGTTTGTCCTTATAATACTTTCTACACAAGACTAGCTGAATATCAGTTTCATCCCCGAAACACCATTACGAAAAAGCAACGATTAAATTTGGGCTACGAGAGAAAAGTTTGAAAATTTACTCTTGGTGAGGTAAATCGGTGTAAAAACTCTACCTTACAACTAGTGTACTTTCTGTGATTCGCTAACTTTATTTTTTGCTGCCTCTAGTGACATAGTCAAGAATGAATTCAAATTTTCAGGCTAATGAATTCCTTTTCAACCAATGCATTTATCTTCTTTAAGGCTGCTTCCCTTTCGTTTGTTCAGGCACTAAGTAAATTCTAATCGTACTTGCCCTTTCTCCTAATCCTCTACCACGACCAGTACGGTAGCTACCTCAAGACGGAAGCCAAACTAGATCGCGTGCTGTGGATTGCACCTTGTTCATATTTAACTCGCTCATTAAATTTATATTTGCGAATATTTGCACTGTCCGAAGTCTGCTCAAAATTTTTTGGTTTCTTTGAACAATCAGGGTGGTTTAGAAATTGCCGTGTCACAAATTTACTTTGATTAGGAAGTTTTCAGTCCTCATCGTCCTTAGGGCCGGCTCTTTAACCTGAATGAAACACTTCAATGGTTGAAGATTTCACGCATAAAATCGGTTCAAACGCCAATTCTTCTGAGAACAACTGCTTTCAAGCAGGTTTCATTACTTCAAATCCATGTTCGTTACACATTTAAGAGTGTAGGTGGTCGACCTTCGCTCCAGCAATGTCCGGCGGTCACTGTGCTGAAACCTTATTCAGTGCGGTAAATCTAAACTAAAATTGCTTGAAACTCGACGTGGTTAACGAGTGCGCTCCTTTGTTAGTTAAACTAAATCTACCGCTTTTGAATTGATGAGGTCATTCGACAGGTTGATGATCCTTAATAAAACGGATGCTGAGTTTTCTGCTATAAACCACTGCAGATTTAGTGACCTATGCATAGGTGGCTCGATATTTTTCTGCAGAAGAAGGATCAAAACCACCCTCTCTTTTTATCAGTTTCTTTCTTCGGTGACATTTGGTTGAACTATGACGGTTGAATGATTTTGAGAAGTGGACGCCAGAACTGTACTTTTTGTTAGCGGCATAACCGCGCCTGACTTCGCAGAAAGCACACAGAAATATTGCCTCAAATCTGTTCCGCACTCAGCTATGTCATCCTGGTCAAATTATTTGATTGCTCATGTTTTAGCTGACGTTTACGACCTAACGCGAACACCTGAAGACCTCTCCGGAGCTGACATCAGCAGTGTAATTCGAATGCTTCGGTGTCAAGCAAGCGAGGCCAAAGCACAGGTTACTGTCCTGTCAGCAGAGAACAAGGAACTGCTGGAACAGCTAAAGGAACTCACAACTGACTTTGATCATTCCGTTGCTTTCCTAGAGGTAAGTAAACAGCCAAATTACTCTCGAACTCCATAGCTGATTTGCCCTAGTACGGCACGTTTTGCACAGCGCCAACAGGCGCTAACATTGACACGTGAATGGTGTTGCTGGGGTTGTGGTAAGTCTGCGTGCACTCCTTACTATTCCCGTATGTGCGTGCGGTCCAGGAGGACAGAGCATTTCATGTCACGTCGGGTGTTGCGTTCTACCTCATTACTAGTTCAGGGGAATGCACAGACAGTGAAATGGTGCATGAAAAGTGAAAAAAGGACAGAGCGTCTATGTTATCATGCGTTTAATCTTCTCAAATTCACTGTTGCAAGCGAGAGCGCGCTAAGAGGTAGGAGAAGCATGCTAAAAGTCAACAAGACGGTTGATAACCGGTGAAAGTATAAAAGACGTAAATGAAGCCTGAGCCCAGTATACAATTTCCTACACTTGTTGAAAGGTGCTTCAGGATGAAGGACCGGGAAAGATTCGACTGTAGTAACCAGCATGACATTGAGAGGATATATTCACCACGTATAGATTTTCCCGTGAAAAAAAATAAGGGAAAAGGAATAATGCGGTTCAAACCGATGGTCTTTGGGAAGAGGATATCTACCAGTCATTTTTAACCCAGATCGCTCTATATTATGCAAAGTCGTAAGGTTTGCATGATTTTTTTCTTCATGTTTTTTCCCACTGAAACTCTAGGAAGTAACAGTTACGCCACTTTATTTTATCTGAACGCCTCCATATCGCAGGTTTGATTTACAAGTTACCCCAAGTTACAAGTTACGCATAGCATAGGATGGGTGGTGGTTGTGCAACTATCGTTGGCGTATGTATTGATTGGCAACGAATGCCAACGAATGCGACCCCTTTACGGACACAATCAATAGGTAGGCATGTAATAGGGTATGGTGGCAATAGGTGAAAGGAATGAAAACAAGTTATATGCCCATCGGCATCATTCAAGTTAGCTGGCGTTTTAACACTGATTTAGATATTATTACACGCCCAACTATCCAAACTACCCTTGACGCTAACTCTAACCTAAACCTATCCCTAACGCTATCCACACAGTGCATAGGATTAGGGTTAGGTTTTTAGTATTAGCATGCATTGCCGTGTTGCAGGGTCTCGCAAGAATTCATTGCCTTTTGGTTTTAGCAGGGCTTGTTAAGGCGCATTTTCGTCGTACGTTTTGTTTGAGTTATTTCAGAATTTATTCATTGAGCAAGTAAGACCTCTCTATTGGAACAAATTTCTGGCACACATAAGGCTACTGACTTCATAACGGCAAGGCAGAATTCGATGTCGGTTAGCCCTGTCGCTGGTTATGCTCCCATTGGAAACTACGCTTTAGAGTTGTTTACCAAGAGTCTCATCAACTTCAACGATTTACTGTTTACCAAGACTGCGCTTTGTTTTCTTTTTAAAATGCACTAACTCAGGGCAGAAGCCTTGCTTCCACAGATGACCTATTCATTTGTCTTATTGATAGCCCGAGTCCGCGTATGCTTAGAAATGATTGAACCACAGTAAGAAATTTCAATGGTATGTAAACGACTGTCTGAGAAACTAGCTGTACACTTTGCTTAATATTAAACAACCTGCCGTGAAGGACAGCGCATTGTCTCGGTGTCCAGGTCGCCTATGCGCTTCACGCAACCCCTCGATTTACCTGAGTTTATTGGCTGTGGGAACGTATATGCACGAGTTCTTGGTTGACTTTTGATTAAGGGTTAAAATTGGCTTTAGGAGTTGATACTAAACAGGCGCTTTTAGATGAGAAAAAGTCCTCTGATCTCTAAGAGAAATCTTACGACCTACAGAGTAGATCGTTTTGTTTCGAATTTAGTTAAAGTTTTTTATCTACTGCGCTCCCAACGCTCGCCCTGTTAACTGGCATTTTTCTGTATCGACCCGAATTTAGCTGTCAGAACGGCCTTTACTTGATTAAATTATCAGAAAAGATGTTGGCTTAGAGTCAGGTGGGCCTAGTGAAGCCTCCCGAAGTGAGGCGTGAGTCATCAACACCAGCACGGTGGAGTGGGATGGTCTGAATGAGAAATGTCCAGTCATCGTCTAACCTGGACGGGGCGTCGCCCTAGTTCATTTTCATCCGTTGTTCCACACAAAAATAGCCATTTCCTCTCAGAATGGGCGTTCAAATTTGCACGGGGTAAATAATAGAAAAGGACTACTGGCCGCAAACTAGTCCCATGTCCATGCGGGGATTCTGAAGGCTCAATCGGTAGATGAAAGATTGTGGATAATTAAATCCGCATCCGTAATTAAATGTCTTACGGGGCCATGAACTTCACATCCCTGAAATTCCCCACAAGCTTCCAAGTTTGCCTGCCTGCATATCATATTTCCTTTGTTGTAAAGCATCTGGTAACCGCTGGTAGGTCGTTAAGTCTCAACCCTTTTAACAATGAAATAAATTTAATCGAAGGCTCCCTAACATACATAGTTTGGTTAAGATGCATATTTAAAGAATCCTCAGAGAAGTGGACACAGTGGACTTGTTTATATACTATAGATTACGCAAAGGTTCGAACTGCTCAACTAACGCTATACTTGATGCTTTCCAGTGGCTGCATCGTATTTGTCTGTAATTTGATATTAGATATCTGACTGGTTGGTGCTATTTGTGAGCATATAAAGAGACGCAATCGGTGGAATCGTATCAGTTGTTCTTCCGTTTTATTATATGCGTATTTACACCTTCTTGCTCATACTAACTAAACTGTTTCTATCACAGGAATATGAACACCGAAACACGTATCTTGAAAAGGAAAATCGAACTCTACTCTTACAAATGCGTTCCCTTCTCTCGCAAAACCAAAACGTTCTAACAGATGCTCTTGAGAAGAATGAATTCCACTACAGGGAGAAGCTGGCACTGCAGTGAGTATGACGCCGATTTGTGTCAGGCTGCGTTGGTTTATTGAATTTTTACACGCTTATTGCTGTCTCAAATTTAGACCAGAGAGTACATTATTTTAGAGAGAGCTGAAGATCCAGTGAACCCTGTTCATTTCACAGTCAAAATTGTTTTCCTAACTGTAACCTCTGTCCATGCTCGTGGAAATTAGCCGAAGAAAATGCTGTGAAATATATGAATTTATTCAAAGTCAATCTTAGCACAAACTGCTTCGTGTTTGCGCTAGGTTTTGGTTTATTTTACGGGTAATCTCAACGATTTTTATTTCAAGCGGTTAGTTAAGATCGATTTCAAAAGTTATGTAGTGTGCTGACGACGATAAATCTTTTTGAGAATCTTTGAAACACGCTACATATTAATTTACTATATTCCCATCCTTATTTCAAACTCATCAGTGATGAATTAGCTATGCTGAAGAGGCACAAGGAGCGTCTGGAAGAAAAGATCTTCGAACAATATAAGATGCTCCCTGCTCTTAAAAAGTGAGTACCTGAAATATAACCTATTTGTCTAACCCCTATTGCTGAGTGTTTGTATAAAACGTTTTCAGTGCACCTTAAACAGATAGAAACTATATAACTGCGTACCGAGAAAGAACGGGAAACCGGTTTCACCATTTTGGTTATACTACTGCTGATAGAAGCGATCAGGCGAGTTCCAGGTAGCAGTGCAGAAGTAAAAGAGGTGCGATCACAGTTCCAGTGATCGCCTATTCTTCTTCTAGGTTATATTACTCTTCGTCGGACAGCCGTATCCATCATACAATTTGGGGAACTTTAAATTAAACCCCGAGTCTTTTGTTTTCTTTTCAGTTCAGTTTTATTGAAAAAAGATGGGCGACTACTTTGAACTCCGTATTGCTTTCAATTACATTGCAAATTAAACAAAACGCCAACACATAATGAACGTTGGACAAATATTTATCTCCCCGTCACTCCACAGGGCATCAGACAAAACAATTATAGAATAATAATACGTCAAATAGGGAGTAGTTTGTTAGATAACACGTAAATTTATGAGTGGGGATAGCTTGAAGGGAAATATGTTAATTTCTGATGTCGTGGTGGTACGTAAGGCTGTATTGATCAAACTTCCGCTTAAAGGTGTCAACGGATGGAGACGATGATATCCGCAGGCAGAGCATTCCAGGCCTTAATCACTCTGCTGGAGAAGAAGAACCTTCTTGCGTCCAGTCTTGCCGCATTCACACGTAATTTGAGAGGATGTTCTGTCACAGTAGTGTTAGTGGCTAACTCAAAGAAATCGCCGGATCTAAGGCAGCAATCCTCACCCCACAGCATACGAACCGCTTGTATTAGGTCGCTGCGTAGCTGTCTATAGTCGAAAGTAAACAGATCAAGATTGGACCATCGTGTCTCATAAGGCAGGTAGCCTTGACCTCGAACAAGCTTGGCTGCACATATTTGAACCTTCTCGAGGGTTCTGTGGTTTTAAAAGCACATGGTCTCTAGGCTTTTAGGATGAATTCCAACTGTGGTTGCACGAAGGTCCCGAAGAACTTATTAAATTACCCTTTGTCGAACGTTGCAAACGCCGGCTTAATTCGATACAAGCTTGACTGCGGATTTTGCTATTTTAGAGAAATGGGACGATGGCTCCTAGATATTTCTAAGCCTCTACCTCTGGTAACGGTGTTTGGTTCAGATAATACACTCTCTGGTTCACGGTGCTGGTTCTGCCGATTCACAGAATATTTCAATTGGTACCATTGAATGGGAGGAGCCAGGTTTTCGACCATTCCTCGAGTCAATGCAAGGTTACCCGCAGATTTGCTTCATCAGCTTCGTTGAAGATGACTTTCCAAAGCTTTATTTCGTCAGCACACATGGCGATGTCACAGTCCAACCCAGTTACGCAGTCATCAATGTATATAAGGAAGGGGATAGGGCCAAGAACGGAGCCCTGAGAAACCCCTCTCTCAACCGCAACCTCCACCGATTGTTGATCGCCAAGACGGACAATCTGAGCTCGCCCAATCAAGAAGATTTCGATCCACCTCAAAATCTTGCCCCTTACCCCTATGCGGTTGAGTTTTTATAGGAGACGCTTTTAAGGCACGCTATCAAAGGCCTTCTTTAAGTCTATTTAGACTGTGTGCACCACATTTGCTGCATCGACCGCTCGAGTACATCGTTCCAGACAGTTGAGCAAATTGGTTAAACAGGACCTTCCTCTGCGGAATCCGTGATGCCGCTCCAGAAAATGCATGAGTTCACGTTTGATGATTCGCTCCATAATCTTGCAACAGATGGAGGTGAGACTTACCGGCTGACAGTTATTTGCGGAAGCCCGGCTGCCACTTTTATTTATCAGGGAAACCCACGCAGTATTCCAATCGGGTGGCAATCTGCCTGCAGTGAGGGAGGATCGGACGAGTAGGCACAAGGGCTCTGCCCACTCTATGATCAACTCCTTCAACAACTTTGCCGCTATTGCAGCAGGTCCTGGCGATTTCGTTTCTAAGAGATTCAGTTGTTCCTGCAGAACAGCGGGTACTGTATTGACCACTGAGTCAATTGTCGGGACTGAGATAGATGCTCAGCCTTTTCCTCTTCCTAGCAATGTTCGACACCTTCATCCGTTCTTAACAAAAGGATGGGTCTTCATTTTCAGTATACTGCCTACTGTAGCTGTAGTAGAACTTCGCGTTTTCTGCTGTACTGTTGGCGGGTTTTATAAACAAGACTTTTTACCCTGTTTCTCTGTTTCTTTTACTTCGTAACTGATTCGATGGCCTTTTCCCTTGGATAAGTTTGCTGCAGCTTACGCTTGCGGTTTACTTCACTCGTTAGTGTGATCGTTAGCCGCTTGGGCGTGTTGGTGACCTTCTTTTGCGAATTAGGACAGTATCTGGTGAAAAGTCCATGCAACGCTCTACCATTGAGCCATGGACCCATTGTACTGTCGATTATGGTCGGAATATGAATAACAATAGAGGGAAGTTCAGCAATAAGACGTGCTTGTCCTCTTGGGCTCTTTGAACCAATCTAGGGCCCTTGCGGATAATAGGGTACCGACAAAGATAAGAGCGACCGGAACGAATGACTGGCGAAGCTTAGTTAGTCACAAATGGTCATGTGGGTCTTCCTTGACCACACTAACTGCGTATAATTATAGTCACCTGCGAGCGTGTAGATTGCGTTGCAAGGCACAATGGGACAAGCAGGTCTCATAACCTGATCGGTGAGCGTTCGTATATCATAGATTATTGTCCTACTTCCATTAATTGGTTTACCGATATTTCTTACAAAATAGCTTTCCACCTGATATTCGTACGACTTCGGTAGCCCACTAGTGGTCTATAATTTTTCTATCAATTGGTTTTATATTTGGTGATATCTATCGCAAATGTTCACTAACATATCTTTCAAAGTTTTTGGTTGTCAATTTCAGGGGCCGGAATAATTTGAGTCTGATGCAAAAGGCCCGAGCGACTTTCCAGAAAGTAAGCACTCCACTGCTATTCGCTTGGTAAACGTTTATGGATGTTGGGTGCCGTATGTATTCTTAATTACCAGACAGTTTTCCCCTCTAAAACATCCTTCATTCACTGAACCTGAATTCACGTTGTGACTCATAAATGGGTTTCAGCGGAAAGGAGCTTATATAAATGGGGATATTCTCAAGGATTCGTTCGACGAAAAGATCACCGTCTCCTGTAAGTCCAAATGCTTTTTTATCGTTAGCTACATTTCAGACACATAAATATTCTGAAGCAATTAAAAAAACCTACGTTAATGAAATTCTCCTGCCTTTATTCATTGTCAAATTCACTTGGACTAATTTTGATTTAAACTCCTTAGCACTAGACTGTCTTTCATCTATTCAACAGTTTTTAACCGCTTTTTATAGCTGGAACTAAGAACTATGTGAGAAATATGGAGCCCGGCTCAATTTCGGTATTTGACCGTGACCCAGAGGAACAGGATCAAAATGATTTTAAGCGTTTCTTACGTGGCCTCAATCGTTCGCAGGTTTCCAATGACATGGTAAGTACGCAGGCTTATTTTCTACATAGATGTTTCTTAATACTAAACTAACCTTTCTGGATATAAAGATTAGCAAACGCTTAAGTAATAACTTATGATGTAAATTATCCGGTCTTCGGACAATTGGGAGATGCACGAAATACAGTTAGTACAAGATTCTGCGGTCGGTCAAAGTGTGAGCCAATATGGGTTCCCTTCATTAAATTATCCAGTTTGTAGAGGCTGTGTTCGCTGCCAACTGACCTTGAGAAATGTGTAAGTGGCATCTAAATTGCTATGCCTATTAATGCATCTTCAGTTGAGTGCATTGCATACAGGACTTCGCGGTACTTGTTGGACAAGTGTCAACGATGCGGATTGTTTCTCATGCAAATAATGCGCTCCGTGTCCAATGTGTGCACGGCTATCTGGAACAAGTTGGCTCATCTGTTTACCGCTAACGGATGTTCATGTATATGGATGGAAAGAAATTTTGCAGTTTGGCCAAAATAAACTGCAGCACAATCAGTACACGGTCATTTATAGACGATTTATTGACTGTTGCAAAAGCCAACCCTGTCCTTAGGATGTACAGGCTAGGTGCACTATATATATATGCAGAGAGGAGACACGACAGAGAACATGGGTAGATCGTGTCTCCTCTCTGCAATTATAACTTGGCCGACTTCGGCCTGGTAATTGGTTGCCTGTTCGTGACCTTTGCCACCCATACGGAGCTTGTTTGCTTCGGGAAAGCCACTAGATCGGTGTGCGCCTATTCCTGTTTGAATATATATATATATATATTGATAATGGGGAACCGACAAAGACGGTCTTTGTCGGTTCCCCATTATCAACATATGCTACACGTCGCTATGCGACCGCCTGTGAGGGCTCTAGTCTGAGTTCCAGGGCACAACGGAACATAAATGTTCCTTAAGCAGATCGGTGAGCCACGCACTATCATATATATATATATATATATATATATATATATATATATATATATATCTGGTGTTTTTTTCGCTGTCATTCGAGGCGCTAGGATAAATTATTTACATATGGGGGCTTAGCCAGGTGGTTGTTTTGGCGTATGGGTGGTCGTAGTGTACATGTGCCTTAATCTATTTGTCGATTGATGCATGAATAACCTGAAGGAATTACGTCCAGGAAGTTATTGTCTTTCCCTATTGGACAGGCGCCAACGATGCGAGCATTCCCCTTGCAAATGTGTGCCCAGTTCCCAGTGTGTGCATGGCCACTTCCGATAGATGTTCTCGTTTCCTCCTCGCTATCTTATGTTCATGTATATGGGTATAGCGAGCTTTCCCTTATTGAGCACGATAGACGGCATCATAACCGGTACATGGGATTTTGTCGACAGCTGTTTTTCTATCGTGATAGCCAACCCTTTCTTTAGGCTGTACATGCTGGATGCGTAGGGTAGTTGTGAGTTGGTTTGCTACTTGTACCTGAAGTTTTTTTCATTTGTCTTTTGACAGGCTCTGATACGTTTTTAACGTGTAGGAGAATCAAAGTGGTTGTTTTTGGTGCCTGGCATTTGAAATAACTTTCTTCGAAGGTTTAGTGCTGCATACACTGACGTGCAAATTCAGACGTTAGCCATTTTTTACAATATTTTGAAAAAGTATTTTATATTGTTTGATAAATTTCGTACTAAGAACAGTGAATTTTGGCCGATTCAGTTTGCTGTTGATACAGGTACTTTTGTGGAGGTGGGATTGTTATTCTCAAAATTTCAGAGTATGCACCCTTATGCATGTTTTGCGCATTAACTGCACATCTGGCGACGGCCTGTGGAACCAGCGTCGAAAATTGACGAAATAAACTTCGTTGCATTTCCCAGGGAAGTCATTTTCTCCAAGTTATATTTCTTCGGATGCTTACTGTTTCTATGAGGAAACTTATCGAACAGAGATGAAATATCTTTTCTACCTACTTTCCCATAATGGATATCCACCTTCCTTTGTTCGTTGATGCATGCGGGGACGGTACTTTAAAGAAACAGGTATTTACAGAGCTACGACCACCCATGCGTCAAAACAACCAGCTGGCTAAGCCCCCCGTATGTAAATAATTAATCCTAGTGCCCCGAATGACAGCGAAAAAACACCCGATACAGATAGTGCCGCTAGCTTGTACATCCTAAGGACAGGGTTATCTATTTCAACAGAAACTAAATCGTCTACAAAAGACCGTGTACCAATTTTGCTGCAGTCTATTTTGGCCAAACCGCGAAATTTCTTTCCATCCATATGCATGAACATCCGTTAGCGGTGAATAGATGAGCCCACTTGTTCCAGATGACCGTGCACACATTGGTCACGAATTCATCGAACGCAGCAGACTATCCATGCGAAGCCGAAGGCTGGCGACCGACCAGCCATATTTTTGGTGAGCGGAGGTGGTCTTCCGTCTCCTAAGACCGCTGGCGATCGGCATCATCTACCGGCCGGAGTCAACTCTGTGACATCTTTTTATGAGACCTAAGGCCCGCCTGCCACAAGGTGAAACGACAAACGGCATCTACCGGGCTCAATGTAATTTCTACGCAGTTAACTTCTTTGGAGATTCCGGGAAACGGCTACAAACCCGAGTCAGAGAGCATACGAGGGCAGTTAGAGGGATGGACCCATTGACCTTGGTTGTCTGTCCTTGGCTGTGCTGTAGCACAAACTGGTCGTCTGATAATTTTATGTCCTCCTCTGTTCATTTCGTCTGACGACGGGTTGGTGTGTCAAAATTGAAAATTCACGAGTACAACTCCATTTTCCAACGATCCTTTATTCTTCACTATATCATTTTGGAATGCACTCCACCTGAGCTCATCAATATATATATATATATATACCATATACCAGAAACCGCATAGAGAAAGCTGGGGGACCCACTGAGGAGCCGAACCCCTCGTTGCTGTGTCACACAGCAGCAGAAACATCGGCGAAACACGTGTCTGGGCTTTTAGCTAGTATCTATGTCGGAAGTACGGTATAACGTCTTTGCCATATATATATATATATATATATGTATATATATATATATATATATATATATATATATATATATATATATATATATATATATGATAGTGTGTTGGTCACCGATCTGCTTAAGGAACATGTATGTTCCGTTGTGACCTGGACCTCAGACTAGAGCCCTCACAGGCTGTCGCATAGCGACGTGTAGCATATGTTGATAATGTATATATATATATATATATATATATATATATATATATATATATATATGAGAAGAAAAGGCGATCTCAGGGACTTTAGGTGTATTGTCCTGACGTTTCAAAAGCATACAAGCTTCCATCGTCGGAGGTGAGTATTGTACCGCGTCTCACAGTATTTATAGGGGGTGATAGACATTTTTGTAACACAGCGTTGATTGGTTGGGTTTACCTTAACAGTGTACACGATAGGAGGACGGGGTGGGGGAGTCCTTTATTGGCTTTGGCGTTCTTTGCCGGCATACACACAGGAAATTGCTGTCAGTTGACATGTCTCTGGTTGAGGGGGCGGCCATTGTCTGAGTCCGCATTGACCTCAATTTGCGCCCTGGGTCGATAGTCATGTTTGTGTCCTGAGGGCATGTCTCCTCGTTTGTCGGGGTAGTAATTGATGCGGCGGTAATCATGACTGCACCTTCGTCGGCCCCGAATTGTGGCGTGGTTAGGTGCATATCCGTCCTTGGTTCTCCCGCGGTGGAATTCACGTTTGGCCTAATTCCGTGTTTGCTCTTACGTTTGATGAGATGCGCTCGGAGGGCCTGGTAGGCTGCCGGAAGGGCGACACAACGGTTGATTGACGTAGGCTCCGTGTGCCAGGCTTCGATTGGTTCCCTGGTTACGCAGTCATTTCCTCGACCCAGGATTTCGGCGTTTTGGAAGGCGAACGTGTGCCCAGAGTTCGCACAGTGTTCCGCCACCAGGGACAATGGGTCCATTCTCCTCACTGCCCGCACGTGTTCGGTAACACGGGTCTGCAACCCCCTCCCTGTCTCTCCGAGACTGGAATGGCCATTTCTGGCTTATTAGCCGTAATCAGCCAGCCATAAGCCAGAAATGGCCATTCCACTCTCACTTGTCTTTGTCGGTCATGTTATTCTGCCTATATACTTAGCTGCCTTACGGCTGCTGGCGGGACTTGAGAGTTAGCCCCAAGGGACAACGGGACGAGTGAGTCCTGTAACCGATCGGTGAGCGCCCCACTACCATTGTTAATATTCCCGATCGAAACCGGCAAGACAATGAGCTCGTGGCGCAGTGGGTAGAGCGTTGGACTTCTGCCCAACAAGGTAGCGAGTTCAACGCTCGGGTGCCGCATCACCTGGGGTTGGGTATGACTGGCTCATGACGGCTAATAAGCCAGAAATGGCCATTCCGGTCTCCCTTGTCTTTGTCGTATCCATTCCATATACATCGGCGAAACACGTGTCTGGGCTTTAGCTAGTACCTATGTCGGAAGTACGGTATAACATATGTGCCATATATATATATATATAATTAAGGAAATAATTTCTGAAATTATTAAGTGCAGGACATGGAGTCAGATGATTCGGACATGACTTTTTAGGGTCAGACACGAAATTTCAATGAACATTTGGGTTGAAGACAATCAAACACTGTGGAATAACCACGCAATACCCATTCTACAAACAAGTAGTACTACAAGTAGTATGAATCTTATATGGTACATAGATTATACCGTACTTCCGACATAGGTACTAGCTAAAAGCCCAGACACGTGTTTCGCCAATGTTTCTGCTGCTGCGTGACGCAGCAACGAGGGGTTCGGCTCCTCAGTGGGTCCCCCAGCGTTGTCTATGCGATTTCTGGTATATATATATATATGGCAAAGACGTTATACCGTACTTCCAACATAGGTACTAGTATATATATATATATATAGGGGCGTCTGATGGTTACATTTGGGATATAGTCGTTTTGGTGTGCCTTACGACTCGATCTATAGCACTTACAGTCTCTGTTTTCTTTGTCTGTTTTCCTTTTGCGTTTTGTAACATCGGGCTGCAAGCGGGGCAGTATATTGAGCCACAAGGGACGACAGGACAAATATGTTCCGTCAACTGGTGGTCATCTCTATATCATGGTCAATTATCCGATCGCACCCAGCAAGGCAACGAGTCGGTGACTTGTTTTTATAGTGCTGGACTTCCCACCATGTCCCAGGTCTTGCAAACATGCTGTTGTGTACGGTTGGTTTATGTCAGTACTAAGCCATAAATTGCCATTCAAATGGCGAAAATGTAACCAGTTTATTTTAGCAATGTTCACAAAGATTGCATTTGCCTTCATAATATAGTTATATATGCTGTAGAACAGCGCTATTATGAATTCCGAGCCACTTAATGAAGACAAAAGAGGTTTTCGGAAATAATCGGACTTTACTCATGAATTCTGACCTGGGTTGGTGTCACAAGCTCGAAAATTCAGTACCACTTCATTTTTTGAAGAACTCCATGCTTCATATCTAAAAAGTAAGCTTAACGAAATGCATTTTGTACCAAAATTCTCACATCACACTATCTGCACTGGAAACAGTTATAAAGATTTGGTGCTTTATTGTGACCAATAACTACTGAAACTTAAAATGCAATGCTAAGTCCGTTTTACCGTCGTAATCCGACGATGTCCGCAGTATTTACCACAGAAGGGTGGTGCGGGGGCCGTGGCTTGTGCGCAAATTAGTTTTTAAGTGATAGTAGACTTGCACAGCATCTACCACACTCTCTCTTCCCTTACCCGTCTGTGCCCGGTGTCAAGGCATTGTCAAGAAGACCGGAGGCGAGGTTTGGCGAAGGTGAGTCATATCCCACCGTAACCAAAAATGACAACAGTGGGCGGTACGTCATGAGCCAGCATCTACGCATGACCATGTTTGGCACGCCTCCCTCCACATGTTCGGCATTTGTTATGGGAGCTCCTCCCAAATAAGAATAACGCCTGCCGTGCCCTTATTTGGCCCCATGTGTGCCTTGCACATCTACCACGTGGCTCGTTTAGTGGGCTTATTATTGATTTGATCGCAAGATGTCTTAAGAAAATAATCGCATGTTTACTGTGTCTTGAATGTTTAGCTGAACCAAACCAAAGTTGTTAAGTGTATCAAGTTTCTTTCACTACTTCAAGTCTCGCTTACGTTCGACTACCTATTCTTCAGAAAGTTGTGCTGTCAAAAGTGTACATAGGGAGCATTATTTCTATTATTATGTAAAATTAAACATCTCTGTGATAGAGAAGGTAGAGAAAATGAACTCAAACTACACCTCAGGCATCCGTTCGCCACTCACAGCAGCGAACGAATGCTGCGTTCGCTAAAGGAGTTACGTTTTAGCGCTGTGATTTTGACGGACTTACAACATTTCGCTTCATATTATTGCGATTCCCGTTTGTCCAGTTTTGCTTCTGGCCTTCTTTTGCGAATATCCCATGACGGCATCTACGTTACTCTGAACAACAATAAACCACCTACTGAAACGTAGGGAGTAGACGCTGATTCGTAGCGCTCGGTTATAATTTTCGAAACCTCGTGCGGTATGTGCAATTTACGTTGAGGCCATGATCACATACACGTCTATCCATTTAAGTAGTCAGTTATTTAAACCTGTCTATAAGCGTCAAGGCGTCATATTCTGCGCGTTGACCCTAAGCACATCACTGTGGGCTCGGATTCGTCAACAGGAGTTAACTATGAACTTGGTACTGCGGAATGCCTGATTTGCTAGATAGACCTTCGGCAGACCTAACTTGAAAAGTTTATAGGGTAGGCACGGTTTTTAAAATTTCAAAAAATAACTGAAAGGTCTGCAGTATTGTTCAGATTACTTTTCAAATAAAACTAAGTGATTTTCATATTACAAGGAAATGGTATTATTTATACATATGGCGATGCTTGACCCTGCATTTTCTGTCGTTTGTCTTCGCGTATAGTTCAAAAGTGTTACTAGCAAGGAAAGTGGAATAGGAAGCCAACTCAGCTACGAGGCCCCATCGGGAGCCATGAGGTCAATTATACAGGGGTCAAGTTACCCGCCCAGCTTACCGCAACCTATGGAATCAACCAATTCTGATAGAGTAAGCTGACTGCCTAAGCAGGATTTCCTTAGCACTAAATCTAGAATCCACCAGGCACAATTAATAAGTACAGGATTTTGACAGCTTTGAATAATTCGTTTGACCTACTAGGTGACCTCGAGACCGCCAAGTTTTTCACCAGTGGGTCAAACGAATAATAACTTTGCATGGGTGCATGACCCAAGTGACGGATTTTCAGTAACTGACCAGCTTTGCATTTCCGATGATTAGACCAGGTTTTAGGTATAGTTTCTTGGTGACGGCAACTGAGCCAATGTTCAGAAATTAAGTTTTGTCTACCTCTATCAAAAGCACTCGTAGTAGTGTATTTACCTAATCGTTGACTCGAAACTTTGGCATTCGCTTTTAGTAACTCAAAATATATCACACAATGCCAAATAATCTTTCACCTATAAAAGCTGTTCTTTTGGGTTCTTGAATGCAACAAGTCTAGCTTGCAGTAATTAAAGGCTATTAATTCATAAAATTCATCTAGCATAAACTAAGACTCGTACCAGGCTCAACTTCCTTAAGGACATCAAAAATACCGTACATATGAAATCTGACATCCGTAGCTTAAGAAATAGATGACCCACTAACGTAATTCTCACTCGCGTGGGTCGGTTTTTCTCAGTAGCAGTAAGGCAATGAGTTTAATTACTCATCATCAAAATTATTCTTCTACCATTTCCTCTAGAGTTTTTTTTCATCTCGAAAGCGTAGATATGAATGATAAAACCTCAAATGTAACTTACCGGTGAAACTTTACTGATATTAATTATTTCGTGATAAAAAGGTTGTCTAAACCTGTTTTAGAATGAAATCGGTCCACTATTCATCAATGTTCAGGAAATACATTTTCCTGCTATTTGCGGTCATTCATCGTTGCATTTGCAGTAAATTGAATTCTGTGGAATTGTCACGGTAATGAAACTAGTTGCAAAGTAAGGTTAAAAGAGTGAGTCTCATATTATCTTTTGTATTGTTCAATGCGTGTATTTAGACATATTTTTTCCCAAACTGCCCACTTGCAATTTGCAACGTAATAGCTACGATAATCATAAATATAGTTTTTTCAAATTGCAGTATCATTTATGCGTTTGGTATCTTCCGGAACCGGGAGAGGTTTAGCCCGTTGTCTCTTAAGCGGATTTCCGTTGTTTGTCGTAAAATATGTGTGATTATTAGGTTTAACCGGGTGGTTAAACTATGTGTTCCTAACTGATCATTTTGGTTTATGATAAAAGATTATTAGGTGTTGGCAGCTAATTACGTTTTCAATAGGCTTTTAAGATCGTGTATGTTATTTGACCTCCTCTTTAGGCCAGTGAAAAGGGGTCAAAATTGACTGAAACCAATCAACCTCGGAAACTGCGGGCGCAGTCTCTTTCCACAAGTCCACTCCATGGTGGATATCGTTCGCTGCCCGGAAAACGGGAGCGATCGATTCCAGAATTAAGCAGAGATATCAAATCCAGGGATATGCAGCAAAATATGGAAAGGAAGATCACCGATATCAGACCAAATTCAAGTGACGGTTCATCAAGCTCCACTTTAGGTACGTCACGCACTTTTATTAAATCTACCATTGACAAGATACTTCAGTTCTTCATTGTCTGCTTAAAACCAAGTAAAAAGCCCGTGCCTTCAGCTTTATGGTAAACCCATCTTTAAAAACCGGACTTTTCTGATTTCGCTGGTACCTGAGGTTGTGTATACGAATTTTTACAGCCAAGAGGAAGACTTCCTGGTTGTTTGAGAAATTCTGATTTTCGCCATTAATTATCCATTAAGATGACGCCTTTTGCTATATTATTCAAGCGTTCGTGGATTTGGTACGGTAGATATTAACCAAAAATTATGGGAAGTAATCTCAAAAATATCTTGTGCTCATTTAAGAAATTAGTTTTATCTTTTTTGCCCAAATATGAGAATCGATAGAAAAAAGCATAGAAACAGCCACAAATGTTTAAACTACAGACAGCTCTCTTTATTTTTTAGTCTGATATCAACGAAACTACATTTTGTCCCGTACTTTTTACTTTAATTAGACGGTTCCCGAGTTTCTTCGCTGATGTCGTTTGACCAATCTTTTCGTCTGCCGGTCACCGACCGAGGTGAAGAAGATCGTAAGGCACTTTCCACAATTTTTTTTTCATTCTCACTGCCTTGCGCGTTTGGCAACTGTTTGCAAATATATGTAATGCATACTGATGAATTTGAAAGTGCTTTTGATGGTTCTATAAATTATCATATGGTCACTTTTATTTCTTCAGTATTTCTTTTTGACTTAAGGAACGTTGTTTTTTGAATAATGCTCGATGGTTAGTGGAGAACCCTTACAGTTTTACCCTTGCGATGAAAATTAACTTAAAACAACTTGTAAAACGGAAGCGACTTCCAATTTTTTCAAGGCAATCAAATGTGCTCCTTAACAATTGTAATCAACCATCCTGTGTAGCCAATGGCTAGTGCTAAAATTTACGGTTTTTATTCGTTTAATATACATCCCCTGTAGACAAAATCGTCAATGTAATGTGCCAATTTAGCATGGGTTTGGTCTTTGCAAAGAAAGGAGTAAATGCTACGGATAGTTAACGGAAGACTGCCCTTTCTAACTTTAGCTTCATTAAATCCCGATCCTCATTTTAATTAGGGTGAAAAGCTCACATTCTCAACCAAAGTAATTGAATCATTTGTTCGAATAATTGATTGATTACTATTCATTATGCTTGTTCCTCAATTGCTCACCTCCCTCATGTTTAATTACGCCAAATAGAGTTTCGATAAATTTTACTTTGGCAAATAAACATCAAGTTTCCTAATCCGTTGAAAATCTGTTTCGATTTTTGTTTAAACGTTCCGGACGGAGAAATTCTAAAATTTTCAAGACACTCTGAACGTTCGTTGATTTGAAGCTATTATTTCATGCACATATAATACGCAAATAATATCAAATCAAGTTTTAGTATTCCGCTTCAACCTTGGAAACTGTTAAAGTTTCGTACATTTTCCATCGTAACATCTGTGCTGCATCGCTGCAGTTACTAACTGATCATTAAACTATGTTCATATTTGTAGTTTTAGTTTGGTGAACAAAAAGGATTTAAGACCAGGACAGTCTTGGTCGCATAGAATACGAAAGAGTTCGCCGTATCATTTCCATTTTGATAAACATAGGGAAAAGTTGACAAGGCAAGTCTGGTGTCTAAACCATCAATTAGCTGAAATGAGGTAGAGGTATAATGACAGACAGAATGAAGTTGCTAACTGCCTTAACAGAAGCCTTTGAATTTTTCTGTTTCTTTAGATAAGGGAGCTCGATCAGACAGCACTCGGGTTTCCGGTAATCTGCCCGCAGTCATTGGACGGCTCATTTCGCCTTCATCTCAGGTCGACTGCATATTCTTCTCGCGGTCTCAAACTTGCAGTCGACATATCAGTCCACCTGGACATACTGACCCGTTAGGCCATAGTCCTTCCATTGACATCAGACCAGTGAAGGATGTGCCGGTTCCAAACTCGCGCACAACACGGTATGAATCCTCTGAACTACGTGTGTCGAAAGCTCCCTGTGTCTCTTAGAAATGCTGAAAGTTAAAATCTTTTGGCTGAGGTCGTTAAAGTTTCTTTCTTGCTTTTAATATTAGCACACTCGAGTCCACTGTCTGCTGCCCATTGCTCACTAAATCATTACTATTTTGTCTCAACTTTAGAAGTTCGGTCGGTAGAGTTTAGGTTTTCATGAAGTCACTTGTAACTTGGCCATGAATTCACGAATAATACACAGTCTAACTTGTAACTTGGACTGATTGTTGGTCTGATGTGTACGCTTCATGTCACATGAAATGGAAATTAAAGGAATAAGTTTACGATACTTACAGTGTGGTTCAATAACCTTTTTAACCTTTATCGCCCAAAAATTAATAAAATACGAAGTAAATCTATCAGAACACAACTGAGAAGAGCCTATTATTTTCCGTAGCCATTTTTACGTAATATACATTTGGCTTCGAGTGGACATTTAAATTAATTTTTTGATAAGTAATAGTAGTCTCCACCCAAAACTCCAAATAGGTAGCATATAAAAGCTTACCTAGTCAGTTTTCTTGTAAGTCTTCTTCAAGTGTTCGAACGTTTGGTTAACGTGCGAAAATAAAAACGTTCCCCTAACTCTCTGGGCTTACTTATTATTAATATATGGCATCATTCCAACGGCGTAATAACGGTTCTTTTTGCTTCGTTTTTGGAATAGTATCTTTTTTCGTGAAAAGTTTTGAAGAATCAATTCTTGGTAACCACGCTTATACCCTTCCGGATGTGAGCTTAAATGGTCACGTTAATTTCGAGACAGTAAAGAGCATCATCTTAATTTTATGTTTCAAGTAACCTCAAATTTGCCCACACTGAAATAACTTACCCTACGTAGAGTCGGTTTACTCATTTGAACCCAATTTGAAACATCTTCTGCTGCAAACATTTTCCTCACTTGAAAGGTCTTTACCGCCAGAAGTACTGAAAACGTAGCGAAAAATTTTTTTCTGGTTCTTGCCTTATCCATGTTTATATGGACATTTTCAGAACCAGAATAGCGCTTGCGCACCTTCGCCGTCTAAGGTGGTGCCGACGGGGAAAGTACAGTCACTGCAAATACTCCAACCCCAGGCAGCAAAAACTGGGTTCAAACTCGAGTCGGTTCACCATCGAACAACGGACTTATCTTTATACTACAAAATCATGTCAGATGGACTGATATCGGACCGACTTCAGTGACATGGGCTTGATATGCCTTGATCTATCCCGATTTCATGACGGAATCTGTATTTCCACTCGGCTTTGAATACACGGCATTACAACCCACGTGTTCGGTCGCATTATGCTAAGCATTAAATAACCGAGGCATTTTGTCATCCTGCCTGCAATCAGTATATGTTGTTGAAAGACAATCCCGTTTGGCTTAGCTATTGTTTCATGCACTGCAATTATTTAATCAGCCAAGAAACAGTGTAGGCAGGTAATCCAACTTACTAAAGCACATTTAACGTAACAGTGCTCTGCAATAACATTAATCGAAATCCACCTGTCAATGTATGTATAATCTCGCTAACATCTTTTATGCAAGCCCTATTTTTTAACGAGTGCGCTTTTTCTCTGAAGATTAAAAAAACTATTAAACCTTCGCAAAAAAAACGAGTTTTGAAAGACAACCAGCGGTACCCTTCAGTAGCCAATTGACAAAATGCCATTTACTGGCAGGGAAAGCCTTCCCGGAAGCAAACACTCAGGTAACCATTGTGTTTCTTGGAAGGGTCTCCACTAATAATGCCAGCCATAATGGCAACAAGATGTAGTCGGTAGCTTGGAAATGTTTTTGCCTTTATTATGATTGAATCCATGACCCTGACTTACTTGTTTACATATTGCATTAAGGGAGGGTATTCTGCGAGAAAGTCACATGACACCTACGCCAACAGTGCAGACGAGGACCCGTAGCAATATCGCCACTTCTGGTCCGAATCCAACAGCACTGGGAGGTCTGGCTGGTGGCCGTACCTCTTCCCAGCCTCGTCCTGAGCAACAAAAACCAATTTCATTTCATTCTGATCTTGCCGAAATCAAATCTCCCACTTCGCAAGAAAACGGTCAGAATACCCTTGAGGATCGTTCCGTTCGTGCCAAGGTGGCTGCGCCAACGACTGCCAGCGTTTCCAAAAATAGCCTTACTGAGGCAGTCAGAAACTCCCCAATGAAAACTGTTAGTCGCAGCCCCTCAGCCAGTTACGCGGCTAAGCCAGTGGTCTTCTTAGAATATGGCAATCTATAGTAGGCCCTATCATCAACACCTTTCCTCATTCATATCAAACCTCATCAATTTAATTTCTAACAGTTTTTTACCTTTTTCGACCTATCTTCTATTTTCCCTGTCTACTTGTTAACGTTCTTCACAGTGCAGTTACTCCTGTGTGCGCCCTTCGTTAGATGACAACGAATCTACAAACCACCAATAACTTGCATTTATACTCTTTGCACGCACTCCTGTACCAAGCATCAAGAAACGTGACTTCCTGCTATGTGGGCAGTTTTGCTTTCTGTTCCTGGCTTCCATTTTATTCGAATTAATCACCCAAACCAAAGTGGATGCCTCTGTACAGTTTTGCACATTTCACAAAGCAGCACATAAAACGGAATTTTTGATTTCTACTGACTTTTAACGCACAGATGAACACGACGATATTTTAACCTTTAGGGGTCGTTCAGTTTTAGTCAGCACATGCTTGCAGAAACTAGTACTAATAACAATTTCTTTCCATCCACAGGTGATAGACAATAGGCCTAAACGAAGGAACGTACTCTTATTAAACTTTACTGCATTCATTCACAAGTCAGCTTATTCCGGTATCCTTATGTCAAACACGTAACAGAATTCCTGAAATTCAGTTTCTGACTCTTGGCAAGGAGCATAAAGTTGGGTATCACTGACTAATGACCGCAACTAAAGCAGAAATGACCAGTCCAGGCGTTCCCGGTTGGCTAAAATCTCGCCACATAAGTAGCCATTATGCATGTAGTCCCAGGACATTTACAGCTCACTTCTTAATCTTTCAGCCACTCCTGAAAGTTACAAGTCAAGTAGTATTAATTGTCTCCATTGATTTCGATGTTTGCGCGGGATTAATCAAAAATGTCGGAATGAATGCACATCAAGTGTTTTTATGCGTTGCAAAAAATATATTTTTAACATTTTAATTATACGAGAAAGGATGGTTTCCGTCTTTAAAAGCTTAACAAGCTCTCTGATGATTAAACCTACGTTTGCGTTTAGAATTACTGAGTACACAGTTTACTAAGTTGCATTATTTTTCCTAGCAAATATCAGGAAGCATTTCAGCTCAATTACAATATTGCTGAAGTCAATCTTAAAAAATCTTTAATAAACGGTCGAACGAAAAATTGCAGAAAACTTGCGGTGACATCTAAAAATGTTGGAAACCACAAAGTTTTTAATGTGCAGGACAACGATCCTTAAACTCTAGGATTGAATGAGGAGCTGATTGCTTGCAAAAATTATACTTAATTTATAATTCATCCATTAATAAAAAGCTTATTGTATACTTACAATCACCGAAACTAAAATGGAAACGCCACGCTAGTTGCATAGTCATTTTAGGAAAAAGTTATTTCCTTGGGTGACTGAAAAACACTACCTAAGTGCTTTTGGATAACGTTGTATTCTGATGTTTTGTAAAATATACTTCAAGTTTTTCTTTCAAATCGAAGCCAAATTCTAGATATTTTGATCAAGTCTTAACCCTTGCAGTCCGAAGACTTGATTCTTTTTTACCTCCCAGGAATGATAGTCGAAGCGTCATATGCGCAACAGGGTAAAGATATCACATTTAATAGCAGCTTTTCAAGTCGAAGCACTTGTAAGTGTAAAGAATTTGACTCTTCTAGCAACCAAACTACACACTTATTGGAGTCTGACATGGACGCCCGGAAGATTTGGAAGGTTTTCAGAATACTAATGTTACTATGCCTGGATTGAACCTACGGAGGGCGTATTAAGGTCGAACAGAAAATAAACACTCAGATATAAACGGAATACTTTTTTACTTGAAAGTAACCACTCCACTGGACGGCAAAGCTCTGGCACACCAAAAGAACACTTTCCACACAGCTAGAGATAACGCTGCTATCTACTATTTCATATTATTCTTGACGCCGGAGGGTGCGTGTTTTCAGCCCCTTCTGATACAATAATATTTTGCAGGGTGTATTTGTTACTGAAAATACTACAGTAAATGTTTGTTTTTACCTAATTATTGTATCTATTATTTTTAACGAGGGTTTCAAAAGCAATACTTGTTACCCGTTAAGTACACTAAAATATACTGAATTAAGTAATAAACAGTCAGTGCTCTTGAGTCGATTACGTATTGTCACTTAAGCACGCGGAGAGTGAAAATATCAGTCAACTAAGCTCTCACCAGAGGTTCGAGTTTATATAAGTTCGATGCTTCTCTTGCTCCCCGTTTGAGGTTTGACGTCTGTAATTACGAGATTGACCAGTACGTTCGGCACCAGGAAATAATTGGCCTCCGTCAGGTGATACGTGTATGTTTGTGTATGCTTGTCCATAAAATTTCGATTCGCACCGGGTGTATTCTCGAGGATTGGTTGCAATTTAAGGCCGTATTACAAGGACTTATCACCAACTACTGTCCTAATTCGAAAAAAAAGATCACCAACAGGCCCAGTGGCTAACGAACACACTGAAGATTGAAGTAAACCGCAAGCGAAAGCTATGGCAAACTTATCTCAGGGAAAAGACCGCCGAATCGCTGACGAAGTACAAGACGCAGAGGAACAGGTTAAAAGGCCTGGTTTATAAAGCCCGCCAAAGTTTTGAGAGTAACTTGATAAACCGTGCAGCAGAAAACCCGAAGCTCTTCTACAACTACATTAGGCAGTGCACTCGAAATAAAGACCCAATCCCTTTGTTAAAAACGGATGAAGGCGTCGAACTTTGCAAGGACGAAGAAAAGGCTGAGCATCTATCTGAGTTCTTTCAGTCGGTTTTTACGAGAGAAGCCAATCTAACCGCTGATAACTATAGTGCGGAAGAGGTCCCGACAATTGACTCAGTGGTCATAACAGAACCTATTGTTCTGCAGGAACTACTGAAGCTGGACGAAACCAAATCGCCAGGTCCTGATGTAATACCGGCAAAGTTGTTGAAGGAGTTGGCCGTAGAGTTGGCAGAACCCTTGTGTCTACTCTTCCAAGCCTCCCTCGCTGCAGGCAAATTGCCACCCGATTGGAAGACCGCGTGGATTTCCCCAATACACAAAAGTGGCAGCCGTGCTTCCGCAAATAACTACAGGCCGGTAAGTCTCACCTCCATATGTTGCAAGATTATGGAGCGAATCATCAAACGTGAACTGATGCAGTTTCTGGAGAGGCATCATCTTCTCTCTGAAGCGCAGCACGGATTCCGAAGAGGAAGGTCCTGTTTAACTAATCTGCTCTACTGTCTGGAACGATGGACCCGAGCGGTCGATGAAGGAAATGTAGTGCAAGAAGGCCTTTGATAGCGTGCCTCACCAACGTCTCCTATACAAACTCAACCGTATTGGGGTAAGGGGCAAGCTATTGAAGTGGATCGAAAACTTCTTGATTGTGCGATCTCAGATTGTCCGTCTTGGCGATCAACAATCGGCGGAGGTGGCGGTTGAGAGTGGGGTTCCTCAGGGCTCCGTCCTGGGCCCTATGCTCTTCCTTATATACATTGATGATTGCGTAAGTGGCTTGGACTGTGACACCGCCATGTTTGCTGACGATATAAAGCTTTGGAAGGTCATCCACAACGCAGATGATGAAGAAAAATCTACAGGCGAACTTGCATCGACTCGAGGAATGGTCGCACAACTGGCTCCTCCCATTCAATGCTACCAAGTGCAATATTCTGCGATTTGGCAGAACCAGCTCAGAGCACCAGAGAATTTACTATCTGGACGACACACCGCTACCAGAGGTGGAGGCTCAGAAAGATCTAGGAGTATGGATCACGCCCACACTGAAGCCATCGTTCCATTGCTCAAAAGTAGCAAAATCTGCCATGTCAAGCTTGTATCTAATTAAGCGAGCGTTTGCAAAGTTCGACAAAGAGTGCTTTAATAAGGTCTTCGGGATGTTCGTGCGACCACAATTGGAATTTGCCATACAAGCCTGGAGACCGTGGTCTGTCAAAGACCACAACACCCTTGAGAAGGTCCAAAGACGTGCAACCAAGCTTGTTCAAGGTCAAAGCTGCCTGCCTTACGAGACACGATTGTCTAATCTTGATCTGTTTCCTCTGGACTATAGACAGCTACGCGGCGACTTAATACAAGCCTTTCGAATGTTGCGGCTTCAGGATTGTTGCCTTGCATCTGGCGACTTCTTTGAGCTGGCCACTACCACTACTTTGCGAGGGCATCCCATTAAACTACGAGTGACAGGTGCAAGACTCGACACAAGAAGGTTCTTCTTCTCCAACAGAGTGATTAAGGCCTGGAATGCTCTGCCGGCCGACATAATCATGTCCCCATCCGTTGACACTTTTAAGCGGAAGTTTGACCAGTACAGCCATAAGTACCACCATGACATCCGAACCTAACACATTTCCTGAAACATATTCCCATCCACAATTTTCGCGTCATATAACATACTACTCCCTATTTTTGAGTAACATTATTTTATAATTGCTTGTCCGATGCCCTGCAGTGTGTCCGTGAGATAACCCTTTGTCCAACGTCCATTATATGTCAGCTTTTTTAATTTACAGTGTCACTGACATCAATAGGGAGCTCAAAGGCTTCGCCTATATTTCACTTAATAAAACTGAACTGAACTGAACTGTCCGGTATAGACTTGAAAAAGCGGCGATTTCTTACATCCGGTTGTAATCACTGGAAACAATATGTGTTTGCGACACCCATTAAATAAACAACAAGGGCTGATTCGCCTCCAATCTTGCTGCGTTTTTCTATAAACATGCTGGTTGGGCACGGGAACGAGAACATTGTTTGACGAGTGGCATTGAGTTGATCCTAGTGCCTTGCCCCAATATTAATCCTAATGCTAACACTAGTTTTACACATAGTTTCAATTTTAACACTTATCATAATCCCGACCGTAGCAGTACCCCTAACTACTCTTCAAATTATGGGTGTCAAAGGAACTTGTATTACGTCGGATAACTATTTCCATGTCCAATCTATATGATTTTGTAGGCAAATCACCTTGCATCCTCATGTTAAGTGTGGGTCATCAAATCAACCTAACAACCATAGCATCAACCCCAATCCTTTCTTTTATGACGTTTTGCCACTCGGCATTTTTATGGCGATAGTCGGTTCAATGTGCAAACTATTGTTCAAAAGCCTCAACTGAAGAAATTATTTGCATGGGTACACTCCGACTCCAATTTTCTTATTGGTTCACAGTAAAACAGCCTGACGTTAACGGCCTTCTTTCAACGCAGAAAAATTCACTCGACATCGGGTTTTCTGGATTCTTCATACAAAGAAGGGTCAGTTCATTTCTTTTGAACTGACGAAGAAGAAATTTGTTGGATAAACTCGTAAGACGAAAGCTATTCAGTGCTGGGAAACATTGGGCTGTTTAGTTGAGCTTTCGACATTTACTGCAGTCTATCGTCATAGATAAGTGAATATCCGCGAAAGATTCTTAATATCTTGAGCAATTGGTTCGACTGCTGGCGATATTTTAGTTCGGACGTGTTTGTGCAAGGCGCCGTATGTGAGAAGAAAATACGTTTTTAACTCAGTACACTTATGTTCGCTATACGGAACCCAACAAAAATAAGTTCGCAGTTATGCCATGCAGCTGCAAAAAAATTCGTGAAATACGTGCTTAGAGTTTTAGCAAGAACCTGTGCTGTCGGTACGGCGAATCTCTAAACATTTGTATACTATTAGTTGCATGTTGGCATATTTTGAATATTAGGCAGTTAGTGCCCTGAGACTAATAGTTTGAAATTCACATATTTATATTAACTCTTGGACCGAGCTTGGAAAGGTTTGTCCCAAAGCATTTGCTCGAAGTTTACGCATGAAATTATGAGTAAATCGAAAAGCTTAAAACAATAGCTGTCAATGTACCATGACTAAGCGGATACCAGAAATGCGTAGTTTGTTGGTGAATGGATTACTGTGGTATTGAGGAGCAGCATTATAAACCAGCCCACAGGTAGTGTGGCCAACTGCATCAGGAAAGTTGAATTATGCCTAACAGCGTCATCTATTTCATGCCACTTCTTAATACTCTTAATGATAGCACAGATCAAACCATAAGAAGACTGATTAAACTCATATGCAAAACAAAGCGGTCGTATGAGGAGGTAAGAAGCTGTCACAAACGGCCCCCGCGATCTGCCAACAGGCCATTTCCTCTTTTGTCAAAAACGGATATAGGCAGAATTATATTGCTGAAAAAGACAAGGCAGACTGGAATATCCATTTCTGGCTTATTAGCCGTCATCAGCTAGCCATACCCAACCCCAGGCGCTGTGGCACACGAGGTTTGAGCTTGCGACCTGTTTGGCAGAGATCCAACGCGCTAATCCCTGCGCTACGAGCTCGTTGTCTTGCCGGTTTCGATTGGGAATATAAACAATGGTAGTTGGGCGCTCACCGATCGGTTACAGGACTCACTCATCCCGTTGTGCCTTGTGGCTCACTCTAGAGCCCTGCCAGCGGTCGCAGAGTGGCTAGTGATATAGGCAGCAGCTACTGCTGAGGCTGTTGGTGGGGCTCTAGAGTGAGCCCCAAGGCAACACGGGACGAGTGAGTCCTGTAACCGATCGGTGGGTGCCCAACTATCGTTGCCAAACACAGATATGGCTGCCCAGTCAAAGTGCAATAGTTACCGTGAAATGATCGAAGCTCGGGGCTCTGATAGTATCTTGATGTCTATTTATGTCTATTTTTTCTCGCCTACACTGGCTAAATAAGCACCTGTGGACTTTTGAAGACGCAGGAGCGGAGCTTTTTGTTGCTATCCCTTTCACTCTGATAGTAGATTTCTGTAAAAGACATAAAACTAGGGTAAAGTAATCAAACACTAGATCCTTCTGCAAGCCCTCGGTTGCATTTTAAGTAAGCCCCTTTGACTCCAATCGCAACTCTTCTTTTTTATTTCTTGAAAGTATATCTACACTAATAACATTAGGGGCGAAACCGACCTATAGACGGTTCCAGAAATACAAACGTGCCTTTGTACTAATTTGAACCTAGTAACTCTTTCAAAAACATTTAATGGCGAAGCATATTTAACTGCACTGAATTTCATAAATATTTTAACTCTGATATTTGGCTATCTCACCCGCCAATGTTGCTATTGATCGGCCAAACCTTTGGTGGGAAGTTGGGTTACTAGCGGTTAGAAGTTTTCAAATACAAAAATTTGGATGCTGTAAGTCAACTCTGGTGTTATTATAAAAGCTATGGCAGCATCATTTCCAAACGCTGAAGCGTTTTTTTTGGCATAATTTGCCAATTTAAGATGCAAAAAATAAATTCCTACGGTGAACTCAAGATATGGCAGACGGCATTTTTCAGGATGCATTTAATGCGTCCAGCAGTAATTCAAAATCGATTATTTAGCAGAAAATTCTAGAACGCTTTGAGGGCTGTGGCAGTTGGAGAAGGCGCAGCCACTATGCCTTCAATGGACAAAGTCATGTCGATGGGAACCCGAAGCCTACGTGCTGGCTTTCTATTGAGCATCAAGTATAACAAAAAACTTACTCCTATTCCTAAGGCTTACATGATCACGCAATTTCTTTATGTATTCTTAGCTAAACATCATAAGCTAACCATTTATTGCTTCCTCAGATAGAAACGGGAGCTAGAGGTTTTCCTGTCTTCTTCTGGAGAACCTATAGAACGCTTTTAAAATAACGATATTATCGTAGGCAAAACTCCCGGCTTCATTCAAGAAATGAATATCGGCACATCGTCGTAGTCGCTGGTGATGAATAGCCGTTTCCGCGGGAGAATCGCGCTTCATTTTATAACAAACAAAAGAAGGTAGCATAAGTTTTCAAGAATGAAAAAAATGGTAACTGGTCGATTACTAATACCACACATTTATTTGTCTGAACAATCAATCACTTACATAAGTCTATACCCAAAGAGGGCAGAACTGTCAAAGCCAACAGGATTTGAAGGATATTTTGACCACAGATTTTGAAGGCAATCTTCGGGACCCAGTAGACACCCAGAGGACGATATGCCACTTGCTGGAGTTTAACCTAGAATTCCTAACTTAAAGCGCCTCATGCGATTTTGAGGCAACAGCCGAGGAGAAACGAGCTCCATTACCAGGATAAGCATTGTTGCAATCTATCAGCAATGATAGAAAGATATATAAATAGCATGTGTATATGGATGCAAAATGCACATCATGTAAGGGTCATGGTAGCACACACCACCCAAAATTAACAGTGCCGGTATTTCTTGCGCATTTTCGTGAATGAGGTGTATTGTATGGTGGGCCCCTAAAAAGTATTTCAGCGAAGAAACTTCATCACACGTGTTTTTTTACCAAAACGATGCTCAGCTGGAAATTTTTCTCCCTACTGTCCAACTGAGCAATGTTTCTCCACTTACCATCCATAATTCGTTGCTCCTCAAATTAAGATAAACCAGAAGGTAGGTTCATGGAGGCTCAGATGATTGTAACCTCCTTTCAGCCCCGCCGACTTTAAACTGTGACTGGTTCGTGTAGGCTTAGGTGTGAATTAAGAACATGCGCCATTCTTAAACACTACTGATGCCCGTTCTGGCATCTACATCCACACCATTCCTACCGCCTCTCTGACGTACTTGCCTTGCTCGTAAGTGCACTGGATCAACAAAAAATTCCCGAAGTTTCTTGCCTTTGCAGTTGGAATTTAGGCCATCCTAGCGTTTCATAACAGAACACTGCACTTCAATTGCGCGACTATCGCCTTGGACAATCCTGAAAGAACGTTGCCTCTAAACCTTTCTGTCTCAGCTGAAGAGTCCGAGCATGAACATTAAACAGCAAGCCAACGTAGCTGTTGCTTCAGGAACTAAATTTAAAGCTGTTTACTCTTCTCCTCAATTGTCCTACTTCATGTCTAATTAACGATCTCTCTGCCTATAAATCTGGAGGCATGACTATTTACCTGAGTAGAAACACCAAGCTGGATATGTTATCATCCATTATAAAGTGGGGTTTTTCACGCATTTGAGATTGAATGGTCACTGGTTCGCGGTTTATAACAAAACGAACAATCAAGGTTTGCGATAACTGAATTCTCGTCGCGATTTTATCTGTTTTGTAATTTTCATGAAGCGGCTGCATATGAGGACTACGGGTCGACGTGCAATACAAAAGTCAGCCATCTACAAACGTACATTCAGTCTTATGAGGCAAAGGGTCAGCTTAGCACTTGAAGTAGATGGGCTATCTCAGGAAATTTTAACCAAAATCCTAAAATGTGTTTTCGATTAGAAAACCCTCCTTAAGTAGTGTCGTAACTTTAATTATCGCGTAGCATAATTCTCAGATATTTCATTCACACCAGAATGTCAGATTTTGAATGAGCTTCTTTCAAGTCAGCTCCCAAACCACTTCATAAAAATGAATAATTAAGTAGCACGCATTGTCCCATAACTTGACAGTACCACTATAAATTTTAAAAAATATTTTATTGAAGACATGTCTTAACATATTTTGTTATACGGGTTTGGTATCGAATAGCGTGTTCTGCAAAATTTTTACCTGAAGTTAGGGAGGATACAGGTTAAAAAGTTTACAATTATTATCTTTTAGGAACGCGAACGTTCACTCATAAAACGTTGTTCAACGGTCTCGACTGCCTATTCCTGTGGATAGAAGTAACGAGGGACTTGAAATCAAACGATGCCATGATCACCTGTACCCCATTAAGTTTCTCCATGAATTCTGGTGAAAAGCAGATCGTGGTGTCGAAAGTAACCCTTTTGCCCGTCCATAAATTGGAGTGTCTTTGAGCCGTACGACGGACCAGAAAGGAGCGCCCTCCATGTGCAGTTTGAGAAGGCCATAGAAGCGGGTCAAGGCCAATTCATGGGCTCTCGCCATGCGTCAGTTGGTCGGCACTATTGCACTCGAGTTCTTTCATGCTAGTAGCGTCGCATTAACTTCGCTAGGATTTTGCAGTCCAGACCGTTGAACTACACCTACAAAGCAAATACAATGAAACGGAGAATTACCTCGGACACGCCCATGTCCATCAATTCCATAATTTCTATCTTAGTATTTACTTCAGGTTTGACGGAACAATATACAAGCAGGTAAATGAAACAACAATGGGTTTGGTGATTTTAGGGCTCATGGCCCACATGGTCCAACAACGGTTAGAGCCGCCGATCTTCCACCTCTAGAGACTGAAATTTTGGGCTCGATATGTGGATGCTACTTTAGTCACCACCGAATGTGATCAGGTACTTACGTTCAAAGAGTGACTCAACAGCCTCTTCTCGGGCATACAATTCATGATGCAGGAGGAAGAAAACAACCAACTGAAAGTGATAAATACAACGCAAGTATTGAACCGCATTGCAACCACTCAAGCAGCCACAATTGCAGCTGCGTACGTACGCTACATTGGCGTGTTGTTACGCACCGCAAAGAACCGTATGCCAAGACTGCCTAATTACAATATCTTCGCGGAGAAAAGGGCTACCAGCGCAACTTTTTCAACCGGTGCATGCGTAAGCGAGACAAGCGACAAGATCCCACCCACCCTAAATATTGGCGAGGGATTCCATACTTTAAAAACATCTCGGAAGCCCTCAGCCGCCTTCTCACACCACTTGGAGGTGGAGTCGCGCGCAGACTGGAGGCAAACATTGGGCTCACATAGTGAGACTAAAAGGCTCACCACCCCTGTAAGAAACCTTTGAAGTGGTTTATCGGATTCAGTGCAGTTGCAGACAAAGAAATTACGTCAGAGAAACTAAAGGTCTCCACAAAACGTGACTGGCCGAACATGTGGCAGTAGTACGGATAAACGATGCAGTCTCAACTCGTGGCTCCTTCCTCAAGCCCGGCCACACATCCAAGTCCGATAAGGTCAAAATTCTTGCGAGAGCTGACTATCGCGTGAGCCGCCGGTTGCTTGAATCATGGTTTAGGGACTTCCAGTCTATTAACAAGCGCAATGACCTCCACAACCTATATTCGGTGCTGAGACTTAGTTTAGCCAAAGCAATTAGCCATTCTGGTAGTGCAAAGGTGAACACGTTTTCCAACATCATGCCGGTGAGCCAGATGGCCGAGCCATCATCGCGCCAACATCCAACATGGGTGATTAAATTTCAGCGATTTACGACTGATAAACCGACCATCAAGCCATTAGTGTACCAGGGTGCTACCATCTTCGATGAAGGGAAAGTCTTCAATTAACATAGGTATGCAGTAGGCTAGTGACTGCTTCCTATGAATAATGCAACTCCCTGTGCATGAATTACTCGTGTCTGATACTGTCTCTGATCATTGGTTCGAGCATGATCCAAAACGTCGGGCAAATAAAGTCCTTGTCCAAGAGATTGCGTCTGCTTTGTCTCAAATACTTCATGGAAGTTGGATTTTCACCTCTATTAGCAGTGATAAGATTACTAGACTGATGCTAAAAGATGGTCCTCGACTGGCTCAACTAACTGAGCAACAGGCCTGCATCCTGCCTACCAGGTGTTACGCACAAGTCTCGCATTAATTCAGACAAGGCCAATGGACAGTCGAGCAAAAAACACGCTGCCGACAGTTGATGCTCGTGTAAAAGGAGAGGAACAGGCGAGAATTCATATGACCAGCGCTAAACACTACCTCGCCGAACCGCCCATGCGACCAAAATCAATCCACACGAGCACAATCAACTGATCAGTCCGCTAGCTGATAAGGATCCAGTCAAAAAGCAGGCTAGCTTAACAGTACTTAGGACGACCGAAAGAGAACAAAGATCACGCGAATCCACCAAAGGTTAAGCTCGGAGAGATCAACATTAATCGGCAGCACATGGGCAGGTCATAGTTCGTGCATCAGTTCAAGTATATTTCATTCCTTGAACTCCTCTCTGTTTCTTCTTCTTCTTCTTCTTATTCTTCTTCGTATTCTTCTTCTCTTCCGGGTAATGGTGAGCCGATGAGATATCTGAACCTTGAATTTTCCCGTGCATATATATATATATAACATTTTGGAAAACTGAAGCATCCGTCAGAACGTTAATTAGTCTCAAGATGACCAGGTTCTTTGGCGACATCGTATTTAATGTTCACATTTCAAACCTAAGTTCCAATTTCTTCGCCAAACTACGCCTTTTTAACGTTTTCACAGAAAACTGCACTTGTTAGATCCCTATAATTCTCTCTTTCCTAATAAACCTTCACCGAGTTTACGCAACTTCGAAAAGAAATTCAAACTATACGCAATGCTATACTTTTCTTTTTTCAACAATAAACTGTTGGCAATTACGTTACTACGGTTTTCCCTGTTTACTTCTTTTCTGTCTTGGGTCCTAAGCCTGAGCTAACGGTCTTCAATTGCCAACAATTCCAAACCAAACGGAAATGTTAATTGACATATAAAGCTATCTCAATCCCATAAATTAGTGGTACTACCTAGTGCGATTGTGTGCTTTATTGAACTTGACGCCTACTAAGGTCGTAGCTCAAGTGATTGAGGGCATTTCTGTACGTAAATTTCCACCATCTTTTCAGTTATTTCGGTTAACATTAGACTTTTGGTGGTGGTTAAATCTAGCGAAGCTCATACAAAGAATAGCTTATCGTTTAGTGAGCTGGTTGGCAGCAGCCATCTGACGCCACTTCTGGAACCATGCATCTGCAATGTATTTTTTTCTTTTGGTTGGCTCCATTCAACATTTCGCCTTCCTGTCCAATGTGTCCAGCTCATTGTTGAAACCACGGTAATTACTTTGCGGTTGCAAATACGAGTATTAACGTTAGAAACGATAATAATTCCCTCTGGAAACAATTTATGCTTTGGTTAAACCAACTACGATACTATAAAGAAGGGGCTACTACTGGGGCAGCTTAACAAAATTTTCCAGTTCATACTCCGGAGGTTTGTCCGCGGCAATGTATCCAATTTATATTGTCCATTAAGATTATTTCTCCGATGCCGAAGTTTAATAACCCAGTTCCTCTACTATCGTAAATGATGGGGTCCGACAGTTCAACCGTCGTAGTCCGACGATGTCCACCGTATGCTCATGGGAAAGTTGAGCAGGGACGGTGACTTGCGCGTGATTTAGTTTAAAGTGATAGTAGACTTGCGCTGCATCTACCGCACTCTCTCCTCCTCCCCCACCTGAGCCCGGTGTCAAGACAGAGTCAAGAAGACCGGAGGCGGGGAGAGGATGCAGGTGGCTGGCGCGGCCGGGTCCCCTAAGTCCTAGCCGCCCCTAGGCGTGCCACCACACCTCTATGTTCGGCATTTGTTATGGGAGCGCAAGCCGAATAACGCATGCCATGCCCTAATGTGGCCCCCGTGTTGGTCCAACGCATCTACCACGTGGCCCGTTTAGGGGTCCACCAGGTGCCATACAGCATGTTGGGCGAAGGGCCGGGAATTAGCTTGTGCGGAATCTACCACATGCTCTGCCCTTTCTCAGCCACCTGAGTCCGTTGTCAAGACAAAGGCAGAAACACGGGGGACAGGATCGGGCTAAACAACCCGTCGCGCGTGCCACCCACGCCTGGTCCGCGCACGATGCCTCAAAATTTCACTAAAACAAGAAAGGGGCAGCTCGGATCCCAAATGAGAGGAGGGCGGGAGTGCAGATGGCCCATATTAAGAAGGTATCGCAGCCAGGCGTGGGACCGTGTTACTCCGTCGGATGGCAACCTACCCGGCCACAACTTTTAGCATACCCTGAGAGTTTGAAAGCATGGCAGATTGTGTAACGCGAGGAATATGCATTGAGTGCCGTGCGGACGGAATCTTCAGAGTCAACCGCAATCTGTTCCGTCTCCTGGGCCTCTGTCCACTTTCTGAGCCGGGTAGTCATCTGATGCGACGATTGGACGCACACGGCTGGCTCGGTGTGAGCCTGCGCCTACACCCCCCCCCCTCCAATGTTGCAGCTGTTACAAGTGCGTATCCCGATTAACGCTTGCCATGCAATAACCTGGCCCCACTGCTGGTTCAAAAAGTCGAGCACGTGACCCGTTGTGTGGGGACCATACACTTTCGGGTGTTTTGCTGCAGTCACATGCCAGCGAACAATATCACACTTTAACGAACGCTGCATAAGGACGTGAATATTTCTCTCCCAACCCTTTGCTTTTAAAATGGTTCGCGTATGTATTTCCCTCAATAAATTAGATATGATTGCCTCCACGCTAATGTGGGAGCCTTCTCATCTGATAATATTGGTAGTCACTTCTATTTGATTCCTTGCAAGCTTATTTTGCCTCCAGTTGGAAAAGCACTCTTACCTTTCATTGCAGATGACAAAATACTCCAACACTATGTATTTTGCACCGTATCATCGCAAATGCTCCTGGCAGATGTGCAAAAGTCTTTAAACCAGGATGGTAACTGATCGAGTATGATAACACACTGGACCGTACTAAGGGATTCGGTTAACTGACAATTCCCCTAACTGTTGTACAATTTTTGTCCTGATTAAGCCTTTAAATTGCAATTGCTTCAAGAGTACTTATTTGTGTACATGAACTTGTACTGGTGAGCGGTATTGCCAGATATGACCGCCTTTTGAGAGGTTAACTCCCTCCCTGCACCTGCCACCATTCTAATCGTTGAGTTCTCCAACGTTTCTCCATTCTTAATGAATGTAAAGGACTTAGCATGGTTTCCAACAAAAAAATTACAGAATCCCGTTACCTCGTATAGCGTCCTTCCAAGGGGGAACCTGCTTTGGGACTAATAACTGACGAAACAGTTTTATCCAAATTACTTTTCTCGGGATCCTTGAAAAGCATGGTCGTGAATGTGCTAAGACCATGACTGCGTAATTACTTTTTGCTACTTAACATTACAGTTGCACTGTGTAAAGCTGATTGGTTTTTTGTGTATAGTGAAGAGCTTTTCTGTTCATTGCTCAATCCAACTAACTTTTTCTCATAGTGCATAAATTAGGATTTACTCTCAGTCATAACATTGGCTGTGGCTATCCGACACGAGGTTTCCCCTAATTTGCATCACGCAACTAAAGTCCCATGCACTGAAAGACGAGCTAGATAATGCGACTTGACCACCAAACGTTACATGACCGAGATATTGGACGGCTGCGCCTGAAGCCTTTGTGAGCTATGAGGGATTTATGCACTTACTTGATTCCTATCACCATAGTGTCCTTTTCAGATGGGCAAAACGTTATTAAGCTTAAGGCTTAAGGCTGTGTTGCAATAAATGAATGAAGATCTCTAGCAAAGAAGAAAAAGAAGGTAAAACACAACACGCACTTGTATAAAAAGGCGAATATTTTTGCGCACTCAGAATTGCAGTTTACTTTATTTTGCTGGCGGAAATAGGATCATGCTGAAATCAGAAGCTGGGGCAAACGCATGTTCCGATCAATCATGGTTTAACCCTTTTTCATTAAAAAAATAGGCTTCACACTTGTTGACTGTTGAAAAACCGTTGTTATGGTGGGACAAGGAAACTTTTCATGTGTATATTAACCTGACAGGATGATCCTGATATGGAAATCCTAAATGGAGAGTGAAGTGAAATATTTGATGGGCGCTGATAGTGTGACATATATCTGAGGTCAGATTGACAGGTCGTTTGCTTGAGAGGACGATGGCCGTCAACGCCTGTAACAGTGATTCCATCACCAAAATTATAAATCTGTAGGGACACCTCATACGCATGTCAGAAGCAAATTTCAGGTGCAGCCCCATTTTTCTCTAAAGGCAAATATTATTTAAGCAAACTCGGTTGCCAAAAATCACCACACGTATTACAAACGCTTACTTACTTGGGATTGTAGACGTTAGATTCAACAACCAGTGCACAGGTGTCAATAGAGTAAGAAGATTGCAAATATAGGTATAATCCACCCTACTTCCGTAAATTTCCTTCCTTTATACCAACAAGCGTTTACTTTTCATCTGTATATACTTCGCGCTATCTGATTGACACATTCAATGCTTTTCCTAGAACTCATAAAAGTAACACACCGATATTTTTGGATAACAAATCTGCGTGAAATTAATAGTGAACTTTTAGCTGGCTCTGAGCATCTTCAAGGCAAGAGCGCTTCATATTTAGATGTTTCGGCAGCAATAGCAGCGGATGAAAACGTTCCATTTAGTTTCAGTGCCAATAGAAAGCCAGTGCCTTAGGAGCATGTTTTCAGGAAGAAACAAAATTACTAAAATATCGAGTTAATACAATGAAATGAAGAAACTCTGGAGATAACAACTTTAATTCACAATAAAATGAATTAATTTTTGGGATTTTTACTGAAGTGTGATAAAAAATGTCATCACATACCCTAAATATTTGTGGGGGGATGGCAGCTTTTGTTTTCCGAAGGTTTCGCAGCATTTTGAAGAGAGGTCTTAGAGACTTCAAGATTTTGATAGGAGTGCGTCGAAAAAAGACCGCTTAGGATAACAGTGAGGCATGTTTATAAGTTGACAACATGAATTCAAATGAGTCAAATTCTGAAAGCACTGCTGCTTTGAAAATTTGGAACGGTCTGAATGATAGAACGCTTTAAACATTTATACTGATGCCACATAATCTAATCTATCCAACAGTATATTTGGCCGAAACTTTCATATTTGCCGTCCTTTATGACCCTTTTACCGACTTTAAGAGGGTTCTTCCTGTCACAAATATTCAACTGATGATGTTTGCCAAGCGCAGAACAGCAACAGCCTCATCCGATCTAGGTCATTTTGAAACAAAAAAATATTTGCAGGACTTTATTGAATTACAAAATTTGGGTATTAGAAAAGACCTGGAATAGTTTAAGAGTAAAAATGTAACTGAGCAGAAATTTTGCTAACTGGGCAGTGAGACGTTTTTTAATAGCTTTACACCAGATTTGCATATTCCTCCTTTAACTCTTCCTCCTAACAGACAACGAATAACCATAGCCAATTACACGCAAGCGTCGCCTACAATGTTTGTTCCCGATGAAGCCCTCTGAACAATATGGTTTGCACTTCTATAAAGCCATTTAAAATGTGAATTACAAGGCTGCATTCGAAAAAAATCGAACACAGACCCTTGCGAAATAGACAAGAACCTGAAGTTTATAGCACCAATGCATACGCCGTGCTGCATGTCCCTGTCTTAAAAGTAGCGTTGGCCGAAGAATAGTACGTGAGTACCAATCTCCGGAGCAATTAGGTGTCTACACATCCCTTATCAAAGGGGAGATCCGCGCCATATTGCGCGATAGCAAAAAACGCAAGACACCAGGCAACACGTGCAATCCGCCAACGCCCACACAAGTGGGTGGCTGAATGAAATGCAAGTGCTTCCTGCTTCGTGGTCGGCGCGCGCGAGTAAATGATGTACCACCGCCTCATGATTGGTTGGCCACGTGTCGAACACGGTGAAATGTTACCGTCATGATACCGATGTCGGCAGCTGTAGACGACCGGCACAACTACGAGTACGCTTGTTCGCGCTTGTGCATGTGTGCATGTGTTTGTGTGCAGACGTGTGTGAATTTGCGTTTGCGAAGGACGCCTCTCGCTTCCTAGCAGATCATTCCGTCCGCATTGTGCAGCCACAAGTTGTTAAACCAGCGGAAACAGCAGTTAACGTACATTTGGCAACGTAATTAGTAGTTTACCATCTTGCTCAATATACAATACAGTACTATGAGGTTCATATAATGTGACAGCTTATACATAGTTAAAGTGTCCGAAGCAACTTGGATTTCTATTCGACCACCGCGGCGCTGTTAGACGGAGAGGGTCGGGGCTCCAAGTCAAATCCGCTTTCTCAGTTGGTAAAACAGTGAGTCTTTCATTCTCAACGGCCTACTAACTTGTCCAAGTCTACAACCTTTTTATTTCTCCAAAAGGAATAATCCTCAGCAATAGTAGTCTTCTATACTTTCCGCTACACGAATTTAGTAGGTTATTTAGGATGGAAAGCCATAGCGAAATGTTGACAGTCGTCTGGTTTGGCCTAAACGTGAAAATGCTTACTATCTTCTAGGCGGAATCATTGTTTCAAAAGCATCAAACTTTGAACTGCATTAATGACACTCGTTGGGTTCTCTGCATCCTTAACTTAGGATTCCTTCACATAGTAACTACTTGACAGGTTAGAAAATTACAACTTCAGGAACGCATTTTAACTTCAATGAGACGCAATTTTAAGGACATCCTGATGTGTCTGTTTAAAGACTGGGCTTCCTTAAGTAAAGTGTTACGTCTAAACTAAATTATAACAATTTATATTTTGAATGTTATTGACAGTGACGCAAATCCGTTGTCAGTTGTCGTTCATTTTCCCATCTTTCGCTTCTTTATTGTCATAAGCTTATCTATTCAGAAGGCTTGCTCTTTCTCCTGCTGTTAATATCGAAAAACCGCTCAACACAAAATCCTTTTATTTATCGGAATGTGTTGTACAAATATCGAAACACGTTAAAGTGTTGCATCAGTTTTGAAGGCATGTTTATGTTGAAACAAATTTAGCCATTGTAGTTCAATTTAAAATTGATTTGCGAATGTCGTGGAAGGTATTTTTTAATAATTAACCTGTTTAGGAAACTTCTACAAGTTCGCACAGTGAGAGATTTCAAGGAAGTCGAGAGAATTTGTAATTTCGTCTGCAAGGTAATTGTACGCAAATTATTTTTTGTGGCTTGAAAAAATATTAATATATCCTTCCATAAGGAAAATAATCTTTTGGTTTCTTCGTGTGAAACCAAGTCCTGTATCCTCAAAAAGATAGTCATCCATCATTTAACAAGTTTGGAAATCTACCCTTTCCTCGTTTTTATCATTAAAATTAGTACTTCATATTTTCCCTCCAACACGATTGGGCCATCATTAAGGACAGTATATAATAGATGTGACGTTTAACAATATGATTCTTTGAAATTGATAGATACGTATTAATCGTATAGGTTCATGGGTGTAAACTACCCTATAAACGGAAAGATAACCAAAATATTCATTATTCGCTGAATAATTTTCTTACTAACAAAAGAATTTTACAAGAGATTTGGTTGTCCTTTTCAAGATTTGCGCAAGTTCACAGGTGGAAGGTTGAGGACTGCCACGACACAAAACTATTAATCTTACTACTTCTGAAAGCTGTAATGCGATAAATTTCTATATTCTAGCTTAAGTATCAAAAACTAGCGACCATGCTTTGAAACATATTAGAAGGGTGTTTTGGAAACGCTTCTATTGGTATTTTTAGAACGAAGTCGTGTTTTCCCGAAAAACCTTTTCGCTCTAAGATGATACCTGACTGACACTTGATATTCTCCTAGTTACTAGATTAACGAGTTTGTTTCTTGAATAAATCATGGCAGTATTTCTTAAGTAATTTACGTTAGTTATAAAAATGCCGTCTTTTCGAGTGTTCTGTTAAGTTTTTTTCTGAAAACTGCCTTTTTGTATGGACTTATTGCCTTTTTGTTTGCAGGCTAAGTGGACTTACCGGCTGCATTTTTATCTATTTAAAGCGATTTTTACTTCTGCATCCGTCTCAGAAGGCTCTTAAGGCTAACTATAGGCAACAAATCTGCCCTAGTAATCCTTTGACATTATCGAAGTAATATGAAATATTATATAACCTATAGTGACCGTGCACCTTTATTGGGTTTTTACCAAATAGTTACCTGCCAGAACTTATCTTGAAGGAAGGTGAGACTAGAGAACAATTTTCCTGTAGTCTACTATACTTTGCAATCAAATAAGGCAGCAGGCAAATGTCATCATGAGCAATTTTCTGAGATTTCCGTCAGACGAGGAGATAAACAAAATACATTCAGGCATATTTTAGCATTAAAAGCGATGTTTATTTTGAAAAGTAAAATAGAAAAATTGATATCGGATACCCTAGGAGTCAATGTGTAAATTACTGACCTAATTCGAATCAGGGAAAATGAACTGACCTAATCATGGTTAGTTGAATAAGATAAAACATTCAGGTCCAAGTACTAAAAATGACCCTACTGTAGCGCATTGGAATAGGAATGGCTTTGCGCTGCATTTGGGGTAAATTAGGATTAATATTAAGGTTGGTAATGTTGAAAAGGTTAGAATGACGGTTACTATTTGGGTTAATATTAGATTTTAAACACGTAAATAGGTACCATTTCTTAAACTGGTCATCTGCATTAACGGATTTGGGCCTTCTTATTTCTTTTGCTGAAAGTTATAGAGAAAATTTCCACAAATGTCAAAATGTGATTTGAATGTCTCAACATGTGTTCTGACAAAATAGCTCGGATGCACTGTACAACATATCATAAAGAATTTTGGTTTTATTTCGCGTGACACCACCTGATTGCGATACTTATCAGCAATATAAGTTATATTAACTTCGCAACAAGTATTCGGGTTTACGGCTATCCAGGCATAAGTGACTCCAAAAACCAGGTGCAGAAAACAGGTAATTTAAGTTCTGTGTATTCAGTTCACCTTCCCCGAAAGCATTTGTTGAGGGATTCATGAATGGGAAAATGGCACCGCACATCGTCTTGTTGAAACACTACTGTTGAGAAGTCCAGCGTTAAATTGCAATGCTGCATAAAACTTCTGAAGGACGCTAGGGTACAGGTTTCCTATGACAGTTGCTTTCGCAATAAATTATGGCTTATAAAACCTCAACTTCATTATCGTCAGATGATCCACAATCGAACTAAGGACGCCGTTTTTTCCGGGAGTATGAATTGTTAATATTACGTTTTCTGCGTTCTACGAGCACAACTATCACACTCAGTAAATTTCTTTGATTAAATTGCTTTAATTTAATTGTTTTCAATTTAAAATGATTGGTTTAAAATTAACAGACTTCACAATTTAAAGAGGAGAAAGGATATTTAACGGCAATCTTCCTGTTAAATGAAAGTAAAATGTATACAGGCGTTGAAAATTGACACAACGTACCTGCTCTTTATTAAAGTCACATTCGCGAGCACAAGTCATACAGTTGGAAGAAAAAGTTGTTTGGCGAAAACAGCTTTTTGTCCAGATCGAATGGAATTACTAATCTATCTAAAGGGCTCACCTATTTTCTTCAATTTTGACTGCATACTGAAATATTCACCCAGTGTTTCGCCCTGTTCGGATGCTAATTCGTACCTGCTAGCATAAATAATTAAGACTTTTCAAAGTGAAACGTAATGGGTTGGATAGTTCATTTAATTAAAACCATTCAACTCATGAAGAAAGCAATAATTTGCTCCGCTAGTTATAGTTGCAGAGACAATTAGCGATGTCACATCACTTTCTAGCGGTTTATCACCTGTTTATGGAATGGTCCAGAAATAAATATTTTCTTTTTGATGCCTTTTCAGTACTTAATTAAACGTCTTCAATTTTTTATTAACAAATGAAAAAAGAGAAGCGGATTAGCCGATATTATGGGAGTTATTCTCCCCATGTACCCTTTTGCTTGGTTTCTTCATTACGTACGGGTGAACTAATCTGCCCAGTAAGGTTCTGCATTTTCGAACGATGGCTTTGATGGGCGTTTTTCATACGACCGATCGGAACTGATACATGTCATTTATCTCACAATAAGCACTCTCTTTTTTAAATTATGAAGCAGCTAAGGGGGCTTTATTTGATGAATTCAACGGCAGATTACTCAAGGTCAGAATTTGACATTTTTATCGAAAAAGTTCTTTGTAAACTCACTGGGCAGGAATTTTATATTAATATAAGTAGTAATTTTTCGTTGCATGCCTTTTGTGAAGTTCCCATTTCGTACGTTAAAAGTGAATATTCATTTTTGGATCAGTCTTTGACAGTTCTTTAGAAGCTCATCTACAGTACCCGGGAGTCATTCACTGCGTTCAAAATTTCGTTTTCCACAGTTTTAGAAGTACCTTTATAATAGAGTTCTTTTGCCGTTCTTTCGGGTGGTGTGACGAGGACAATTATTTGCGTTCACCATGTGTTGTATTGATAGAACGCTCTACCAATTTGAAAATATTATTTGCCAAAAAGTGAAAAACATAAAATTCGGTTTTCAATTACAGCCAACCAAAATTACAAAATAACCTGTTTTCTTCGGGGAATGGAACTGTGAGGCCATGCTAAGCAGAATGACATTTGACATGTTCAGAAATTTTGTTCATTACCGAACGAATTCGGACGTCATATTCAGACATTACGAAAGTGCTTAACATTTCTAGATGACCTAACAGTAAATGTTGATGACCATAAAGCCGTAAGTTTTCCATTTTCCGAATGAAATTTGACATTGCCTTTGCCGAAGTTGGTCAAAATTAGTCTTTTTCAGGAAGAGGTGAATTATTTCAAGTTTATGCAGAACTTAACGGGACGTTAAACAAAAGCTGGCTTGTCCTAAAGTAAAGAATACCGCACAGAACTCCTGTGAAGAAGGGATATTTTAAAACGTCCGTGGACATCTTTTGAAACCCTCTGTTGATGCCCATTTAAAGTTCCCCAAATGACTATATCAAACTTTTTAAGGGGACATACGGTGGTCATACAGAAGGTGATTAGCGGTCGAAATTTCGTAATAATAATAAGCCCACGCTCCAATTTCGCTGTGAAAACTAAAACTACTGAAGTTTAATCTATCAGAAATAAATTGATTTTAGCTGTCGGCTTATGGACAAGAATTTAGCGAAGTGGTACACTCGATCTATTTTCCTACGTATCCAAATGGCATTTATAACACATGACTCCTAAAAAACTGTATGCATGATTATTGGGTGGTTGGCAAATAGTCTTTGTAGCAGAGATGGACCCTATGGGCTAGATAGTAAGTTATATTTAAATATATAGGCAGAAACTTGGCCATGATTTTTGTTTGCATTGGAAGGACTATTTTATTAACTTGCGCTTTTTAGACGGCTGTAGCAGAACAAACCAATATCAGACAGTTGAATTTTACTCACTCTGATCAAATATTCCAGTGAAGTCACTGTAGTCAAGTCGTTTGCACTTTTTTAGAAGGGGGAACTCTTTTTTAACAGTATACTACAGTAATCTCTTACTTGGGCAAGTTTTATCGAGGTTGAATCCAAGAATGCTTAGAGCCTGAAGGGATACGTTTTTCGAAAGGCATTTCAGTGAAAGGTGTTTTATTGTATAGGTTACAGCCTTAAAGCATATAGCCTCCTAAAAATCCTTTAGCATGCATTGAATTATGAAATGACTGCAAGTAACAGAGCACAGAACTCTCTTTTACTGTTTTGATTGTTCGTGAAATAAACGATGCATCCTAAATACAGTCAAATTTACAATCAAATATAACTCGGTGAAACCGTTCATTTTGTTGGTGACTACTTATTGCAAGCTTCCCATGTCAGTTAAAAACGCCCCGAAATGAATTTTGGTAAATATCACAATAAAAACCAGTTTGGCTTTATTTGACCGTAAAAATGAACACTCCTCAAATTTTTGGGGAAGAGGCAGCGGTGGAGTATTGAGAAAGCACTGACTTTGGGTAGAGGTATACTTCATAGGTGATTAAAAGCTACTGCACAAACCCAAACTCGCGATACGTCTCACGAAGATTTTCCTGGCACTGATTTAGCTAAAAGATATTTAGGCTATCAATTTAACATTGCGATTGATAAAGTATTCTTCTAATTGCCAAGCAGCTTGAGTCTGTTTACTTTCAACTAAGTGAAAACCCAGATTTAGGAATTGTGATTCTGGACTTAAGCTCTAAGTAAACGGACAAAAGTTCATTGAAACAATATCCCCTACTGTTTACTTGTTGAGTTTGAGGATTTTATACAACATTAATTATTTAATCAACTAAGCATCGTACAGCCAAATAATTTTTGAGGCATATTTTAATTAAAAGATGACAATAAATTTTAAATAAGCGTGAGCTGGGGCTCACAAATTATTTGATATTTTGTCCTATTTCAAACACTAGTGACCTGAATCCCGAGCTTCATCTTCTAAGTGAACGAGATAAGGCTTGGGTTAAATGGTTTCAGGATTTTGCACCTGTATCTTAATACTATTGGTTTAACCGCGGATAATGAACTCGAATGATGAATGAAGAAAAGCCTGGAATTCTTACAAATTATTTTAAGGCTGAAGATATACAGAGTTCATTTTTCTCTTGTGATAGGGTTTTATTATCTCCTCTGTGAGCTGTTAATTGTACAAATCATGGAACTAGCGGGATCATCATCCATTACAATGCCACTGTTCCTACCATAGAATTACCTAGACTCCGATGCAAATATGATCGAATGGAATAAAAAGAGTGGGTTTTAATTTACACCTCCTAAAGAGCAATTAATTGCTGAAACGTTTGCTTCAATGTAGACCCACAGGAAACAGTGCGGAAGAGTAGGACGAAAATGCGAGCCGCTACTTATGGACACGGAATTTGAGAGGCAACTTAAGCGTGCGGAATAAAATGCAGTCCCACGAATTTAAGCTTGTCGGTGCATGTGCGCTTACTTAGAGGAGTTTCTCTTCAGCTCAGAGGTGTCTATCTACTGTAAAGATAAAAAGTTTTTAATGGACATGTTGGGTACTTCACTCCTGAACAGAAATATTATAAATATTTCCTCTTCGTAATTTTATTCGGACAATATGAAACTGGTTGAAAGCACGTACCTTATTTTCTGTTATGAAAAACTGCAATAAATACGCTTTTATCTGGTGCCTGTTCATCTGCAATCCGTATTGTAAGCCATGCTAGTTAACGAGATGAATAGCTTCTTCTCAATTTAATTAATCCTAATGTGGATTAAGAAAGTTTTATGTAGTTTCAGGCCAGCTCTATGAACGTTTTAATGAACCGTTAGGATATATCACGCTAAAATACTCTAAAGGGCCTGAATTCTGAATGAGCGAATTTAGGGTTTAAATTGCCCTTGATAAAGGCGATCGTGACGTCAATACTTTCTGAATGGTATGGCCTGATTTTGGTTTATAGGGCAAATGTCTGGTGGTTATGTAGCCAGTTGCAATTGGCTTGGGTTTGCCTGGTTCAACAGGCCACTAGCCTTTCCGGTGGAAGACCTTGCCGTATTCCCATCATCATTAGCAAAAAAGATTCGGGGTGTGAATATTCTTCGTCGCTGGCTAAATTCCCTCGTGTCAGGACGCCGGCCTGTATCGCTGCTTGCCTTGGTTAGAAGTTGGTGAATGCATGTATGCTTCCTGGACTTCTCTATATGGGTGAACCTCTTGACCGTAAGCTCGAGAAAAAAAATATCTGGCATCGTCTGATAGCAGCTACCACATGAAATTAAGTCTTATGTCTTCCCAAGGTTTATTTATTCGGGATTCAGTATAACCAGTGGCCTTTCAGCCCTCCTAGATTTTTTCTGGCAGCGTACTTTCATTGCTCTCCCCTGAAAGTGACTGAATACCTCTCCGATAAATTGCTCCTACTTTTTTAAACACCACGTACGTTATAACGCATAACTTATCCTCATAAAATGACTTAGCGCGAATGTTTGACTGGCATATTTCAAAGAACTTACGAATATTTCCAAAGGTCTCGTCAAGACTAATAGCATTTTCAATTGCCGAAAAGAATCGAAAAAATCAAGAACGTGAGTATCAGCTACTACAGATAATGCGTCGAAACTAAATTAGCAATAGAAAGTAAATTGCGATTATATTTGACTCTCATGGGCGTAGTTTGTAGGAAAGATGCTCATTTAAATTTAGTCATACTGTTGTACAGAAAATGACTTTGAGTGATTTCCTATGTTTAACAGTTTTATTAGCCCATCTGACTACAGAGTTCCCTTTAAGCGCGGATCGAAGTAGTTTATTTATGGCCTTCTGAGGCTGGTTTGTCAATATGTGAAAAATACTTATTGAAAGGGTAAAGAAAGTACCACTCTATGCTCATTTATGCAAGTCCATCTTCCCTACCGACGAAAGCGTTTTTCAATGATGGTGGGTTTTAGAGCTCGACGCCTAGGCCCACCAGTTAAGACTTTCATTCTGGGAAAAAGCTAAGTTCTTTGAACGGCTAGTGATTAATTTGGCTTACTTCGAATCGTCTTACTTCCTTTTATATTAGAGTTCGACGTCAGCACATGGATAAACAGGTCTGCACTTGCGAAAGCTTTCACGTCTGAGTTTTTAAGTAACCCAAGTTTCTGCCGTGTCTGCGACGACTTGTCTCAGGTCGATTATGTGTAAAGATCGGTCCACTCTGCAATGGAATCTCTATTGGACAGAGGAAGGTAGTGGTTACGAGTGATATTGTTGCGGGCAAGTGAAACCTGTCTGATTGCGAGGTAGTTGGTTGTCCTAAAACGGTTGCTGACGGGCACATGGTGATGTGAACCCATCTGGACAAAGTGCACAGGTTGCGATGATTGGAGATCGGCATGGGCGTGCCTGTATGTACGTCACGGATTGCGGTCAAACTCCAACTCTCGAAACAGTAGCAGTATGATATACGGTAACGTGTATTTTACTTGCCTAGGCTTCCCTCTGAACGAAGCTATATCCACCAGCCATATAAATCTTTTATCAATACCCCTTCAATGAAATTTTGATTTGCAATATATAGGTTTCGATCTAGATAATTGTATGATTTAATTTATAATTTATGTTATTTTGTGTATGTAGTAAGTTTCTTTTTCAACTTCAGCGACATGTAAGGTTTAATTTGAGTTATTTGTTAAAGAAAAAATGGAAAGTTCCGTGCTAGGTTAAGCAAGCAAAACTGAAAGATCTTCAACATGAAACCGAACGTGCGCCTGCCGTGCGCTTGCGCAACAGAGCTTTACTTTATCTATAAATTCTGCGGTTATGTCCTGGTGGATAGTATCATCTGAATAGCTTTGTAATTACGAAAATATCTTCCAACAGGAGTAGGGAAGTTAAAATGCAGTTCACCTCTCAAAGGTCTGGATGGATAAATACACTCTCTGAGCAGTTGCTCTGCACTTGGAAGAAGGGCACTCGTATCTTTTGTGCTTTTGAATTTCATGTAGGCTTCGAAGGTCTGTTATTCCGAAGCCTTTTCACCCTTTCTGGAGTGGAAAGTGGCCAGTTTGGAAATTTTGTGGAACTATAAAGATCCAAATGCTCTTAGTGGGTGCGCAAAACATGATGACGAGAATACGCTAAGGATTAAGTTGTATGGGTTCAGAGTCGATTGAGCATAATAAGGAACATAAAATAAATAGCATGGCAGTCTGCTCTACGACTGGAGTGACATACATAAAAGTCGGTGAGACACGGTGAAACAACGGAAGGTAATATAGCCTAATACGAACACGCACAGGTATCGTAATGCCTCTCGTCAATGCTTTCTTTCAGTTCACAAGTACAAACGCGCCTGTGAGGTCTCACTATTAATAACTGGTCGCGTTTCTAGCTAATTCACTACTGATACTATAAAAAAGCGAGTTAAAGATATCAAAATGCTGATAAAAAATGCTCGTATCAGATTGTGATGAAATAAGTATTTCCCGCATTTATACAGCTGTTTGTAGATTGAATGCTGCGCACAGCGATCGATATTGCTTGCTTCAACACATCCTTCACAAAACTGACATGAAATTATATTTTCTATTATAGGATCTCGACTTAACTCCAAGAGTAGCTCAGACTTGTAGTCACGCATGATCTTTCAATCGGAACTTGTTCTTTCTCTTCTCTCCACGGTCATCTGGCTCCTCCAATGGCATGCCCAGGCTGCAGCAGATTCACCGTTCAACCCGACAATTAGTCGACCAGTGGATAATTCCAACTTCCACGATTTTGGCAATCAGCACTTCAGAATAATCGAGGAGTCCCCTAATGGGACAGAAGTCACTGGGGTGGCGGAATACCTGAACAGTCAAGTAGCAATGCGTTATAGGGGTGATACAAGCCGGTCAGAGAGACAGACAACCTACCAACTACTTGACTCCCATGACATGCTCACCCGCCTTTTACGGATTCAACCACAGACAGGCAGCCTTCTCATCGAAGGTCGAGTAGACCGTGAGGCTTTGTGTGTGCGACCGCCAAGTCCTGCCCAACCCGTTGGCTTCTTAGCTGCTACCGTGGCGCAGACTACTACCTGTCTAAAGCGTGTTAGTGTACTGGCTACGGTAGCCTTGGAAAATCAGAAGACAGACGTTGAAATGGTGACTATTCCACTAGAGTTGGTGATCGAAGACATCAATGACAATCGACCCTCCTGGGAAGTTGTCGGTAGTCAGATCCCCACTGACTCCTCACAGCCGTCAAACTATCCAGTCTTGGATGCCAGTATACTGGAACAAGCCTCAGATACAGATTTTGGTCCAAGCCGAAGTGCAGTGGAGACTAGTCGTATTCTGATTTCTGCCGCCTATGATCCAGACGATGGCTTGAATGGTGAGATCGAGTATGAGCTAAGAAATTTCGTTTCCCCCCGACATGCAGTTTGTGATGGGAGAACGAAAAGGGGAGACTGAGGTCCACTCCGAAACCCCGATATCCTTCAAGGTTAGCGGACCCGTAAACGGGATGCTTCAACTCACCCCACTGCATACGATTGACTATGAGAAAGCAAGTATCTACAACTTTCTGCTTATCGCACGAGATAAGGGCAGGCCACAACAGACCGGCTATGCCCACCTAAAAATTCATGTGATCGACGTCAATGATGAACCGCCCATTTTTACTCAGGATATCTATCTGCCACCGAGTGGTGGGATCTCAGAGCGAACACCGCCCGGCACTATCCTCCTCAACGTCACTGCGACAGACGCGGACGCTTCAGAGGCCAACAGTCATCTCCGCTACTCCCTTGTGCCAAGTAACAACCTTCTGGTGCCCAAATTCTTTTCCGTCCACCCTGATGGCCGGATTCTGCTGCGTCATTGGCTGGATTATGAGACCCTAGAGCCCATGCATATGTCTAGCTCACCCTCGGCCCTAAGAGCGGCGCCGCCGAGCAAGGGCAAGCAATTCAGCTTTTATGTTCAAGCCGTGGATGCCGCGCCTGCCCCGTATGAGCGGACTGGAACGGCTCTGGTTGTCATCCCCATCATAGATGAGAACGATGAAGCACCAATTATCTCCTCGCGTTTTCTGGGGCCACCAGATTTGGTTAGACACGGCGAGGCAGGTAATGATGAATTTCTTTTTATTCAATTAGAGGCTCCATTAGGATGCCATAAATAATTTGTATTCAGTGCAAACAGGCTGAAATAGAGGCAGGTTTGCACAGATTAGAATAATACTGTTGTGCTCTTACCCCGTTTAGAATTTTATCTATTGAAACATGGTTGATATGGTGAGTGTGAATGTCACCAACAACACCTGCTTCAAAAGTCATCGAATTTTTCTTTTCATGGCTTTGCCTCCTGCGTGAATTGGACAACCAAACAGTAGAGCAGCATATTTTAAGGAAACGGATCGAATATCATCGAATAATTTCTTTTTTAATGCCCTTACGCCAAGGCCTTAGAAATTCGACCGCAATTTATAATAATACCTTTTACCGACATATTCAAAAGACACGTTCAAGGGAGCAGGTTAGGAGAAGAAGAAATCTCCATCACTGGAAATTCCTAGCACACTTAACTGAAGAGTTCGATAGTTACTCTCAAACGACAGACGGATGAAATTCTTTTTTTTAAGGCAATCGAGTTTCCTTCGTCATTTTAGATCTGTTTGTAAGAATAAAAAACTGTACATCAGGAATTAGGCGTGTTTTCATTGGCAAGGGCTTGTTACCCTCGTGAATGGCTTGTATTTTTTCTTCCTACTCTTCCGCATTATTCATCCTTTCTCGGTAGCGTGGAAAATTCTGTTTAATACTTACCAGGTTGTCTTTTTAAAGCAATTTGGGAATAAGCAAATGCGTGTAACCAGCATATGGAAAACTGTTAGTGCACTTTTACGGCCGTTGAAGCATATCACTTATTTTGAAGGCGCTGTATAGGCGATTTTTTACTGTGGGTACCTCGTTGCCCGTCCACCCCTTATCACAGTCCACACGCACTTTAGTGCAGGGACGAGAGGGTTGTGCAGTGGTTGGTTGACACGGTTTCAAATCCAGACTGCGCAGTCTGGGCTTGCTGGCCGCTGACGGAAAGTAACCCAAAAAGGGCCATCTCTGTGTCTTTGCCTTTGTTAATTGAAATCCTTGAAAACATGCTGTTTAGCTTAGTCAAAACTCATGCATCCTTTTGTCTGCCATTACACGACATTATGCCTCTTAAAGCAGTACCTAGTGACTGAAAACTACGCTTACTTTTTCTATTTCCTTACAATAGAATAGACTGTTGTAAAATTCAGAAGACTAGATGGCAATAACACGAATTCTTTCCATAAATTCTCACTGGACCGATGCATATAAATGGGGATGGAATTAAATAAAATAAGGTAATGGTAAGAGTGCGCCTTTTCACACAAACAGTGATGGACAAAAGGGTTGGCAAGATGCACGTTAGGGGGTAGGAGAGAGTGAGAAATTTCATTCAACTAACAAACCTTTAGTCGTGATAAAAAGGGAGCTTCTTAAAGGGTCTTCTGTGCGCAGACGGCCGACTGATGACAGCCATTTTGCAGTCAGTGACTTAGTATAGGTCGACCGGACCCTATAACTCACACGGAGGGCTTCGTTGCTGTCCATACGATGTCCACAATCAATAATAAATGCGAGAATGACACTGCTCTTGCCCCTTATTTCTTCTTTGCTCAGCCATGCCGGGAGACATTCTCGTATTATTTTGAGGATGAACCGACACATGCGATCAGGAGCAAGAAATGAGAATTGCCCATGGAATTCGTCTGAATTGATAACATATCCTCACCTTATCCAAGTAAAATAGTTTTTTTTTATTATTCTTAGCTTTCAGACTCCTGCAGGAGTCCACAATCAGAGACAGCAGCAGCAAAAAGGCGACACTTATAGGGGGAAAACCAATCAGTTATCACTGACGCGTGCCCCCTAAACGGGCCACGTGGTAGATGCGTTGGACCAACACGGGGGCCAAATTAGGGCACGGCAGGCGTTATTCGGGTTGCGCTCCCATAACAAATGCCGAACATGGAGGTGTGGTGGCACGCCTAGGGGCGGCTAGGACATAGGGAACCCGGCCGCGCCAGCCACCTGCGTCCTCTCCCACCTCCGGTCTTCTTGACTCTGTCTTGACACCGGGCTCAGGTGGGGGAGGAGGAGAGAGTGCGGTAGATGCAGCGCAAGTCTACTATCACTTTAAACTAAATCACGCGTATGTCACCGTCCCTGCTCCACTTTCCCATGGAGCATATGGTGGACATCGTCGGACTACGACGGTTGAACTATCACTGACGCACGTCTTGACTTGACTGCGCAGGGCTCCGTAGGTTGGCGTCAAATCGATACACCGATTGATTGAGTTTCCAACCGTGAACCAGGATTCCATCAATTCTCGGCTCCCCTGGCCTGAACGCATGCTGGGATCGCACATAGTGAACATAAGTTGGTTTTACGACGAGGCGACGCATTATCGCAAGTTCCCACCCACAGCTACGGAGTGAGCCATGAGTTTAACTTCGCAGCTGTCAAAATAATCGCCCACACCGGAAACAAGATCAACCGTAAATTGATTTAATCCTGGTCCGTGGATAGCAACTCAGTCGATGGATGCATCGAATTGGCGCTGGCGCCATTCGCAGTCACCTCCAGACTTGGGTCAGCGAGCATTGGTTCGTTCGTCCCCCCTATAAGTGTCGCCTTTTTATTGTTACTGTTATCTCTGGCGGTGGACTCCTGCAGGAGTTGGAAAGATCAGAAGAATAACAAAAAATTTCTGGTACTCGAACAGGCTTCGCCTTTGCTCATGCAATCTCCTGGAGCTCGAAACTTCGCATTCATTCTTAAAATAGGGTTGGTCGAGAATGATACCCAAGCTCTTGCTGTTGGTAATGGTATTGAAAACGCTTGGTGAAGGCGTACTTTCAGGACTTTAAAACGTTGCACTACCTTGGACGAGGACTTTGAAGAACAGAGTTGTCTTTCTGTCGTAAGTGCCACGTAGTAACTTGGGTCTCTTCATAATAATCTTTGCAACAAACCCTTCAGGATATCCACCCTCACGAAATTAGTCCTGAATCTTCTCAAGCTCCCCGTTGACACTATCTGCTGAGAAAAATTTCCCAGTCTTTCGTACAAAACAACGAACTAGATTGTGTTTTTGGTTAAAGGGTATGAAACCGCTGAAGTTTATGCACCCTCTAGACCAAATTTCTTTCTGATAGATGCTCCTTTGGGCACTGACGCCGGGTCTTCGGCTTGGAAGCACATCAGAGACAGGAAGCGAACCTACCGTAGCCATCTCAAGGCTAAACTGGACCGATGGATGGGCCTGATTAGCAACACTCAAGTGGACAGTTACGTTGAGTTCCATCATGGAACTAGTAGATATACCACCGATGTAGCAACCATAATTTCGATCGCTTAGTTGAAATGCTCCAGCTTGCTCATGAAGACATGAGCTAATGGAGGACCAAGAGGCGATGTCATGGCAACGCCTTTTCTGTCAGTTTATAGTTGGTTGCAAAAAAGGAACTGCACATTTAATGTGCATCTTAGTCATAGTTTTTTTCAGTGCGTTCATCGGTATTACTTTTTCTTTGCTGATTCACCAACAGGAATTCGCACATGTAACCTACTGTCTTGATGACAGGGACATATGTAAAGGGTGTTCAGTCATCTGGCGAAAGCATTCGTAGGGAACTCTTACATGAACCCCGACAGGACATGGTAAAATGTACCGCCCGTAATATATTTCGACTCGCGCAAATTTCTCTGGAAGTTATGATTACGGTTAATGTTTGGGCTAAGGCTAGGATAATGGTTAGCGTTAGTGTTAAGCGCAGCGTTAAGTTTAGGAATAGAGTTATTATTAGGGTTTGAGTTAGGGTTAGTGTCGTGACTAGGACGCAATCATGTTTAATCTTCCTGGAATTTAGCACCAGGCCACGTTTATTACGTGGTGAAGAAAGGATTTCCTATTCCGTGTCCTGTCGGTGGGACCATATAAGTAATTCCAATCAAAGAAACATCATTCCGTTTACGTTCAAGTTTCTGACGTCCTCAGTGAATTCCAAGATATAACTAAAAACTATTTTTTGCAGTTTGAGAATGTTGGAATGCTTGAACCGATTTTTGCATGCCTATTACTGGTGCCTAGGGTACATTGCGCCTCAGTCTTAACTATCATTTGTTGCCCATTGTGCCAAGGAGCTTTCGACGTGATATTTGCGTGTCAGTAGTTGGCTTGGTATTAACTTGTTCGCGCTTCATTTGCCATGGAGAAGATACGGTGAAAACTTTCACCAATTTGGGTATTTCTGTCTGTATTATTTTCCATACTTTATCCGAACAGATAGAAAATATCTCGCAGCCAAAATTTTCCGAATGCGTTTTACATAGTTACCGCAATCTGCATTGCTAAAGTTAACACTTTTACTTTCTAGCTCTAACTACTGTATATAAGTTTCAAAAAGCTCTCTTAATAAGGAGGGATATGAAGGAGTAGATTAGAACCTGGTCTTAGTTATCCCTTTTATTTGGTGGTTTATTTTTTTGTATTATAACTTTTTGCTTCCTCGCTTTTGAATGCAACTTCTGTCTTCATTGAAATCCAAGGGAGTGTCAAGTTGCACAAAAACAGCACGCTTGAAATGACACAGACCACACGGGAAGTTAGTTTTGATGGCTAATGCCGGCCTTTTTAGTAATAAAAGGGCTTTTAATCATCAAAGTTTAAGAATCCTTGATGAGGATTGCATTTGACTTATTCTGGCTTGAGTACTAACCTGACGTACGATGAACCATCGTAGGCTTGCTGCCTACGTCCGAGATATCTGTTAATATCATGTAGTTCTTGTACATTAGTGTTTCCGAAGTAAACATTGATCGCGTTAAGTTTGAAATTTGACTGGACGTATTTCTGATAATTCAGAAGGGTCTGTAAGGCGCACTCAGACATCCTCTTTCAGAACGAAACCAATAAGTTACTTGATCTCTCGGCACACAAGCTTAGGACCCCTTATAAACGTATAATATCCGGAAGTGGTTGATTCTATGGAGATTTTATGGAGAACGATAAATGTATTAGCCCTAGTATAGCTCAGTGATGCAACCAGAACATTTGAAAATTAACTATGTTTTTGATGGAAATTTTTCGCATAATCAATTGTTTTACAGTACAAAAAAGTCTTAATATTGATTTAGGGAATTAAAGTATATTCTAAGATAAACCTGAAGCCAAGGGTTTTTAAAAAAGGTGACATAGGACTACAGGTAACTAACTGCTGCCATTTTTGAAATCGAACATGACTCATATTAACACTGTCACGTGCATGCGTTCTAGGGATCCAAGCAGGGAAAGATAAACGTATTAGGTTGACTGTCTATCATAAGTGCATGGAGCAACGTGCGACCTCTAGTATCACCGTTAGAAAATTTCGGGTGATCGGATAAAACGCTCGACACCTTCTGCGGAATTTAAGTTTTATGGCTAGATGTGTATATCGTGATGGACAGTCAAGTAGCAGCAGAGTCACACTTTATGTTGAGTTGCAATCGGAATAGACCTGGCTTGGGATGGATGTGATCACGAGGGAAGTAAATAATTTCGACAATGGCTATTTACTTCATCCAAATTATGGTTCCTTTACTCGGGGGAGTGTGAATTCACTGGCTGCAACCCCCACGTTCGAGATAGTTGCTGTATAATTAACATTTAAATAAAGTCTTAAAGGCTCGCGTCATGCCAACGGGCTACGTTTATTCAGTTTACGGTACTAAACCGCTAAAGTTTAGGGCGTTATGATGGTTTACATTTTCAACTGAACAGGTCAAACCGAAACGACTGCATTCGTCCTGTAAGAATGGCCGTTGAGGGTCAGTACTACGTCCGCTGGCTGATCTGGCATGCTTTTAAACACGTGGAAATGATAAAACTATGTCGCTGAAATTTTAAATTAAACTAAATTGTCGTCATACCTCGAAAAAGAAAAGCAACCCCCCAAGTTATTATAGCCAATGACGTTTCAGAAAGCTCCATCCACTTTTATTGGTTGTACTTGAACTAAGCTTCGGATACCAACCACCTTCATTTATATTTTAGAGCGTTTCCCCCTTATGGTAGTGTGTGGCTCACCGATCTGCTTAAGGAACATGTATGTTCCGTTGTGCCCTGGAGCTCACTTTAGAGCCCTCGCAGGCGGCCGCATAGCGACGTGTAGCAAAGGTTGATAAGGTGGAACCGACAAAGACAAGGGAGACCGGAATGACCATTTCTGGCTTATTAGCCGTCATCAGCCAGCCATTACCGACCCCAGGCGCTGCGGTACCTGAGGCTCGAACTCGCGACCTGTTGGGCAGAAGTCCACCACTCTACATACTGTGCCATGAGCTCGTTGTCTTGCCGATTTTAATCGGGAATGAAACGTAAAACTTGCTGATGATGGCTAATAAACCAGAAATGGCCATTCAGGTTTCCCTTGTATTTGTCGGCTCCACATTATCAAAAGGTGCTACATGTGGCTATGTGACCGCCTCTGAGGGCTATAAAGTGAGCTTCAAGGCACACCAGAACATGAGTTTTCCTTAAGCAGATATATATATATATATATATATATATATATATATATATATATATATATATATATATATATATATATATATATATATATATTGGAATACGGGCATCCCAAGAAGTAAAATTCGAAGTAAAGAAGTTCTTTGGGAAACAATGAGTAACTTTTTATGTAAATTTTCGACGCTGGTTCCCCAGGTCGTCGTCAGACTTGTGGTAAATGTGCAAAAAAACAGTTAAAATTTAAAACATGTCGGAAAATCGATATTGCTGAATTAGTCCTGCCAATAGCTGTCATTGTTGATGAACATCTCAATATGATTGGCTACCGCCTTTTCCACTTGTCTTTGAGAGTATTGTACACGGCATCCAATTCGATGTGCCGATTAATGCACGAGTTATCAGAATGAATAGCCTCTTAGAATTCCCGGCCTCTCTTCGATTGGCAGGAGCCAACAATACGCGTTTTATCCCATGCAAATTTGTGCCCAGTTTCTAGTGTATGCACGGCATCTTGAGACAGGTTGTCTCGTTTCTTGACAGCCAACTTATGTTCGTGTAGGAGTTTAGAGACTGATTTTCCTGTTTGGCCGCAATACACAACATTACAACTATTAAATGGGATTTTGTAAACGGCTTCTTTTTTATCTAAATAGCCAACCCTATCCTTAGGGTGTACAAGCTGGTTTCGAATTGTAGTCGTGGGTTTGTGCGCCACGTAAATTTGGTGCTTCCGCAGGTGTGTTTCAACGAGTTCAGACTCGTTCTTAATATATGGAAGTGTTCGCCAGTTTTTCTTGTGGGCGCATGATCGGAACAATCTAGTTCATTATCTTTTTCTTTTAATTCTTGATGTCTACGTACAAAAGATGCTGTCATTGTTACAAGATAGGCCAACCTATAAACCTCTTGACGCAGATCCCACTAAAACACAGAATTCATCAATTGAAAAAGTACTTCAACGTCTTACAGGAAAGAAGCAAATATCAGGAGATATTGCCAAATCCTTGAGATAAACTGAACCGACCATAGCTAAGATCTATGGACTACCTAAGGTTAACAAGCCAGAGATGCCACTGCGACCGATAGTATCGTTAATCGGTGCACCCAATTATAAGATTTCTAAGTGGCTTTTCCGCAAATTACACCCATTGATAAAGAATTGTGAAACATCCATTGACAACTCCCTAGGGTTTCTGGACAAATTACGAAGACTCAAAATTGCAGCAGATGAAATAAGGGTGTCTTTTGATGTTGTTTATCTCTTCACATCCATACCATTAGATCTTGCAAGGCAATACACAGAAGAATTACTCCACACTTTTGACATGGATATTCCTACATTTGCCTTGCTTGAACTCTTGGACTTATGCTTAGAAACAAATTTTTCATTCTCATAAGAGTTCTATCAACAGCAAAAGGGAGCCCCTATGGGCTCACCCATCTCTGGCTTCCTAGCGGAAGTAACAATGCAAAAATTAGAAGCTACTGCCCTACCACTAGTTAACCCCAAGTTATGGGTACGCTACGTTGATGACACGTTTGTCATCGTTAAAAGGGACCGACTGGAAACACTGCACAATATTATTAATTCGATGATACATGGAATAACCTTTACGCTCGAAAAAGAAATTTACAACCAACTACCTTTCTTGACGTCCTCGTACAGCGAAGGACAGACATGACCTTTGAAACATCAGTTAACCGCAAAGAGGCTAATGCGGATGTTATCCTACATTATGAGAGCAACCACCCTGTCGCCCACAAACGAAGCGTGGTCAACACACTCATCAACAGAGCAAAAACCCATTGTTCTACCAAGGAACTTTATCAAATTGAACTCACTTATCTATTCAACCTGTTTTCCAGCAACGGTTACCCTAGAGATTTTGTGCGTAGATGCATGAGACATCAAGAATTAAAAGAAAAAGAAAAAGATAAGGAACTAGATTGTTCCGATCATGCGCCCACAAGAAAAAACTGGCGAACACTTCCATATATTAAGAACGAGTCTGAACTCGTTGAAAGACACCTGCGGAAGCACCAAATTTACGTGGCGCACAAACCCACGACTACAATTCGAAACCAGCTTGTACACCCTAAGGATAGGGTTGGCTAGTTAGATAAAAAAAGAAGCCGTTTACAAAATCCCATGTAATAGTTGTAATGTTGTGTATTGCGGCCAAACAGGAAAATCAGTCTCTAAACTCCTACACGAACATAAGTTGGCTGTCAAGAAACGAGACAACCTGTCTCAAGATGCCGTGCATACACTAGAAACTGGGCACAAATTTGCATGGGATAAAACGCGTATTGTTGGCTCCTGCCAATCGAAGAGAGGCCGGGAATTCTAAGAGGCTATTCATTCTGATAACTCGTGCATTAATCGGCACATCGAATTGGATGCCGTGTACAATACTCTCAAAGACAAGTGGAAAAGGCGGTAGTCAATCATATTGAGATGTTCATCAACAATGACAGCTATTGGCAGGACTGATTCAGCAATATCGATTTTCCGACATGTTTTAAATTTTTACTGTTTTTTGCACATTTACCACAAGTCTGACGACGACCTGGGGAACCAGCGTCGAAAATTTACATAATAAAGTTACTCATTGTTTCCCCAAAGAACTTTTTTACTTCGAATATATATATATAAAACGAGAAATGATCGAAGAATTCCATAGCGTCGTGAATTCCGTCTTCCCGGAAATCCAATTCACAATGAAGGCCAAAATTAACAACCAACTGCCATTCCTTGATGTTCTTGTCCATAGAAAATCGAACGGGCACATATAAACTACGGTTTATATGAAGGCGACCAACACACGCCAAATCTTAAGTTACCACAGTAAGCACCCGTTGTGCCGCAAACGCAGCTGTGTACGAACTCTCTACAGAAGGGCAGAAACACATTGCAGTGTGTCGGACGACAAAGGGGCAGAATTCCGCTACCTTTAGCGCCTTTTCATGGCCAACGGATACCCTCGTAACTTCATCGAGCGCAGCAAGCTGGCCAAACCAAGGCAAAATCTGGTAACAGAACCGCCAAAAGTCTGGCGTGCACTGCCATACATTGACGGCGTCCCTGAGGCAGTTTCCCGTCTCCTCAGACCGCTGGGGATCGGAATTGCCCATCGACAGGATTCAACCATTCGGAATCTAGTTATGAGACCGAAAGACCCCCTTCCACGAATTGAGACGTCAAACATCATCTTTCGGATCCAATATGACTACTGTGAAGTTAACTACGTCGGAGAGACAGGGAAGCTTTTGCAGACCCGTGTTACCGAACACCTGCGGGCAGTGAGGAGAATGGACCCATTGTTCTTGGTGGCGGAACACTGTGCAAACTCTGCGCACACGTTCGCCTTCCAAAACGCTGAAATCCTTGGTCGAGGAAATGACCGCGTAACCAAGGAAACAATCGAAGCCTGGCACACGGAGCCTACGTCGATCAACCGTTGTATCGCCCTTCCGGCAGCCTACCAAGCCCTCCGGGCGCTGCTCATCGAACGTAAGAGCAAACACGAAATTAGGCCAAACGTGAATTCCACCGCGGGAGAACCGAGGACGGATATGCACGTAACCACGCCACAATTCGGGGTCGACGAAGGCGCAGTCATGATTACCGCCGCATCAATTACTGCCCCGACAAACGAGGAGCCATGCCCTCAGGACACAAACATGACTATCAACCCAGGGCGCCAATTAAGGTCAATCCAGACCCGGCCAGTGGCCGTCCCCCTCAACGAGCGGCATGTCAACTGACAGCAATAATCCTCCTCCCCCCCTCTTCACCCCGGTGACTACAGAGATGCTTCCTGTGTGTATGCCGGCGATGAGCGCCAAAGCCAATTAAGGACTCCCCCACCCCGTCCTCCCTACAGTGTACACTGTTAAGGTAAACCCGTAGAATCAACCCTGCGTTACAAAATGGCTATCACCCCCTATAAATACTGTGAGACGCGGTACGATACTCACCTCCGACGATGGAAGCTTGTATGCTTTTGAAACGTCAGGACAATACACCTATAATCCCTGAGATCGCCTTTTCTTCTCAATTATGTCCGGGGAGGCGCAACTTTGCTTCTATTAGCATATATATATATATTGATAATGTGGAACCGACAAAGACAAGGGAGACCGGAATGGCCATTTCTGGCTTATTAGCCGTCGTCAGCCAGTCATACCCATTATCAACATATTATCAATTATCAACATATGCTACACGTCGCTATGCGACTGCCTGTGAGTACTCTAGTCTGAGTTCTAGGGCACAACGGAACATAAATGTTCCTTAAGCAGATCGGTGAGCCACACACTCTCATATATATATACACTAGGTATACTCTCCACATCTACATACCCGCACACAAAAGCATGGTCACTTTTGAATAAGCTTAGTGTCATACATGTTGCAGTAGACAATCAAGGTAGGTATGACCTCTCAACTTAGTTGTTCAACTCGTGGTCATAGGGCTTCAGATGATGCTGGGCGTTGAGTTATCTTAAAAATACCTGATCGATGAAAAAACGTCACCCAAAGACTCCCCAAGACCCCCTGCTGGGAAGGCATTAAGAACAGGCAACTCGAAAGGTATGTTGACCCATTTGTTAGACCTTGGTTGTAAACCGTGTGCAGAGTGTTGGTGCATCTTCTTGCCTGGTTATCGCTCGCTGGCACGAATAAACAAAATACAGCTGTTGTCTCACTCTGCCCTTGCTTCGTCAGTTCGCGTCCACTGATCACTTGCATGTTACGCATTCGATAGTTCCTGGACCAGTAAAGTCGGCGTCTGTGTGTCCTGTGAAGCCAACTGAATCAACTTCAGCCTACAGAATAAAGTTGTTTTTTTAGTTTTTGTTTGAAATGTATATATTCCTCACTGCACAAAGCATATGACGTACTGATGATTGGTAACGACCGTGAAACAGCTGTCTACGTCTTGCCTGTTGCACATATAGCAACATACCTATATATATATGACGGCTAATATGCCAGAAATGGCCATTCCAGTCTTCCTTGTCTTTGTCGGTCATGTTATTCTGCATATATATATATATATATATATATATATATATGTGCAGAATAACATGACCGACAAAGACAAGGGAGACTGGAGTAGCCATTTCTGGCATATTAGCCGTCATCAGCCAGCCATACCCAACTCCAGGCGCTGCGGCGCCCGAGGTTCGAACTCGCGACCTTTTTGGGCAGAAGTCCAACGCTCTACCCACTGCGCCACGAGCTCGTTGTCTTGCCGGTCATCAGCCGTCATCAGCCAGCCAGCCAGAAATGGCCATTCCAAACTCTCTTGTATTTTTAGGTCATGTGATTCTGCCTATATCCTAAGCTGCCTTACAGCTGCTGGCGGGGCTTGGGAGTAAGCCCCAAGGCACAATGGGGACGAGTGAGTCCTGTAACCAATCGGTGAGCGCCCAACTACCATTGTTAATATTCCCGATCCAAACCGACAAGACAATGAGCTCGTGGCGCAGTGGGTAGAGCGTTAGAGCCAAACAAGGTCGCGAGTTCGAGCCTCGGGTGCCGCAGCGCCTGGGGTTGGGTATGGCTGGCTGATGACGGCTACTAAGCCAGAAATGGCCATTCCAGTCTCCTTTGTCTTTGTCGGTCATGTTATTCTGCCTATATCCTAAGCTGCCTTACAGCTGCTGGCGGGGCTTGGGAGTAAGCCCCAAGGCACAATGGGGACGAGTGAGTCCTGTAACCAATCGGTGAGCGCCCAACTACCATTGTTAATATTCCCGATCCAAACCGACAAGACAACGAGCTCGTGGCGCAGTGGGTAGAGCGTTAGAGCCCAACAAGGTCGCGAGTTCGAGCCTCGGGTGCCGCAGCGCCTGGGGTTGGGTATGGCTGGCTGATGATGGCTACTAAGCCAGAAATGGCCATTCCAGTCTCCTTTGTCTTTGTCGGTCATGTTATTCTGCCTATATCCTAAGCTGCCTTACAGCTGCTGGCGGGGCTTGGGAGTAAGCCCCAAGGCACAACGGGACGAGTGAGTCCTGTAACCGATCGGTGAGCGCCCAACTACCATATACATATATATATATATATATATATATATATATATATATATATATGCGTCAAAATTCGAGGTCTCGATATATTATCGCGTTCATCATCTCCCGATGAAGACAAAGAAGATGAGGGGTGAATTCATGGACCAAATTGCATTTGTACTGACGTTTCGAAAGCCTTCCCGCTTCCCTCATCAGAGTATAGTGCTAGCTGCTCGTGGTGGTCTTGAGTTAGTCAGTCTTGCCGCGTGCCTCGTATTATATTCATGGTGGACGAGTGAACTTTGACCTGCCCGTTCGCTGCTGACTTCCTTAGACCTCCCCGATGCCGAACGCCGGCGGGCTCGCGTTACCGCTGTCCCCTTTGGAACCGTCGTAGGTTTAGGCATGGTATCGTGCCTGTTGGCCTCCCCCACGTCAATCAGCGGACTGATCAGTCGTTGCTGCTCTTGTGCGTTTTTTTCCGTTTCGCGGGCACATTGGTGAGACCGTGCTTGATTTTGGTCATGTGGCCTCCGGCCTCCAGTAGCATTACTAGTGTATGCCTACAACGGACCGCGTGGTAGATGCGCTGAACCAACATGGGGTTAGATCAGGGCAAGATACGCCTTATCGGGATGGCACGCCTGGGCGCAGGCTCGAGCTGAGCTAGGCATATTCGTCCAATCCCTGTACCAGATGACTGACTGGCTGGGACCGTGGACTGGAGCCTTTGAGAGAGAAGGGAGGATGATTTCGACTCTGCGCACTCCATCCGAATGGCATTTAGCGCCTTTTCCTCGGTAGGAACAATACGACGCGCATTTAAACTACCACGCTGCGCGAAAAGCCATGGCATGGAAGGTTGCCACCTGACGGGCTAACTTGGTCCTCCCAGGACAAAGAGTGGGGCTTCAATGTCTCCTTGTTTGTATGAGCTCTGTGTCACTCTGTGCCGTTTCAGATGGTAGACTTGTAGAACTTTTCGGTTATTAACTGATTCTAAAACATGTGTAATATCCGGACCAACACGTGGTTGAATTGAAGGCTGTACCATGACGCCTAACCGGGCAACACGGTACGTTAATCTTCTACTGTCCAGTAGGAAAATACGTTAAATAACAATAGAAATGTACACATTTCCCTGAGGGCGAATAAGAACTAACGGTTCAAATGTTCATTAAAAAGTACGCAATATTTGAATGTTTCTGCGGTTGTACAGCGAACCCTTTCTGCTCTAAAACATTGTTTGACTTCTGGACGCGTAACTTACTCCGTTATGAGCAGGGGATCTACTATGGGCTCAATGGCTTGTATAACGTTATTATCCTATGCTAGGCATAAGATGGTTTGAACTTCTTAAATGGCCAGATTATTTTCTTCTGGCTATCCTAATAAAAAGCCTAATTTCTAAACTACCCCGTGCCTAACACATAATTTTTCCTTTCTTTCAGGTGTGATAACTGAGAATTCTTCGGTTCCTGTGCGGCTGGCTTACATTCAGGCTCGGGATCCAGATTTTGGTGGAAGAGACCGAGTCGACTGCACTGTACTCGATAATTCGAACCTCTCCCTAAGGCGCCTGACGCCGACGGATGACCACAGGCCTCCGCTCGGTGATGGCTACCCAGTCAACAACGATTTTCCTCCTCAGCCTGGAGGCCCCGATCGATAGAGAGACTACACAGATGCTTGTGGCCCGGATCCACTGCACCGACGAGGCAAAAAACCCATCTGACAAACTCATCCGCATTCGCGTGTTGGATATCAACGATGAAGCTCCCACCTTCCTTTGGCCAATTTTCTACTTTTCTGTGAAGGAGAATCGCAAATTAAACTCAGGAGGACGGGCAGCACAGAACAGTACCAGCAAGATCCTACAGGGCTATCGAATAGGACGAGTGATTGCATACGATCGAGATCAGGGTGACAATGCCAACATCATGTATCAACTTCTGCCCCAGCTTGAAATCAGCCAGCCGGTCGGACGACCCAGTTTTCTGCCCCAACCCGACAGTCCTAGGGATCTTTTTATGCACAAAGCTACTGATCTCTTCCAGATGGACTCATTCACGGGTGAATTATTTGCCTTACGGTCATTCGATGCTGAGCAAATAGAGATGATAAAGTTTCAGGTTATCGCAGTGGATCAGCCAACGGCTCCAGACTCTATTTCACACACTGGCACAGCAAGTGTTCACGTGAGGATAGTCGATGTCAACGACTGGTCTCCCATTTTCTTCAAAACTAACGACAAAGAGTTCACTGCAGTTGGTTACAGCATTAATGACAGTGATGGAATTACCCTGGTGGACTCCTATGTCTTTTCGGTGCCGGAGAACAAGCCTGCTTATACAATCGTCGGTAGGATCGGTGTGCTGGATCCCGATGTCAGCTTTTGGGCGAATGCAAATACCACGCTGGAAGGCTCTGGGTCAAAAAACCCACATCTGCCCCGTATAAGTCTTCGATTTGCCTCGGATACCTCGACGCATATCAAGGATGCATTTAGTATCCACACCACCACTGGCCAAATTCGGACGGTCCACCCTCTGGATAGAGAGACCTATGCCAATTACAGTTTCTCAATAGTTGCTACTGACAAGGGTTCGGAGGACAGACTCTCCAGGACTTCGACAGTTGCCGTGACTGTCATAGTTGAGGTTAGTTGGTATATTTGGTGTGCGACGATTTTCTGGGTTTGTAGGGAGGGTAGTCACGTCGATGCAGTAGGCGTCTTACCAAGGCTCACGGAACGAAAGCTCCTCTTGAATCACAATTTTGATGCATGCGCCCTTGAACCGTGAGAACGGTAGCATTAGTACCTGGTTAACTGTGTCAACTGTCTGTGGAACCTGAAGCGAGTAGTCATTTGGACTCAACAGTGCAGGCCAACTTCTGTGAATTGTCTGGTTTTGTCTTTGAAAAAAAATAGGCATACTGTAGCAGAAGTTGGCAGGGACTATCCACTGGATCACCCCCTGAACCCTACCTCCTCTCTAGTGGCATTTGTCTAGTCTTCCCATGGGATCGCGAGGGAGTGTAGAATCAATGCTGTGCGAGGCTCTGACAGCAAATAAAAGAAAGACCAATTTCTCCGGTCACCCGGCAGTGTTTGTCTCCGCTAATCAAGATAAATGATCGACCAGGGTGAGATATGAATAACCGATGGCTAGGAACGATCCACGTAGAGTCTAGCCGATTTCCTGTTTGCGGTTATGAGAAACGTTATAATGTGGTATATTGCCTAACACCACTTCGAGTGGAATGACGCCATGGCTGTCCTTCTTAACGTGGCTTTTCTAAGAATTCTTGTGTTTGAGAGCATTTGAATGATCGAAGGCTAAAGAGATAACAGAAAATAATGAAAGCCAGTTCCAGTACATTTTGACTTGGCAAATTCGGCGTTAGACATTGTCCCCATCTCAACTGTAGTAATTTTGACCTACCTGACAGGTCTGCCGGAACAAAATGTGCATGGGAAAAGATAGTAGTTGATGCTGAGGCATACTTACTTTTGATAATCCAGTTCAGAGTTAGAACATTGTCCCTTGCGAAGGGACGTCTTATCGATAACGAGAGACTGATTACAGACTATACTGGGGTCATGTAGCTTTCTAAAATAGCCTACTCTATGGAACTGTTTGTAGCATATTTCCTAAAAAGCAAATGTGAACTTATCGCTAACAGTCACTAAATATGATTAACGAAAGTATCTTCACGATAAATGACATAGGCGTCTTCTGTCTGACTCAATGATAACGGCGAAGGCATAATGTTGGTGAACCCCTCATGTGTGCTGTGCCGAAGAACAAGCCCATATAGTCACCGCTGTCTGGTTAGAAGCGAACATACTACTTATATTTTTTGGTTTCGCTGAGTTCCGACACAGGACTACGATGGACTGAAGTTCCTTATCTCCGTTTCTGGCGAGGTATGATATTTTTGCGCCTTCCTAGAATGCAGGACAATCCTGCATGAATTTTACGTTGGGTTCCGGATGTGAATATGGATTAAGCAGCTTAATGATGCGCAGGTGATAGCGGCAGCTCCAATTTATCTTTTTTTGGATTATAAGAGTTACTTAACTGCCTGCCAAAACAATATCCACGTGAGGTGTCAGAACTTACTTTACACCAGTAATGTTGGTCCCGCATTGCTTCTTAATTCCCTAAAAAGTAATTTGTGGGCATGAGGCAACTTCTTCGGAACAATCTTTTCAGATTCTGCGTAAAAGTGTATACGAAGCTCAGAGTTAACATCCACTAGCTTCAATTGAATGACCATGTTTAAGGCTGGTGTTAACCATAGGCAGTTAGTTACATATGTATATTTTGTTCACTTGGTATGCTCTCTGCATTTAGCTAGGGATTTAAAAGTGGTCCTTTGGAAAGAAAACTGTTCGGGCTACTTTTTTTGAAGCAATTGTGATAAGTGAGCTGATGCAGGAACTAAATTCAGTCTTCGAGTTGTTCAAAGATTATGTAGAATAGAAAAAATCCGGGGAGTTTGAACCCCTTAAGGAATTAACAAGAGGCCGAACATGCCTTATATACGATTAAAATGCCCGACGAATATTCGTAAATTTTGACAGTTTTCACTTAAGAAAGCTTGTTACCACATATGTCGCTGTGTAGAAAGATGCGTTTGAGGCTCCTTTGTGGTCATTCTTGCGACAAAGATTAAACGACCTACCACGTGACCACACATGCATCAGGCTGCAAATTATTTAAACCAGTGAAATTAATAACTTCGTGTGCTTCTTGCATAAACGGTCACTTAAAAAATATTACAAATTAATGGTAACTTTCAGCATCAGTCCCTGGTTTCATTATCCGGAAAACGAACCTAACAAATTTTTCCTGACAGTCAACTTCATTGCAAGCCGCCTTTTTTTAAGGAAGCAGCCACGCTTATTGACTAATACCGCCGAGTATTCTGAAAAGCGCTAAATTTACCGTACTTCATGTACTTAGCTGAAAAAGGGGTAGCTATTGTCGTTCATTGGATGTTTTGCTTTACCAAAGTGCTCGCCCCATAATGAAATTAAAATGAAAAATAATGCAAATGTAATTGCGACTAACCTCTCTACCTGTTTTTGTATTTGACGAAAACGTATTTTTTGCTTTTATTTACCACCTTCTCTATGCTCTGCTTTCTATTTACTTTCCCCTACTGGTCATCATTGATCAGCAGGCAATAACCATACCCAGAGATTCCTTTCCATTTCAGTATATTACTTGAGCGTTATTTGGTAGTCTTCCCCTGTTTATGAAGTTCAATTTTATTTACCGAACCTTAGATAACTTCTTAACCAGTAGCTGAACTTTGAACAGTAGCTCATAATTCACGCTGAGTTTATTTCTGAATCTAGATCATCTACATCGGTAATATTTTCCTTAGGGGAAGACGTCCGGTTTTCCAATGCATGGTGGGACTGACGAAGCTAATTCTAAAAGCCGGTTTCCAAAAGTTGGTACTTATCATCAACCTACCTGCGCCTGGCGGAATTTATATTCTGAGAAACTGAAGATGCTCACCGGAACACATTTGTATTGTTGTTGACGGTTCGAAGAGCTTGGTCAGCTCTCCACTGTCTCAGCGTTTAATATCAAAGGTCGATCAGAAATTTAAATGACTGACCGAATTAGTCGGATTTGAACTGATCGATTTTCCTCTGTTCCACTGTCTTGGCCTTTTGACCGATGTTTGTAGAGCTTCACGGCCGCTGGCGTTACGCATCGTGAACTACATGGAAGCTGCTTGTAAGTCCGCATGTTCTTCGTGTGGGTTCATCCCGGTACTACAGTCTCCCGTAGTTCTGACGTTCGGTCTTTTTGTATGTAATGATACAGGACTAGATGCTCACACAGAATATAAGAAAGGCGAGCGAACACGACCCTGCGATGAACCCACCCAAAGAGCATACATATGTACAACCATCTTCCATTGAGGTGACGATACGTAACTTCAGCGGCCGCCAAGTTCAACAAGCACCGGCTAAAATGCCGAGACAGCGAAATATGAACGAAATCGACCAGTCCAAGACCGATTATTTCGGCCAATCTTTTAAATTGTTGATCGATTTTTAGCAGTAGACGCTGTGAAAAGGGACACCTGACCATGATCCTCAACATTTCAGCCACACTACAAATCTGTTCTGGTGAGAAACTTCAGTTTCTCCGATTATACCCCCGGAACTCTCATCTTTGAATATCTGGCATTGCTACCACAATTTAAGCGGTAGGGGTGGGGTGTGCTTTGAAAACAGCTTTCTACGGGGGAATTGTGAGTTGCTATTTAAAAAGGTGCCTGTAGGGAATATATCTTTACCTATCTTGTACGGCAGTAGGAATAACACTGTTTGGCATCTTCGTGGCAAGCCGTAATCTTGGTTCGTCATAATCCGCCGTACTGCGTGCAATTTCATAACCTTCTGTTCCCGTAGCGCCTTCGGCCCCTGCGTGTTTGCGCATCGCTTCTGTGGGGTTTTTATTGCATAACCGCAGTGTTACGTTAAGTTGAAAGCTGAAGCGTGTATGCGAACCATTCAAAAACAGAGGTACCTTCGCGTTCTTGGCGGGAACGAGAACCAAGAGGAGGAGGCGAGCAAGCGCGCCGGGCGGACATCGAAACAGGCGGACCCGGCAATGCGCGCGCCGTCCTGTGACTCACATGCAACCCTCGCACGTGCGATACACGCGCATTCACCACCACAAACGGCGCCCGGCCAGGCGTTTGCCTCGTTTTCGACCGGATTGCGCTGGGTAAATTTGTGGCCTCATTTCGACGGCGTGTGTGCCAGTGTTCATGGACGTCGGGTGGTCAACGAGGGGGGGGGGGGCACGTTGCTGCGCTCGTTGGTCGCTTCTTGCGCAAACAGTGTATTTGCGTTAGCAACATGGAGGCATCGTGGGTCGTTGTTAGGTCCTTTTATTTGTCTTTCAGACCATTTATAGAAATCCAACACCGATGACGAGCCGAGCCCAAAACACTTGTTCATAATTCTGTGGCAAGTCAAATTCTCCTGGTTTTCTTAAACCCCACTTCCATTTATTATGCTTACATAGTACGCATTAGGTACCCAGCTCCACTAATGTCCTAACAGGACCTAGTCGAAAAAATGCCGCTAGAAGTACAGCAATAGGTCTAGCGTTCGCATCTCTGTCTATTTATTTACAGTACGGGTAGCTAGTTTACCAGAAGTAATGTCACTGAGCCAATTCTCGATATCGAACAGCCGAGAACAGCGGATGATATAGGCTCATTCACACAGGTTATAGGAAGCACGATTGTAGCCCTTCTCGGCGGATCAGTTTTGTTGTCTTGCTGAGATAAATATTGGCGCAGACTGAGTGGACTGAGACGAAAATATTGTGGTTTCGTGCTTGAGTGCTGCATGGGGTTCAACGGCCTGATTCTCACATTATTATTTCGCCTCCCGTGTATATTAAGCCATTTTGCTGTTTGCAGCGGATCTGTGCCTTTACGGGGCTCTGGTCCAAGGCAGAGACAATCTTTTCGATGACCTTCAAAAAGGCCGTGCGCGTAGTCTTTTCTAAAAACCAATTTATTACTCCCAAATGAACGGCACATGAACCTCAAATCTGAAAAAAAACTCTGGTTAAGGAGCAAATCGATCTACAGTCAGTAAAGGGGAAGTTTATGATTGTAGAAGTAAATATTTTGCCCAAATGACAAGTGCAATGAACCGAACTACTCAACTGCACTGTTACCTGCCGGAAAAGATTAAGGTAGATTAAGTGAATATGCGTAAGGAAAAGTATTGTCCAGACTCCCTGATAAGCATTACTCTTCTTACCCTACACTGATTAGTTCTCCTAGTAGACATTCCTCGCTGTATTAAGGTGTTAAGCTAACTTCTAAAAACGTCTTTACTGCATCTTTTCCCAGTAACCATCATCAATTTGACAAAATCTTAGACAATTCAAGAAAATATTGACCCACGAATGCATGGTTTGAAAGATAATATTGCACTTTCGTAGTCTTTCGACGTCTCCTGTTGTTCTCCATTCAAAATGTGGAAAAGGGCCGTGCCTAAAAAAAATTTCTTAAAAAGTGAAAGTTACTTATCAAAGGAAAGTATGAGTACAAGTGAATATTCACGTACTCGATACAGAGTACAGCTGAGTGCAGGACATTTTTCCTTAAATTTTAACGTTGTCAGTCCTGGTTGTTTTAGCATACATGGCAGATTCGCCTCCAAAGGCTTCCTCAACGACTATTGATAAATTTAAGGACTTCGTTCGTGGGCGTGATAAGAGTGGTCCTTTGGCTACCAGACCCATTGTTTTATTCTCCTTGTAACACCGAGCCTGATTAATCGGTCTTTCAATAGATGGATTTGATTTAAACTGATCCGACATTTAGAGGATATGTCTTTCCATAGCTGATACTTTAAAAAACTGAAAAGCTTGAGACGTAGGTCAGCCCTTGACCCGGTTTAAACGAGTCATATGTAAGGCCCATTATTGAAAGTAGTTAAAACTTTGCTTAAATTGTATTGTTTGAACGCTTACTCACCTATGCCACCAAAGAGTCCCTGAGTTTCGGCGCATAGTATAGTACGCTCCCTTAGTACGTGTAAAAAATTGAAAGAAATCAACTTTGACCACCGCCAGTGTTTCTGTAAACTTGTTCATCTAAAGCATCAAGGAAACCTGCAAATAATGGTTTCTGGATCTGTTGAGTACATGTAATCGATGTATTCAAGATAGGTGTGCGCTGTTTTTCAATTTGCATCGAAGTGCTCACGGAAAAATGGGTATTTGCATTCAAATAATTTTTCACCGTGCCATTACTGCACAATGAGTAAGACTGCCGGCAGTTCGGCAATTTATTTTGTACAAAGCAAAATGCTGCCTCAGGTTGAGATCGTCAGCTTTTCGAAAGTATCGGTGTACACCAGAAGTTCACGCAATAGTTTGAGATTGAAAATAGGCAGATCAAGGAGAAATTTCTATATAATAATTGAGGCAGCCAAGTTTGATGGACGCACGTCTTCCAAACCGGTTATTTTGTCTCGAGGTAAGCTGAATTTTAGCCTCAGTGAAAGCCACACCGCAAGAGATTATTTATCGATAGACCTGGATGTAAGTGCAAACGCGTTATGATAAGGAAAATAGGCAGATTATTTAATTCCAACTGTTTGGTTAACTAAAGCAGAAAGGCAACCTTTCATGTATAGATGCTTACCGGATAAAAAGACTATATAATTGGAGGAATTTAAGCATTCGACTTTGATTGAACCTGAGGAAGTTGGTAGAAGGTTACTTAACGTTAATAAACCATTTTTCTCGGAGATTTTTATAGAAATTTTCGCAACCTTAAAAAGGAACTGTGAATCATCCGGCCGCTGTTTCATTTTGTCTTTCTTTCCAGGAGAACCGATCTTACAGGACGTCCTATCGTTTGTTCTTTGGGATTAGGCAATTACTTGTACCTCTGTTTCGGATAAACGAGACAACTCAGCAAAACGCCTATTTGACAGTTTCTCGCCCAATTTTTAAGACCGTACAAGTCATAACACACCATCTCCGCTCCTGCCTTTCAGGTGGCTAAATTATTCACTGGGACTGCCACCGAACCACCCGCATCTTAAAGTCCCCAATTTACTAATTTCACCGTATCTGCCACGTATATCGGTAAAGGCCATCTATGAGTGAGTCATACATACCTCCCCGACCTTAGTCTTCAGCAGTCTGTGACGATGATTGACAGTTCTGAGAGCTGCGAACCTCGTCTGACCTTTGACCTTTTGACAGGCACTAGTGCGTACGGGTGCAGGATGCGGGCAGACGGTCGGGTCACCTGCTACACCACGTCCACTGCAGTGGCAGTCCTCGTTTAGGCAGTTTTGGTCAGCACCTCTCTGGGCTGTCAGTTAACTTTCATTCCTCTTCATATATCAAGCGTTCGTTTCTAAAACATCGTCCTTAGCCGATATGTTTGTTCTCTTTAGTCATTACGTATGCATATCTCATAGGACCCAATTGTGAAAAATCCGGTGACCTCAGTTAGATTTGAAAGCATGCCAAGAAGGGCAGGACTTGAGCACAGTCAACAATCTAAGCATCTGAGCTACAAAGCTCCGACGGAGAGCCGCAAGTTTAACCACCTTAATGCCAAAGCAGCTGCTCAACCTACCGCAACTTATGGAATCAAGCAATTCAGGTAAATTAAGCTGACTGTCTAAGAAGGGTTTTCTAGGCAATCAATCTAGAATCCACCAGATGAATACCAGCCGCGCTTATTAATTGGAATGGGTTTGAATCCCACAGAAGCCACCGAGTTTTTCACAATTGGGTGAGGTGCTCTGTCATATCTGCAAAAACCACCTAGGTGGATAGTTATTGGCTCTGAAGATACCGAAAAACCCGGCACTCGCGTGTACTGCGGTGAAATTCCCTCACTAGAAGAGCTTATATGACTTCACAAGGGTTGAAAGGCAAATATATGTTTTCAGTCATTCCTAATCAGTCCACTATGATTAAATGGAGAATGAACATGTGAACCGTGGACAGAGTTTATATGTGCCTCAGGGTGTAAGTTGCACTCCTCGTTCGCACGCCACCCGCATGACGGAGGTTGACATATTTTGCTCTTCGTCTAGATTTTAGAATGTGCATGTAAGTGAATAATTGACATAAAAACTCATTCAATCAAAGAGTGACGAGTGTTTGGCTGAAAGATTATGTGGAGCTTCCAAGGAACGGTGCAAATAGAGTCTGATCGAGAAAGCCCCTATCTACCGTGTGGAATAGATTCGACCAAAGGAGTTGTATCATAGAACGGTGGTTATCTATAAGAGGAGAAACTGTAGGCAGTTGCATTGCATCTTCTGAAAGAAAACCGTTCGGAATATCGGTAAACTCAGGTGGAAACAAGCAGTAAAGTCAAACTCCGTCTATACACAAAACTTAATGACGCTGTGTCTCAATCTACCCCCAGGGCACAATGGGGCTACCAAATAATAGGTTTTGAGAGGCTCGTCGAAACCGCAAGTATGTTTGGAATTGATTATCAATGGTAAAATGCCTAATCTAAATCTCCGTGGAATTCTCACAGTAGAGCAGCATGGGCAGTACCTGACCCTCATATTCATACTGCTGAAACGACACACTGAAAACGAGCTATGTCCAGTCTTTGATTATCAGTTTATGCTATTAGTGACTATCGCTGTTCGGTGCGTAGCAGCAGGAAGTTAGAATATTCCGCTAAAGCAAATTCTTGAAGATGGTCAACATTTCAGAGTAAAGCACCAAAATAGGAGGTATAATAACTTACAAAAAGACAATAATTTCTGTAATACCGAACATTATATTGTGTGAATTTTTCCAATAGGATGAAAACGACAACAATCCGGTATTTGTCCGACCAAGTCCAGTTAGTGGAAACACATATGAGCAAAGAGAACGCTCGTCTGCTTCTAGTACCCCAAGAGAAATCAGTAAAGTACCGAAACAGAGCGAAGCCATAGATGGAGATGATACTGAGTCCTTCTCTGTGGATTCACAAGGACCAACCCCACCTGATAAGGATCAAATCCTGGTTGTGGCCGTCCAACGTGTGAGCATGCCCATGACAGGAGATGGCGAAGAGGCTCCTCTTCAAAACGGTAAGCCCTAGCAACGCTACTCCTCGTTGGCTCATTTTTATTTGGACTGCTTTAGAGTTGCGAAAATTCCCATCTAAAGGATTCAGAAGACTAGTTGGCGAGCATACGCGTGTTTTCGATAAATTCTCGTCGGGCCAGTACATTTATATGGGAAACGGAGTGCAAGCTAAGACAAAAAATCAATAAGTTTAATCTCGTCATACCAGTGAGTCGTGTTAAAAGGGGGGAGGGGTGGCGATAAGAGGCAAATGGTTAAGCTGCAGTGAGGGTTTGGTGGGAGGGGGAGGGGAAGGGAAGAGGTGAACGGCCTGGACTGCATATGACGAGATTAAACTTATTGTTTTTTTGTCTTAGCTTGCACTCCGTTTCCCATATAAATGTACTGGCCCGACGAGAATTTATCGAAAGCACGCGTTTGCTCGCCAACTAGTCTTTGAAACATTTTTATTTGTTTAGAAACGAACAAATCGCTCAACCAATGGCCAACTTCAGAATCACCTCCAAAATATTGCTAAGATCTGCGGTGTAGTTCTGACAATTCAATCACAGTGAGCCAAAGGAACCTCGCGTCCCAGCTTAGCCAGCTTACTAGACCTGTGAACACTCAAGTTCATATACTGTACGGAAATAGGATCATTTGCGCAAAAATTTCAGTTAAAATATCGATCTGTCGCATAATATTTAGTTTTCTTCCATCCAGGTGAACTTAGATGGTGTCAATGGCAGGTACAGAGAGCATCCGGATCAGCTGAAAATTATAGACTCATTCGAAGTGGAAAAAGCCCAGAAAAAAGGAAGCATAGGTTAATGGTCAATCATAAAGAGTGCTGAAGCATTCAAAAAACATTTGATAGAAGGAAAATCACTATGACCCCAAAGACTGTATTTGTAACAGATATCATTGGGAGTGGACCGCTTCGTGGATAGCTAGTACTCTATTATGTGTAATGATCGCTATTATGGAGGTGAGGAGCAGCCGAATGGCCGTAGTTTCATCAATAAAAATGAGCGCCTGGTGATTTCTTGCGAATTTCAATCGGACAGCCCTATTCCCCGTAACGTTCTCATTTCAGTAAATGTAATCTCCGTGCAGCTGGGGCTTCCAGTTTCTATATGGCTCGTCGCATGTGACAGCGATGAAGTTACATTACAAGTACTCGTTCAGTGTTTATTTTATATCGGGTTCAATATTTTCCTTATTTGATAAACACTTCCCGACGATGTTGTTGAGCCTACTGTGTTCTTTCGTAGGTGTCGAAATTCACAATGCAAAGCCCTCATCACCGCCTCTTTGTCCACTTTTGACAGAATATCAGATAAAACTTTGAGGTTTTAAAAGATGATCAGTCATAAATGCGCAAGACTGGAAGAAAAGCGAACATATGTGGTAGAAAATGAGAACAGTGGTGTTGGTTACGTTAGTATTTAATCAAGGGGAGCAGTTGGACGAGCCCAAAGAGAAGGACATTTTGTAACATATATTTCGATGGAGGTACTAGTTCTCTAAGGACATCACCTTTAAAATGGTATTAATAGTATATGGTAGCGTCCAGTGGCGTGCCTTTCACGCTGATTTGGAAAGTCATAGCTGCGGTGGTCCTACAACGATTCGAGCCGTTGTTCTTTCGATATCACAAACCGAAATTGTGGGCTGGATAGAGGGATGACACCTTCTTTGTCATCGAACGGGAACAAGTGCTGGGAGTAAAATAATATGTCTTTGACACAATGCACGATGCAGGATGAAGAAAACGACTACTTAACCTCCCTCGACATTGTCGCCCGCCAGGAAGAATTCGGTGCCATAAACTCTAAATTGCTCAGGAAAGCAACTAGTACGATGCAATTACTCAGCTTCAACAACAACCACCTGATCAGCCAGAGCACCTACGTGTCGAGACACATTGCAGTGAACTGTCAACCAAGGTTGCCGAACTACAATAACTTCGGTGGGTGCTTACGGCAACTTCGTCAGCCGCTGTCTGCCTAAACGCGACGAGAGGTAATGTTGAACAGGCCCTAAATTTTTGCGAGCCCTCGCGTACGTGAAGAACGTTTCGGCAGCCGTCAGCCGCCTCTTCACACCACTCAGAGTTGAAGTTGCACACCGACCGGAGGTAACCCCTCAGGCACCACGTCTTGAGGCCGATAGACCCACGGTCCCAGCAGGAAGCGTCTGGGGTCCTTTACCGGTTGCGGCTAACGCAATTACGTTTGAGAAACTGGGAAACTAATCCAAACGCGAATGGCTGAGGATGCAGCAGCAGGCAGAAGGAATGACGCTGACCCACAGATCGCGACTCATTTGACAGAATCCGTCCGCACTTTCAAGTGTGATGAGGCTAGAATTCTCGCAAAGGGTGACAACCGCGTCAGCCTCGAGCTACTTGAGTCATGGTTATCCAATCCGTCTTCAATTTAAAAAACGCGATGTTCTCCCACCTCCATATTCTTTGCTGCAATTTCGCCTGGAAGGGTGCGGGTGACCATTAGCAACCACGACAGCGAGTAGAGTGGACGAGAACTTGTCACTTCAATAATCGAAAAAGTTGAATAAATCATGGCCATTAGCCGTCTGAGTACGGATCGACAAGTAACGGTACAATGGACGACCCCCAGTGATGAACAGGAGAACTAATAATTATCGTAGGCATGTGGTAGCCTAGTCACTGCTCCCTATAACTTCTGTGTAACTTGCCCCTTTAGTACCATTTTATGAAACGGTATCCAATGATGGATTCGTGTGAGAATGCTTAACGTCAAACCAACAAACTTTTTGTTCCAGTGATCGCATTTTCTTCGTCTGAACTGCTTTCTGGAACTCGCCTCTTCAGTTCCATCGGCCAGACGGGCACCTTCAGTTTGACTATGGAGTTCAGTCGATGGCGTCCTTAAACGACCGCGTGGCAACCAGAAATCAATAATTAATGTGTCGGTGAAAGAAAAGAGGAAGATTAGAGCAATCAATTCTGACTTATTCGCATACCGTCTGCAATTGACCTTATTGGTATAATAAGTTTTCAAGAGGCTCTTGTTATTGCGCAGTGTCATCTTCGCTATTTCTTCACGGTTTCTGTCCTTACTTGTCGTGCTCTGGAAGTAAAAAGGAAGACTTTATTAATTGATTATTAATTTATTAATTTGATAGGCTACAGGGTGTCATTTATAGAAGTATTTGGAAGAACTTTCGTAAAAGCGCCTTTTGGCTAACATTGCTTTACCATTTCATAAAGTGCTAGACCTCAAATGCCCCTGTTGGTCGGAGGGAAGCTGTCATTGTTTACAGTTAAAAGGGTCACAAAATGCTGTCTGCCTTTTTGACATCCAGCATTCGCTAGATACTGCGACATGGAGGACCTTTTCTTGTTTGGTCGTTTTTACCATTGATGCATGTTTAGTAAAAAAATTGACCGATTTGAAAATATTTCGATTCTGTAAAAATGGTTGTTAAATTTGCCTTAACGAGGCCAGTAAAAGGAAGCGTTGTGAAACCGTTTGCAAACAATTTTCAGGCTGGACTCTTCAGCGCATTATTTACTAGACGGACGTCACTGGGACCCCAACCACACAAGCGACTGCTATGTTTACAGACGGAGAATTCACAGATTCAAACAATGCGTTGTAGGCTGTGAATTACCAATAGTCCAACCTATTCGTACTTCATTTCAATGTGCTGTTTCACAGGAAGTAGTCAGCACACGTAAATTGTATACGTTCTTTTGAAAAGCTCCACCTCTGAGGTATATAATCATGCACATTTGGTTGGGCATGTGCTCCTCGATTGATTATTTACATTAACTAATCACACCCTGCGTGGAGAGAGAGAGAGAGAGAGAGAGAGAGAGAGAGAGAGAGAGAGAGAGAGAGAGAGAGAGAGAGAGAGAGAGAGAGAGAGAGAGAGAGTGGTCAAGCTCCATACGGCGATCAGTCCCGTGATATACGCGTACATTCTCTAATTTGTTAGCCATCCAAAGGATAAATCCGGTCAGTTCGCTTCTGTTCGTGCTATTTCGAATGAAAGCACTGACCCTACAGTCCTCGATAGAGACATTACTATTCCCTCTAGCAGCAGTTGCAACCTGTAACAAAACGTGTATATCTGACTAGCTGACTTAAATAGTTCAGAGGAACAATTCGAAAGCTAACCCAACAGGATGCTTCTCGCTGGTATATATGCTGCGTTGGAATTGCTTATATGGCCCCCACGACAGGACATGGGAATAGGAAAGCCGGACCGCGTAAGATAGGTGACCTTGTGGGAAATTCAAGGAAGGGTGTATATACCAGCGTACTAAACGCACCATTAATCATAATCTAAACCTTAACCCTAGGCATTATAGTATCCTTAACCCTTATTCTAACCTTAATTTTATTCGAATCCTGAGCTTAATTCGAACCCCAGTTTCCCTAGTATTTAGCGCAAAACCATCTGTATAACAGGAGGTTTCTTTTCTCCGTGTTCTGTGGAGCCATTTAAGCAGTCACTTCCGTGTGCTGGTGTCAACCAGTACAGCTAGAAAGTTCTTCAATTCGGACAGCAGTCAGCAGTCTTCACCCAGCCGGTATCCAAGTCCCCAACTGCTGAACTCCGAGTTCTCGTTCCACTCGCCACGTACAGGTTCAAAAAATGTACTCCAGTGTTGGGTTAGTCCAGGAATAAGACGGATAGTCTCATTAAGTTCTGTCTATAAGTCCCTATGTAGTGTTATATAAATGAAGGGATTTTATACCGAGAACACCGATGCACGCATAGTAACATTTTCTGATACGAAAATTTGTGCCATTAATTCGTAATTTTATCTCGTTATTTAAAAAATTAAGACAAAGTGGGTCAAGTCACTTGACAACTACGACATTGCACATAGGCTTTGGAATAATGTGGTATGCATATTTTGTGAACTTGGAGAGTTTACTAGAGTTTAAACCATCCCGTCACAGTTCCAGATGAAGGGCTAATATGCTGGATAAACGATCTATCCCATGGTGCGGATCCAAAAGGAAGAGCGTGGTTCGATGATGAAAATAGGCTTAAGCACGCGCTGCACTGCGATCATTTGATGATCAAGGCATGCCAATAAATTAAGATACATGTGCAGACATGAGGCATAATGTTTCGAAAAATAATTCTTATTACCAAATAAATGTATGGATGGTTAAAGTTCGATGCGCAAAATGGTTTAAGCATAATTATACATGAGTACCGGTACGAAATAAACCGTATATGGAAATTTTGAAGCCACTGAAATTACCCTTCTCGTTTACTAAATAAATACAGAGTATTTGGGTTGTTTTAGACGGCCGGGGCAGCTTATAGGCATCGGTTTTAAGAACTTACAGCTGGGCTTAGCATTCACAGTTTTTTATTATGAAAATTCCTTTTTAATGCACTATGAGTATACTTTAAAGCAGTTAAATCAGTATTATCTACTAGCTATTAAACTGTATCGAAATTAAGACCGTCATCCCATCATTTTTTTGCAGTGGCATTAAGATTCTGCTTTGAAAAGTTCGCGTATTGCTTTGAATGCTTTTAAATAAAAGGATTTAGGTGATTTTCTAGCAGTTAAATTGAATCTACTGTTAATTGAATTCGCCCTTGCTGTACAGTTTAAGCATGATACTGCAGACGTCTCGTTACGGACTCTGAGCATGCCCAATGGCGCCAGTTTCTGTAGATCAGGGAATATAAACTTGCACATCCTATCCAATATAACATCAAAACTGATTAAAATGACTATATGTCGTCAAGTAATATGAGATTCCATACTTTTGATTATCTTTATTCTTCATTACCTAGCCAGCCAGTTAGTGCTCTTCACCTTATATTATTAATCATCGTCTAAGACAGAAGCTTTCTGAATATGAAAATACGTGTGCGAAAGAATGAATTTTTCAACTCAAGTTTTGCCGAATGATAGACAAAAACATAATTTGGACAAAGTGTGGTTAGGCAATAGTAAATGCTCTTCCTATGACTGCGTGGAACTGTTGGGATAGCCCTTGAGTCAACGGCCAAACAAAATTAAACAAAGTGAATACACGTTGAACTATGAGGTGACTTTCTCCTTGTGACAAAAATATCTTTTTTTTGAAATCTAGTTGCGTTCCCGACCTTTTCACTTTTCGTAATAAATCTTAACACCCTTCTTAAAAGACAGTTCGGGGGTTATTTGTGTGACACAAAAACTAGTCTGAATGGTGTGCCTACTCAAATTAAAACTTCCTATCCCTTAATAATCCTGAATCTTTTAGCAGTTTGAATTCATTTTCTCTACGTGGTGTGTCTGTAAATTGGCGTCCTGCACATTTTTATGATACAACAGGCAAGACCTGCAATTGACACGACTTTGTAATGTTTTAGGTGATTCAAACGGCCGTCCACTCATTCGTGTTGAGGCCCATGATCCAGACGCTGGACTAAATGGAGAGATACGCTATTCGATTGCATCTGGAAATGTGGATGACATTTTCTACTTGGATGCCTCCAGTGGTTCACTTTTCTTGAAGTCACCGAATCTACTAAGGAGACCCTCCCTGCCTATGAAGTCATCAGTCCTCAACATGGAACCCGAATTCAGTTACCTCCTGCGCTTGGAGGCCTGTGATATGGGCACGCCCAAACGTTGTGCCACTCCAGCTTGGCTGCGCATGGTGATGGATTACCCATCCCCAGCTATGGGTGGCCTGGGTTTCCCGAAGGTTTGGTCAGACTCACAGGACTCCAGTCAGCACTACACACACTCAGGCTCACACCCGTATATCGATGCTAATATGCAGCCTTTATCAGGCGGAGACCGTTCAAATTATCCCAGTAGAACAGCCGGACAGTGGCCACCCTACATGGAGCGCTGGGGACAGTTACGTTCTCCTGTGAAGCAGAATGAATATGTGAAAGACTGGCGACTGCACAACAGAGGCCTGTCAAATGGAAAGGTTGGGGATTTTCTTATGGATGAAAGGCACTACGACTCCAGACGGAGTGTGGTTAGTGCCAGTGAGGCTGTAATCATCTGCTTGGCCGTGATCTTTGCAGTGCTGTTGTGTGCAGCGCTTGCTTTGGTATATCTGGTCAAGCGCAGATCAATCTACTTTTCGGTTACAGGCCGTCAGAAAAACAAAAGTTAGTGTGCTTATTTTCTGGGTTAACTAGAACGTTAAGTGCCTTTCACTCAGTTATTTACCATATTTAGTGCGAAAAATTATGTACCATACTGTTTGTTTATGAAACCAGACAAAAAAAGAGGTCATCGGCTGCGCTTACGCAATCGGTTTAATCTAATCGCTGAAATTTAACATCATTTTCTGCCTAAATGTTCAAAATGATTTTCGAAAGCAACGTTAACTTCGGGTCAAATGTAGTTGCTTCAATAGCAGAGGAAGAGTATATTCCGAACCGTTGAGAAATTTTACTCCAGAAACAGGTAAGCAGCTAGTTTCTGCTGAATACCGAAACCTTAGCCGTGAAGTGAATGGTAGTGATAGCGTGCCAGAAATTAGGAAACCCATGAGAACTTCAATGGGCACTTTGCTCCAGCCTGTGACCCTTTAAATAGACGTTTTGAATTACGTTTGAAGCAAAATTAACGATTCAACATATAACTGCTTGATGTATTCCAAAGGAATGATCAAGCTAAAATATGTTGATCAATTTATAGACAAGAATGCCATTATAACTAACAAATTTGTACTTAAATAGAACGTTGTAGATCAGATGCAATAGCAGTTGGCAAACAATGCTTCCTTTTTGTAACTAACACTAGTCCCAAGTATCTTACATATTTGCTTGACACTTATTGCATGAGCGGTAATTTTCGAACCCTCCACTTTTCCTAAATGGTTGTAGAGAAGTATAATCACTGACCTCCTAAAAACACTCACGTTTAAATTACACTTTTGCTTCCGTGGACCTAAAGTTGCACTGAAGAATGGCTTGATTTTAGTTTAAAGGCGGTTACGCCACTTCAAGTAAATGACGCTAGAAAATTGAAGCACATTAAATTGCTCGCGCTGGTTTCGAATGATGCATGAATTGCAGGTAACTAAAAATAGGCATAAATCAGCCGGCAGTGTTTAATGCACTGGAGTAGACGTTCAGAGATTTAAAAAGATCATTGAACAACGTGCACGAAAAAACCGAACACGATAGTAGCGACTTTTTGTTCCGCAGCAATTCACATCTACAACTAGTCAGAATCCAGCAACCGGAGTTTTGATGGGAACCGCTAACCAGCCTCCTCAGAAATTGCCTCCTTGGCTGTGTGAAGCAGAGCGCTGTTTAAGCAAAAAATGGGTGAACAGATCAGTTCGGTTATGACGTCAACTGATAATGCAAGTTGGAACGTCATTCCCGGTAATTCGAGTATCACCAGTATTCCCCTTCATTTTGACTGAGGATTCCCTTTAATACCACCTTCCTCAACTCGCAGCTTTTAACCAAAACATCAAATTAAAAACCCCTCAGGCACGAGATTACCTGCTTTTTGGATATTATTTAGTTTCGGTAAGTCAATGTCCTGGTGGGTACTCCTATATGCAGATAGAACCGGCACTTCAGGTTAGCGGTCAGCCGAACACGACTGATAATGTTTAGTTTCTGATGCCCTCTCTGAGCTGGAAGTAGAAGCGTCAGGCGAATAAATTTCTTGTCCCAGCGATCGCGTCTACTGCTTCTCAATATTTGCTAAATAAGACATTTTAATTGAAAATCCTTCCTCCCTCCAGTAGTACAGCCGTGCGCTGGGCGCTAAATTCCAAGAAGGTCACCTTTCCTCGTTTTCTAAGCTTGACGCTAGTGGCAACCCTTACATTTACGCTAATCCGGACTTAAGCCTAGCCACAACCCTAACCTTATCCATAACCCTCATCTGTCTAGAATTCAGCTCAAGGCCGCCTGCATAATGGTGCTCCGATTGCCCTGTGTTACCGTTTGTTATCCCTCATAGTTCCATCCGTTTCCCTTGGGCTGCTTGATAGATGTGGGTTGCCTTTGAAACAGTGTACGCATTCCCCTGGAAAATGTTCTATTTCACGCTGGAATCCTTGTTGTCGGTTACGTCAACACAAGCAACCTGCAACAGAAGTCCGTAGTCATGGCGACAAGCAGAAAGTTGTAGATAGGCAGCCGGATCCATAAAACCTTGGTGATTTGTTGTGTTTATCCGTGAAGTTCAAGTAACTAACCATGGGCTAACTACCAACCACAATGAGAAAGCACGATGAAAGTGAATTGGTTAAATATGTCATCAAAATGAGATTTCTGCATGTCGATTTATTGACATGAATCTCATTTAATTTATATTTCATCCCGGAACCCTTTCGGTATAGAACAGTAATACGTACAAGCAAAGCTAAAGTGCACTTCCTAATGTACGTGTTCTAAACCAGAATTCATCCAATATAAGGCCTTCCAGCCTCAGAGCATCTTCTCAGCTTCCTTTGAACGCACCAGGGAATCTAGCATAAGAATGCATTTTAACTAACTTTAAGTTGCCCTTTTCACTATGCATGTGTATCGTGAATTCAATTTGTGTAACAGCCAATTTAAAGCATACATATATTTGGCTTTCAGACACAGAAGCGGCGCCTTCGCCCGAAGATGTAAGCAGCAATTTTAAAAACGAAGCATCAACCACATGTGAGGTGAGTGTTGTGAAATCTATTGTGCATATGTTTGTGGCATATACCTCGTAGTGAATCTGTAGCAAACGAGAAGGACGCTATCACCGATCCTAGACCGCTGATATCAGGAAACGACCGGATTTATCCAATCAATAATAATTGAATTCAAACAGCCTGCGCACCCACTACGCGTTACACGCGATAGCTACAGCAGAGAAGTTCACTTTCAGATAACAAGAACTATAGTTAACGAAGGGTGAACAGTTAGCGAAAGGTAATAATGTCTGGCAGCTCAGCACAAATCCCCGTTTAATTTTCCGGATTTACCTTTGAGAAAGAAACCGGTATTGAAAACGGTTAGAGTCGTTGGCAGAACTCTAGCGAAAACACAATAAAATAATGAAGTTACCTGCGCAATACCACATTCGCGTCCGTCTGTGTACATGAAAATATGGAAATTTAAAGGTTTCTGGTGTACACACAACACAAGCACAGTGACTGATACTTCTTATATTGAGTCCTTCTTAACAAAACGGACAAGCATCCCGATCCATATCTGCAGGCCGGTGTAGGAAAGTAATTGATTTTGAGGATAAAACGCCAAAATGTCTTATTCATTCGTTTATCGATAACCACTTATTCCAATGCTGAGTACTTGCGTTTGCGGCCATCTATAGAAATGAAAAAGCACATAGTCTCAATTTAGAATTTTAATTATTGGTATGGCTTATTACTCCTTAGCCCACTAAGTAGTACCTTTCTCGCGTAGCTTGTCCTCCAGCCGGAGTGTCGTATGAAAATCGTTTTTCATGGTAGATATCTAAGTTAATATCAGAAATTTTATTTATCTTGAGTTTACATGTCACCGAGAACATCCGTTTGGTTAAAATTGACAGAATCATACACTTCATAAGTAACCAAGTCATGACACCTGTGAGGACAGCCATAACCCAAAGCAATTTGAACACTTAAGAAAAGCATCAGTATATAAGGTTTAGAAGCTACATACCTCAGCCAGTGTGAAACCCGACGAAAAACTCTTGACGCATATCAACACCTTCTGAAGACGTTTGTACGTAGATGCCATGTCAAGCAAAAGAGATATAAGCTATAAATGTACTAATAGGTTTTTAAACACATTTCTATAGTTACTTTGACCGAATCGTGAAAACTCGTGGATTGGGTGAGATCCGGATCCACGACGGTAAGGTTCAGACGTTGTGCATGGTCAACGCTCTAACCACCTGAGCTAAGAGGCGTCAGGAGGCCCAGGGAACACCATCTCACAGAGAACAACGAGAGTTTTAAAAATGAATTATTAATTCAACTTTTATTATTCACATGCTTTATATCGATGGCCGAGAGTACAAAATATGGGCTAGATATGCATGTGGAAATGCTAGCCAATAATAATCATATGAAGGAAAGCATTCCAAGTCAATAGGCAGTACAAACTGATGATAAGTTTGAGCTATAATGGTGGTCATCTCGTTCAGTGACGTAGCAGTAGGCCTGTGTCAATCATCTGACTCGACGTTATCTAAACTTCAATCAGTCGTCCTTAGCATCCCTATTTGCCTTTAATTGTTCTTAGTTTGCAACATATTTTTATTTTTACGACCTACTTGAATAATTAAGATATAAAACCCGTCAAATTTTGAAAGGTGCAGAGAAAAATCTTTCAAAAATAGTGTTTGATGTCGCTCACTCAGTTTGAAAATCAGCTGTTTAACTTTATTCATCAGTAATACATTACGCATATCCATACTTTTCAGTATATTGCTTGGTCCTCTGATTTTCTGTCTCATGAGTGCGTACCTACACAGCAGAAAATCATCCTTAGGTAGTCTTTTAGCCTATTTAGCATTTGAGAAGTTCTAAATCGAAATCTCAATCTCGGCGTGGAAGCTTATTGACAGGCTGATTTCGCCCAAGGGCATGGGTAAGTAGCAATAAGGATTAGAAATCTCCCCCTATATTTAGTTGCTTCCCAAGTTTCTACCTGATTCGCAGGAACGCTAATGGACCTAACCGGCGTGTACTTTCCCATCGCTCCTAGTACGAGTTGTAGTTTTTTCTTTCGCAACATCACAAAGAAAGACATAATTTCGGTTTACAGACATCGATTTACCACAACAACTCTCGGATATCTAGAATAAGATAATAGCAAAAACAACAGCAGCAACAGAGTGCTAGCTTTCAAACCCCTTTTGACCATCCTTTCACCTCCTCGCTTCGGCACACCTTACCAGACACCAGAGATGAATGTCCACATTTTGGTACCTTCACATTCGTCCACGCATTTGCGGATATTCACCGGCAGCCATTTTCAGTCTATGCAAACACCAAACACATATACAAGTTCATATATCTAGCGAATTCACAAAATCCGTCACCCATTTTCTGACGTAATTTTCTGAATCGAAGATCTCACGTAGGATAAAATAAGAGAGAAGGGAGGAAATGTCAAATTTTTGTTTGAATTTTCTCGCGTGGGCCACGCAGATGACTATGATTACTAAATGGGATAGATCACAGTGTGAGGTGTCGATTGGCGTAAATGTCTCTTTTAAAAAGATAACGCATTATTTCCGTCTGCGCACTTGTTAGATCGGCTGCGTTAGGAAATATCCGTAGCGATTGGAGCGGTTCTCGGTGAGAAATTTTACTTTTTCTCTTCTGTCGGAAAAATTGCTTTTTTTTAATTTTGGGGATAACTTGTGAGCAATTTTAACTGTCAGTTATTAAAATCGAAGTATATATGGTAAAAGAAAATCTGAAAGGATAATGTATGACTGCACGGAATAAATAAGATGCAGGCTTTGCATCTATGCTAAATCGCGAGTAAGTTGAATTGTTCACTTAGGTTACAGAATGAGATATCAAACTCAAACAGTAGTGGGCTTATATTAAAAAAATTGTGCTTGCCTTTTTATTAGTTATGAATACCTGTTAGTTTTGGACAAGCGAAAAATAATTGGATGGTTTTCTAGCCCATGGCAAATTTCACTTTTAGCGAATCACTTTCTTCTCTTCATAGCGTATCAAACTAGAAAAATATCCTGGATCCGATAAACGCAATGTCGTCCAGTTGTAGGTAGGTCAGCGACTAAAGATTAGTTTCTTCGCAGTAGCGAAAAGATACGTTGAATGGAAAAAATGAAATTTTAAACTAAATGTTTGCAACAGCCAGTGCATTTAGAAATTGTTCACTTAAATATTTTCTTATTTTCTTCATCCTTTAATTAATTTAAGTGCCATCAAAAAATTGCATTAAGACTTTTAAGGAAAAATGTATAAATGTTTAGGGATTAGATGAATGTAACTAAGGCAAATCAAAATATTCGAATAGTTATGTTTGCTTATTACAAAGTTTTTTGGAAATGGACAAACTCTTCGTCAAAGAGCAGGGCCTTGAATGGTCTATTTAAAAAATCCACAAGCATCTCTCCTGTATTTATGGCAGTAATGTTGTATGGGGCATAATTACACAATAGTCTTCAAACGTTACCGAGTTTTCTTGCAAAACGCACAAATTTTCAGGTTTCTGTTACGTGTGCTCGAAGAAACATAGAGTGCAGTATTTTTTGTAACTTTCTTCCTTTCCTTTAGCACTAGTTGCATTTGTCTTTTGCTGTTGAGGACTGCTTGCGAAATGCGATTCACAAATTCTCATGTCCGCATTGTCCGCAATATAGAAACGGAAGTTGGTGCTTCATCTTATATCCATTCCAAATTCACTTTCCCAATCTTCGCGATCCGTAAAATATGAGTGAAGCTTCCTTGAAACGCGGGCTGAATCCCCGATTCTGTGTCTGGCGATTGTAGCTAATTTTCTAGAAGGCGACACTTTCATAGTAGCTCTGGTAGCTGGCTTCTACGATTATGCTTTTCAGGTAAGTGCATTCCACATGAACAACGGTAAGCTTTCGAGGAACATTCTGAGACGTATCTTATCGAATGTATCTTTGTCTTCAGGGGCTAGATCCAAGTGACAAGGCTTCCTTATACAGAATGGTCGCCGACACGCGGGCTCCCGGAAAAATCGTATTCGTGGACAACAATTTTGATCGTCAGAGTCTTCCTGAGGGCGCCGCTTCCGATGAATTCGCGCTCAGTCCAGTGGGTGAGTGTAGGACTGTTCATGCAGAATACTATGCAATAGTGCATCTCTTAGCTGAATTTGTATGGGTTCAGTCACTTAATAGGAGTAAGTCAACTGGTACGCTGGTGCGCTGGTGCACGCCGAGTTTGCTACCTTTACCACCTAGTGGTTTGATTATATTGAGTATAAATTGTTGAATTTATTATATTCTGCACCCATTGTCGAATTTTCCTGCGCTATTTTGTGTTCTGGAGCTTTGTGCTGTAAAACAGCTGAACAGAACGGAAAATTATCTAAGAAAGACAAAAAATCATTTTCTCTATTTCCGCTCAGTCATTTCTCTTCCACGGTTGTTTATAAGCATGGAATTTACCTTAGCGATCTTGTTTTTTGGCGTCGAGCAAACGCTTCCTTTTAAATTAAGACTTCATAGGATTCTAATGCGAGTTTATGCTCAGGCCACCACATTTATGATACTACGTAAAGTAAAAAGGACGTGCTCAATATGAGGATTACAAATTGCTGCCAGAATAACGAGTGAATTGGGTGTTTCTTTAAAGTAAGCTATGTTTGTCGGACAACGTTCACTGAGGTCAGCGCTTAGAAGTCTGCCTTCAAACTATCACTAATGGAAAGTTTTTAAGCAATTTACACATACATAGGGTCAGAAAGTTATATATCAAAACGAGGTCTTGGAAATAATGCGCTTGGATGCAGGTTAAACCAAAATGACCGAAATGTTTACGTAGCAGAAAACGGGTTTTCACAAAATTCCACAAAATGCAGGTAGTTCCTTGCCATAACGCTAATGCAAAGCCAACCTTTAAAAGTTACCCTACCCTTAACCCTAACCTTACCTTCGGTCTAAATAAAAACCCAACCTGAATTCTAATTTCACTGAAATTTAGCACAAAGCCACCTATATTACGGAGTTTTTTCTGCTCCTGTGTCCTACCAAGGGCCATATAAGACCCCCTCCTACACTGTTCGTACATTTGAATCCAGGTTGAGTGCCTTGAAATTGTCTTGCCATTGTTATAGAGTGAGTGTCAGAAAAGTGAGAGGAGTAATGTAGTTTAGGGATGCTTCACTGTACCGTGAGTCGGCATCGTATCCTATATGGGACGGTGGTAGTCCTTATAGCTTCCAATGGACGATCCATTCCATCTCTCTTATGGGCAAGCATCTCCATACTGTCTATGTCACCGGTGCACGAGACCTAAATAGGCGACGCATGGCCATCTTGCAAGCCATAGTGGGGTCAAATGCTTGAATTCTTAAACACTGACATGCCTTTTGTAGTTAGTGTTAGGTAGAAGCTTTGCATCATATCAGCCATTGCGTCTGCTGAACAATGCCGACAAAGACAAGGGAAAATTGAGGGGTCATTTCTGACTCATTAGCCATTATCAGCCAGTCATATCCACCCCCAGGTGCTGCCCCATCTGAGGCTTGAACCCACGACCTACTGATCATAGGTCAAATGCTCTAACTATTTATTTTCTCCGGTACTACTACTAGTCGCTGTGTGGCTGCTGTTGGGCTCTAAAACGAGTCCCATGGCAGAGAGGCAGGAGTGAGTTCCGTTAACAATCGGTGCGAGTTTATCAACGAATGTCAATCTTTGCGATCTCGACTGGTAAGACAAGGGATGTGTGGCTGAATGGTAAGTGTGTTTAACTTCTGATCAGCAGGTCGCGGGTTCAATTTTCGGTTGGGGCACAATTTGGCGTAGGATATGTCTAGGTGATGACGGTCAATGAGCCAGAAATGGTCATTTCAATCTCCCTAGTCTTTATCGGCATTGTTAGTCTGCCTCTAATACTACTATCCATTGTGCAGCTGCTGGCGGGGCTGGAGAACGAGTCCCAAGGCAGAGCGGAAGGATTGATTTCCGTTAACTATCGGTGAGCTTTCATCAACGATGGCGTCAACTTTTGCTATCGGTCGGTTGGACAATCACTGGTGCATGGGCTAGAGAACAGGCAGTGCACTCGATACGGAGGCATCCTTCCCATGGAAATTCAACGCTTTCCTGACTATTTTAAATCCAATGGGCCTGAAATTTGTACTATAGGCAAAAGATGTGGCTTTGAAGCGTTTGGCTGAGGTTTTTCCTTTGGAGCGGAATTCGGATTGTAATGGTACATTAATAGTGCAGTTTTTATATTATCCATTTCATCTGTGAAAATGGACATCCTTTCATTGAAGCATTGAGGGTCAGTGAACAGATTATATGGGGAGTACAAAGACAGGCTGTTTAGTTGTTCCAGCCACCGCGTCACGTATATCTCTGAACTTCTTGTGCTCTTCCCGTCAAACGAACGTGGTATGCAGAACCCTTTTACTTGAACCAAGATAGCTCCATCTTCTGTAAAACGATCGTCACACTGCACACTATGCTGCAGTTATCATACAACTGTGTATTAGCTCGAACTAGGATATATTCATATAACTCCCCATTCCTTAAACAGGCGTACGTATTTGCGCGCCGGTACGACCTGAAAATACCATGCAGGTGTGTGTGTGGGTGTTTTTAGAAATATATTATAAATGGCAGTGTATTCGCGACCTACTTAACCAGAAGGCAGAAGGTGGGTAAAATATGAGAGGTAGATAACTGTTGCCTTTGTCTCCCCAGTCAGTAAAGAGAGCAGGCGCAGCTGAAAACACACTGGAGGCCTTAACAGTCCACGGGTTGGTGTTTGTTAACTTGCCAACACCAACAACAGCCCTCCCCGAAGCTACTTTTGTTATTTACAAACGCCTAGCCGCTCTCACCCCCACTACCAAGACAGACAGACTGCCTGACAGGCTACTTATGTCTGCGAAGGGACCACCTATATGCACAAAGATAACTGATATACCGTGGGTGTGCGTGCCGTTCTTTTGCGTAGGTGAGTGTAGTAGTTCTTTTTGATGACTGTTTTGCCAACGTCTGGCTTGGACATGATTTCCCTGTTATTGCGCTTCGACTGTTTGCACGAATGTTTGTGCACGCGTAAGTGGAGTCCAACAGACGGGTCAATGTATTAACTACGCAACAGTTATTAAATCTTGACAGACGCGGGAAAAAAGCGTTATCCGATGCGTCTGTGACGAACTCTTGGTAGTTGGGGGGAGAGTAAGGAAACACATGTGGGCAGAATGTAGTCCAAGTGTACTGACGGTAAGTAGGAAAGTGCGTGAAGCCATCTTTGAAGCTGGACAGACTCCCAAAAGATCAGCCCCGTTTTACTTGGGCCGAGCTTTTCAAGTGGGGTAAAAATACTTGACCCACCCCGCGGTCACCTTCTGACAGCAAAAACGGTTATTCAGAGGCCCCATATGATTGACTTTAAAACTGCGTTTCAAAGCGGTAAGTAAAAATGTGTCGGTCATCATTCGGTTAAGCACAAATAGACAAATAATTTTCCTTTTGCTTTATCGTGGATCACGTTTTTTCTTCTGAGAAAAAATCAGTGCCTTAAACTGAACCTCGCTTTGAAGCTAGTTACAAGCAAGAAAACATTGCGAATTGGATGAAAAAGTCTTCTTCGAACCTAGATAGGTGTGGTAACATAAAACACTGGAGGTACATTTATTGGCACGTTGGTGCTATGGTACGTGAATCCTCCACAGTCACAGCAAGCTGCTACCAAGTAAACAAATAGGCATTAGGATGTATTTAGCACAGGCAATCGCGGTTTAATGTCAGACTTACGGTTAAATATCGTTTGATAATTCAATCGAAAAAATGTACACAACTGAAGCGTTGGACCTTCTTGATGAGGCTTCTTTCGAAACATCTGTTGCGCAGCTAAAGTAGCATTTCTACCACAATATAAAGACCTTAAACGCTTTACAGTCCATCTTCTACCGGTGTCTTCCTACCAAAATTTAATGATATTTTTATGGTCATCGCATTGTGTTCTTATAAATAATGAAATATTACGCATTTTGCAGCTGTAATGAGCAAAAACGAGCTTACAAAAATAGAGTGTATAAAATCCAGGCAAAAACATGTATGATGCCGTGTCTGCTCGTGCCCCTGGAAGGCGACTGCACGTTTTACTAGTTCCCGACAAGTCCTCTGTTCTGGAGCTTCATATGCTCGTTCAGTGAGCTTTCAGGTTGGCTGCCTTTGCTCTGTTCAATTCGGATGTGATCACTAGAGTTCCCTGTGAGCTCTTAGACCTTTATTGTAAACTATCCTAACCTGCCTATTTTTAATTTTTTTACTACTTTCCGGAGTGATTCTTGCATGCAATTTAGCGAAAGAATTTATCTTAAAATTGTTAAGTTACACGAAAACACAGCCAACTACGAAACGACTTGACCTTGTAAAATTGACTTTTGTTTGATTAGAAAAGGTCCAAAACAAAAGAATCCATTTTCATTTAACTAGTCTTCCAGATATAACACAAAAAAGACTAAATATATTCTTAAACCTAAATTTAGTCAGGTTCTAAATGTACTCTCACAGTCTGACAAACGATCCACAGGGAGCAAATGATGTATAAACGTTTCGGAGGGTTTTTATATATAAGTTCAATAAGCAAACCGGAAACAATATTCCCTGAGCAACAGGACTGATGGTAGGACTGGAGGGTCGAAAGACGATGGTAGACCAAGAATCCTGAGGAAGAAGTTTTCGACAGCAGTATTACTCATAAAGTTCTTTTAACACTCTAAGAATGCCTAATTAAAAGAGCCCACAAACCAAAATATAGTGTAACAAAGTTAAACAGCTGAAAGTCCAAGTTAGTCGTTACAAACTGGTAGACAACAGATGCTGAAAGTACGAATCAATATTCCAAACCCAAGCCTTAAAGCCTAACCTTAACCAAAAGCCCAAACCCTAAAAGCTCATCCCAAGCATTAACGCTAAACCCTAACCCTAAACCCTATCCATAACCCTACCTAAACTCTAACAATAAACCCTAAATATAAGCTCCAACCCTTATTACTAACCCTAACTCAATCACACAATTTAAACTTAACAACTAAAATAATTCCTAATACTGATATTAGCCTTAAAACCCAAATCCTTACCTCAAACCCTAACCCAAACTTAACCTACTACATAGATACAACTCTAACCGTAAACTGCCCACCCAAATCCCATAAAATGACTATCTTACCGTTATAAAATTATTGAAATTACATATTACCTCCTGGCCAATTTTTGCCTTTATGGAATGCGCATGCGCAGGCTGAACTCATTAAAATCAACGAGAAATGACCCAGTCTGAGCCACTTAAGTTTGAAATCCAAACAAATTCTCAAGTGCTTTTGAAAATCACTCGGGCAGATCTGGCGGTCGAAAACTTCAAGTCCGCTCCTCGCGCAGTTTCAACTTTCTGTGCAACTTTGTCAAATAGGTCTAATTTATATCGGAACCTTCTAGGAGTTTAGGAACTCAGGGAAGATCGAAAACTTGATGGCGCCATATGAGTCATGAACAAACTGGTCCGCACAAATTCCGTCCGGAAACGGGGCACTGAGGGTGTGAATTCAGGGTGAAAACAGGAAAGATTTCCGGTGAAAACAGCAGCTTTATTTTAAATGGATTCATTGAATAGAGCTAGTTATTTTGAAAACTTAAATAGGCCCTTTCATACGCCATCAGAATAAAGGAGCATTCACCACAAAAAACCATGTTTCCACAGATGATCACAAAATGTCCATCCAACGCTCTCCAACTGAGTATTCATGCGAATACGTCTGATGCCTCTAGGTACACTGTAGAAGCCATTTTCTTTTACTTAAAAACAGGTCGTTTTTCGGTCCATGTGGTGTTTCTATGAGGGCTTTTCAGGCAAATATACAATTGGTGGTCAACTTGTGTTTTCGGGGCAGCAACTGGACAATAGCACAATCTCTGAATATGATGTTAGCTTCATTAAGGTGTATTTATGGCTATGCTTTACTGTTTTAGAGATGTAAACTGGAAAGTTGGTTAGGGTTGAAGTAAGCATGAAGCTATAATTTCAGAGTAAACTTCTCTTTTATTACAATTACTTTGTTTGCCGCGTTAGAGTGGAAGAACATTTTGCCGCAAAAACGCTTCCACTTCCCCAGTTTTGCCTCTTCAACGGTCCAGTCCAACTTTTTCAAAATTTGATGGAAGTTTTTGGAAAGCGCTCAAGTATTGCAATTGACCTGACACTGAGAACTGGCAGTTGGATATAACACATCTGTTTTCTAATTAAATTCAAAAAGGAAGTCACTATAAGCAGAACCCCCCAACCTAGATTGGAGGATAAGTTTCTACATTTAGAAGGATTTTAAAAGATGCACTATTATTCACGCTTTTGTGGCATTCATTTGTAAGAAATCCGTGGAATTCGGAGGAGTATGCAGAGTAATTGTGTAAGCATTTTTTAAGAACGTCCGGTTGATATTCTCCACTTATCGTAAGATCAGAGTCTGCAGTATATACAGAAAACAATTGCTTGGGAGAAGGACGGCGCAAGGAAACACGCCGTTTCTTGAAAGAGAGATAGAGAAAGAAATTTTCGCTAACGAACTTTGTGTAAATGGAACGCAAAAAGACAAGAAAGCTGCAAAACCATTCTTCCGAGGACCTTCATTTGAATACCTTGTAGACAACCCTTGAAAAAAATTGCTTCCAAGATATCTCTTAGTTTTCACAGGAATTGCAAAATAGACCTGTGAACGATTTACTCTGCGTCCTCAAAGCTGCTCCACAATTGTTTTTGAAAGAAGGCATTTATAAGCAAGTATAGTGGTTCATTTGAATAAATATAAGTTTTCTGAAATCCTGAGCAGTTTCGAAAGATAACCAAGACTAGATAAAATCGTTTAATGATGGAACATTTATTTACATTTTTCTTATCCTTAGCCTAGTTCTAATTGCTCTACAAACACTCTACGGGCCGCGAACCTTGTCTAAGTTGGCAAGGACGCAATATGCAACCCCACACAGAGAACAAATGATAGGTCAGCGAGAAATACAGGACTGGTGGTAATGTGGGTTTTATAGGTGGGGCTAAATGAAGGAATGGAGAGTGCCAATCTATCCCAAACCCTATCAATTGCATTAGTGAGGGTCAGTATTCGTTGCTGGGTTAGTAGAATGGCAGAATAGTTTGTTTCCCTGACACGAGTGTGGCTTGCGAGAGCCGGTGACTTTACGTCACGCCGATCACTATGCGCAATATCATTCCTAGCTAACCTGACCCACTATTTTACGGACCATCGACCGGAACAAGAATGAGGCTGGCTCTGTGCGATCTTTCATTATCACAGTAAAACTGACACGTTTTGAAACTATCGCGGCATCACAATGGTTGCCGTTTGGAAAGTTACCCTTTGACCCGATAATTCGATCCTTATAGGGCCAAATAAGTATTTTGTGATCCTACTAACCCGGCAACTAATGCATACAATGGATAGAAGTAGGGTTAGGTTGGCACGTAATACGGTAGCGTATTACATGCTGACCTATCCTTTGCTCCATTAATGGGGTCGCATATTGCGTTCTTGCCTCTATATGTTCTAGCTTCAATTGAATTAGTCAAAAAGTTGCGATACGTTGCATTTGGACATATAATTCCGTATATTTTACAGTAACCTGACAAAATAAAGTGTAAGCTGATCTCTGGTAATCTCGTTTGTTGCAGCTGGAGGTAAAAGGCTCGCTGTTCAGGACTACAGCTTGAGACGAGGACTCAGCGCCAGTGCAGCTGTCCTCACTAACATGGAGTCGGTCTATATCAGCCCTGGTGCCGAGAGCGTCATGGAGGCCTCAGACTACCCGGAACTTGTTTCAAGGTCCACAATAACCTTTAATCATCCTCATATGGCCTCCTATCATCGCGAAGGCTCAAATATTCAAAACTTTGTTAATCCTGATACAGGCCAGACCATGGTGTTTGGTACAATTGTGGGCCCGAATGCGGCCACTCAAACCGTGCGGTACGGCGCTGCTGCGGCAGCCGCCACAGCTGCTGCGTCTTCGGGCTATGCGAGTCCACCTCAGCGAACCATGGGAGATTATGTGGCTGCAGATGTGGCTACGGACGTTGCCACTTTCCAGCGCCGTTGCGCCAGTCTTAAACCCCGTCACTATATGAATGCGAATCCTTATCGATATATTCAGCCACCCGGAGCCTACGTGTATGGTTCCGTGATGAGTAACCCGTCAAGAGGTGAGATGCAGCACTTCCGAGGCTTGTCAGAACCGATCCCAGCCAATAACCAAGTAGCCTACTCACCTCACGGAGCCTTCTTCTGTCCTCCCGAGGATGCCCACACTTATCACGATATCGACATATTCGCGGCTACGCTCCAGCGGCAGCGCAGGTTGGGGGGTCATCCACTCGAACAGGTGGCTGAAGTTGCTCCCACCAACTTCCAACCCTCCAGCCCCTATGGACAGCTCCGACAGCTTCCCCTTGTTCCCCAGCCAGTATCAGGGAGTCGATATGCCACCCTCGCCACCCGAGCGGCCCCAGACGACGAGGTGCAAGCGCGTATGGCGTCGATGACCTTAAAGCGACCTTTGGTTCAGCACGAATCCATTCAGCAACATCGAAAGCAACAAAAACAAGGGGCAAGCCAACAAGCCTCAGTTACCGATTTGGACACTAGTGCCAGCGAGCAGACTACTAACTTTAATGTCGAAAGAGAAACAACGAGGTCTTCTAACTCGCTGGCAGATGCTTACATGGATGCCGATGCCGTGGACTCCACCACCGACCCAAAGGCCAAGCTATTAAACTCAACGGAAGAGAGCTTTTCCAATGACCGAACACTCACCCCAAGGCGACCTCGGAGTGGGGGTGTGGCCGGAGGTCCGACGTCGCCGGAAGAGGGTGGCGTGCCTGCTGTTAGCGCCAACGAAGTCTCATCCGGCTTCGCCACTCTAAAGGCATTCACGAGTAAAAACTCCCAAAACCAAACATATGCCGTTCACGCCTACCACGAAGCTAGTTTTGTCTGACCTAACCTCAAAGATCTATTCCCCCTTTTATTCTGTTTCACCCCTTCAACAAGTGGAATTCGAATCTGTATTTTATCTGTGGTTGGATTTGCTTTTCACCTCGCCTTTTACCAGTTAAGCCTCATACCATCCTCGTTTTCTCTACTTATGTTTTGATCCGGAAGTTTGCACCAAATTTCTACCTGGTTTTACCTGAATTTCATTTTGCGTTTATATATTATTATTGAATCTTTAGAATTAATCTAGCCCGATAAGCAGACAAATACAATAACTAGGTAATGTGGATGATTTGTCCAATAGTGCGGGCGTTATAAAAGTAATTCAGGTGAATGTGAATGCACTAGCCAGTCGCTGTCGGTGAAAGCGAAATCCAAATGGCACAAACTAATGCACAGGGCCCACCTGCAAACTGAAGTATTTATTCTAATGGATACGCTACATATTTGGAAATTCATTTGAACCACCTGTGAAAAACTCGGTGGTCTCGTTGGGATTGGAATCTATGCCAGCAAGGGGAAGCCTTTAATGCAGCACAAATAACATCTGCCCAAATTCCCAACTACTATTGGGCAATAGGTGGAGGTATTAAAATATGAACTGCAGCGGATGGCCTCATCACAATTGTAAGAAGGCACATGAGAATGGGATACTATCCCCCAGTGATACAAGTGGTCTTGCGGTGAATTCCAGGAAAGTTACCTCTTACCCTATTCTAATGCTACCATTAACACTAACGCAAACCTTAGCCGTAAACCTACCACTGAGTCTGGCCATAATACTGACCTCACCCTTAGCCCTCACCTCAAAATTTACCTAAACCTTATCCTCGAACCTAACCTTATCCCTGACCATAACCTTAATACTTATCTCCCTGAAATTTAGTCCGTGGCCATCTGTATTATCCTGGGGTTTCCTATTTTTGTGTCTTCATTGAAAACGTTCTAGCTGCTATCCTAGCAGATAATCGCAAACAGGGCATGCAAATAAAGAAGGGAAACATATTAAACAAAACACTAATTTAAGAAGATCTGTATAATTTGGCTGAATGCACATTGATTTGCATTTTGGCAGTAGTCTTTGCGAACTCTGACCGGTTGGAAGGTAGTCGATGTTGAATCCTCCTTTAAAAATGAACAAGCATGGTGAGTGTTGGCAGACAAAAAGTGTCCTACCTAATAAGCGAAGAAGGGAGCGAAAGCCATAAGCAAACTTTTGTATGGTCATTGAATTGAAATTTTCTTCTGATGGATCTAGAGTCGGTGATCCAATGGTACCTTTAATAAAACTTGCTCTTCAGATCGAGTAAGCGTAAGCATCGTATCAGCATATATCAGTAAATACTGGAGTAAAGATCGAATTATAACTGAACTTAGCACAAATACCGCATAAAAAATGAATTTATTTAACAGCTCAGATGTCCGCTTTACAAGGTAAATGTTTTATGTTTGCGAAACAGGAAATAGTCGAACATCGAAAATGAGAAAGGAATGACAATGCGCAGCAGTTCTATATGCGATATTGAGCAAATCCAAGAGGTTAGGAAGAAAAAAAACTTCAGTTGCGTTAGCTTTTCGAACTGAGCGGCTTTTTTCACATCTACTCATGTGCAAAACTTACTATATTATAGAAAATTGACTACTTTTTCCTATGAAGTGACCTCTATTCTATGCTCTTCGTCCTACCTGACAACACTTCCATGGATTATAACAGTCCGTGCGTTCTTGAAGGAAAGTGATTAGTTGCGTCAATTTTCCGGCTCAATAATTTGAATTTGGAACGAGGTGCGCTTCACATGTTTTTATTGAATTATTGCGGTTGAAATTTATCTTTGTTGAGAGATTTTAATCCTGATAACTATAATCTTTTGCATGCTATTTATTTAGATCGATCGTAGCGCACTTACCTCATTTTAAAATATTTTACCTTGAAAACTGCATATGTTCTGATGAATACCGTTAAAAGATGCCATTCCGAAAACAAGAACAAGTGTTCTCAATAAAACCGGAGAATAATTAAAAAGAGTTAAATATTAATCGTGTCAGTCCAAAAAGATGAACGCCAGAAGCGAATACATGATATAAAAATTAGTTTTTATTGTTTCTTGCCAGAAGCCAAGAGGTATGGGACTATATAGTTGCACAGAAATATCTAAAATAGTAAATATAATTAAAAGTAATCCTAAGTTTTACAATAACAGCAGATAGATGCCATCAAAAATCACATTGGATATATTCCTGGTTATTTAGGAGTTATTCACTTTCCGATCAAGATGCAGATGTTGGTAAGAGCGTAATGTGACCCAAGTGACGGACTAAAGGAATGGTCAGAGAGTACTAGAGGACTGGTGGTAATTTGGGTTTTATGGGTCGGGGCTAAATGAAGGAAAGGAGAGCGCCAATCTTTCCCTAACCCTATCAATTGTGTTCATTAGGGTCAGCATTAGTTGCCAGGTTATGAGGTTTGCACATGAGTTGTTTGCCCCGACACGTGCGGCTTGTGAGATCCGGTGAGTTTACCACACGCCGAGAGAGTACAAGAGGACTGGTGGTAATGTGGGTTTTATAGGTGGGGTTAAATGAAGGAATGGAGAGTGCCAATCTATCCCAAACCCTATCAATTGCATTAGTGAGGGTCAGTATTCGTTGCTGGGTTAGTAGAATGGCAGAATAGTTTGTTTCCCTGACACGAGTGTGGCTTGCGAGAGCCGGTGACTTTACGTCACACCGATCACTATGCGCAATATCATTCCTAGCTAACCTGACCCGCTATTTTACGGACCATCGACCGGAACAAGAATGAAGCCGGCTCTGCGCGATCTTTCATTATCACAGTAAAACTGACACGTTTTGAAACTATCGCGGCATCACAATGGTTGCCGTTGGGAAAGTTACCCTTAGACCCGATAATTCGATCCTTATAGGGCCAAATAAGTATTTTGTGATCCTACTAACCCGGTAACTAATGCTTAGTTTAACGGACACAATGGAGAGAATTAGGGTTAGGTTGGCATGTAATACGGTAGCGTATTACATGCCGACCTATCCTTTGCTCCATAAATGGGGTTGCATATTGCGTTCTTGCCTAATTGCCTGAGAGGTCTAAGGAATAAATTTTGCTGACTAGAATTGAAGGTCAACGACAGCATTCGTAACGTTATATCATGCATTTGGCTTGTGTGAATGTCGCATTGTCTGTGAACATGTGCATCTATGGGGGTTAAGATAAACGGCTTTCACGTTTTTATAACGAAAAGTTTAGGTATTTTCGTTAAAGCAATCCAGCGTTCTGGTCTCTTCTGTCCTTAAGGTTTTTCTTAATAACTTTACTCGAGTAATTCTAAAAGGGTAATGCCAACAAAATGCGGATGCTATAAGTGTCAAGCGTGAGAAAATTAGAGAAGACACGCTTGTACGACTTTGCCGTTCAGACGGGGTGATTACTGCATTTTGGTTTCTACCATCTAATAAGATTTTTTTCTTCTTGCAAAACTGGAGACCGTCTTTTTGGAGTAAATCGTCATTCAGGTTCAACAAATAACTGACAATATTCAGAGTAAATATCTGGTTTCATGTGTGAGCATTGTAGTTTTCTTGAGAGAGGTGACAGTTGGTGGCACACTTTTCATGCCAATAACAAGCACCCCTAACTTTACGTGCTTAAAATGGCTTATGTATAGCTCAGAGCACAGTAAACGGTGTACTTTAGGAGTAACTTCTAGTTGATCGCATTTCACGTGTTTCATGAATCCATGTATTGATTATATTCTAAGTCTTAACCTTGCAACGATGTCGTTACCGTACCGGAGCATTTTACTAAATCACTGGGCAAGAACATGGTATTCGACCCCACTTAGAAACAAAGGATGGTTCAAGGTGTAATGCGCAACCGTATTACATGTAAACCCAACCCTAATTCTTTGCACCGTATTAGTTAGGATAAGCATTTGTTGCAGATTAGTAAAACCCCTATTACCACTGGTCACGTATTACTCGCTGACCTATCCTTTCTTCCCTGAATGAGGCTGCACGTTGCCGTCTTGCCGACGATTTGAATTAATCTAGGTTACCTGGACATTAAAGTTGTCTAACGAAAAAATTCAAAGAGATTATATTTTTAAAAAAATGCATGAACACATGGAGCTTAAAAAGACTACGCAGTTTTACAGCATCGTTGACCTACTCTGTTTAAGAGCACACACCATGATTTCCTCTAGTAAAACCCCCTCGAAGTTCAGCATAATAAAACTAAACAAAGTAACCCTCAAGGGTGAAGGCAGAGCAGTTCCCCGAACATGCCTGCTAGAATACAATTGCCTTTCGTAAGGTGGCACTTTTGGAAATTCTGATCAACAATGATCGGCATGTGGCAGTCCACCTCACATTACTCAATCCTAAGATAGCAGCTCGAAGTAAAGCGACCAGAAGTGCCCTATCTATGCTCGCCACTTAAACATTTGACTGAAAGTTCCCGTATACTCACAACTGCTAGTATTAAGCGACCTAAACGTGCATTTTATTTGAACGCATGCGCCGGATTTTTCGAATGTGCTCGTGACAGAAACGGATTCCCTTAAATTGGTAGTCGACTGTACAAAACCCCTTTTTCACCCACTCCTAAATGATATATCTGTCAAAGTCTAGCTAGTCTCATACCGTCTGCAAGTAAGGTAACTTACTCTATGCTTCTTTGTTCCCTCGATGTCCCTGTGGCAAATAAAATGGTACATGAAAAACTACTCATGCTGAGTGGCCTACATTCACCATTGCGACCGGTCTAATGTCAGACGAGGTCAATTGTATATTCAGAGATTATCGGGTACAACCAGTGTCCGAGGGAGAATGGTTTTTATGATAGTCATGTGAAGTTGACAATTTTTCTTGTAGAACGCACATCTACAGTACAGTTACTAGGTAGATGAAATCAACATCTGCCCCAATGGTTTTTCAAATCGGAAAGGAAACTCTACCGTGCAGTTTGGCATACTTTTAGACAGCTGAGGATCTATTGATGAAAGGCTTACTTTTCGAATCCTCATCTGCACCCATGTAACCTAAACGCTCTATTACTTGAGGACAGCTTTTTAGAGAGGACTAAAAGAGACCGATGAGAAAAACTAAATACACTCAAACATTTGAATGTGTCATAATGTCTCAAAGCCCACTAGTTCTTATCAACTTGGTGCAATTGACACAAATTACTTAATCCTTTGGAATCCCTTCTCCCTGCTGTCCTTCCTACGCACGTGTATCTTATCAGTTAATTATGCCCTTCATTCTGAAGGGCTCTTGGGACTGTTCATTGAATACTGCAAATGGCCCCAAGTCGTAATATTCCTATCCTCCTTTCTTCACGATATGCACGGATCGGTGACAGTTTAAAGGGGAAGTGGAAAATTTGGACATTCATCAGCGATGTCGTTTAAGATGCGGTAGTTACACCGTCGAACCCTATGATGTCCGCTGTTGGCCTCACAGTATGCTTGTGCAGGAACGGTGATTTTAACTTGATTTAGTTACTATGTCAAAGTGGACACGCACGCAGGACTGGAGGCCCCAGAATCGGCGTCACGTGTTGTCTTCAATGCACCAGGTCACTTTCCGAGCCGGGCACCCGTCTAGTGCCGACTATTGGGCACCTCTGACTGATTGAATTAAACGGACCGTTGGCCTGTACCACACACGGCTGTGCCTCCTTCAAAGCACACTAAGCTTTCACATAAAGATGTACACATCTTCCAATTAATACTCCGCTCAATATGCATTGCAAAAGATTGCTATGCTTTGTATACTCACCAGCAGATGAAGACCAGACATCATGCCCCAGTAGCAGATAATTACAGCCACGCAGGGTAGGTATACTAAGACCAGTAATGCGCATTATGCGAAAATTGCCAATTCGTCGACACCGAAGCAACTACTTTCGCTCTATTTAAAAGAAATTGACTAGGATTGATGCACTTGGAAAGAGGTTTGCTGGTCAAACTTCGCTGCGCAAGATATTCCAAGCAACCAAAGTGCCCATATCGGTAAAAGGGGTGTCTACTTCTTACGGCGTGCCAAACATGCATCGATAATGAGGAGAAAGGAGGTATACGTTTAAGTTGTGGCCCTCCTTCAAGCTTAAGGAGACCGAGATTCTGGAGAGCTGCCTGAATTACAGCCGTTAGCCTCGTGAGAAACGCCGCATCCAATGATGGCAGTGATGTCAATGATGGCAGTGACAAGGAACTGATTGTCGAAAACAAAATAATACCTAATCTTCAGCTTTTGTATCCTTTTTCCCCCACTTCAATGATGATTCCTTTTAGGCTTTTAATCTCTTGATCGTGTCTTCTTATCTCATTTGAATATTACCCATCCTACTGACTGCTCCTTCTTCTTTACTCCGGAATTGGTTATTTTTCTGGCTTTTATTCTTCCCTCCGTGTAGTTCGCTGTTCTTCCGACTTTTGTACTCAGTCAGTCGCTGTCATTCGTTCGATGGCCACTGTCCTGCATCTTTACCTTATTTTTATTTCCCTTGAGCCCTCCAGTGCTTTAATTTGACATCAATATTCATGAGGAATCTTGTGGAAAAGCACCAATTAAGGGTCCGCTGTTTCGGCTGCAGAAGCCTGAGTAGCTTCTGAGCTTTGATAGCAATTCGGAAACAACTTAGTTGTTGCTTAACTGACACTTGTGCAGGTTCCGTTCTACAATCATTTTCGGTCATTTTTGCGGTCTACGTAAACATGCTTATCTACCTCGGTTTGTCATTACCCATCACTCAACCTAACGCCAATACCCTAACTCCGCTACTCGTTCATCCTTCTTTCTCACATCAGCAGTCGTCTTGGTTTAGTGGAAAATCATAACCATACTGTTCTGTGTATAAGTACTAAGTGAGTCCCTATTCAGATCTGTCGTGCCTAGCGATTTGAATAAGTTTCTAGGTCACAGCAGTCGTCCACTGCATGACTGAATGTCACTCGAAAGCAGATACATAGATGTTGTCTATAATTATGTGTTCAAGCTTGAATCCAAAATGTCAGGTGATTAAACTCCTTATCCGATCGATCGTGTCAACTTCTCAATTAGAGGATAGTACACACCGCCCTCGACTTTCCAAATTCTCTAGGGCTGGAGCACACTTTTAAAGACACGGACTGTGTGAGCACAAAGAATTCGATACTTATAGAGCATGAAGATACAATCAAGAATGGAGAAGAAGAAGAAGAAGAAGAAGAAGAAGAAGAAGAAGAAGAAGAAGAAGAAGAAGAAGAAGAAGAAGAAGAAGAAGAAGAAGCAGGACGATACCAACCAGCTGGCCTTCCTTTATGTCCTTTTCCGTCACGAAGTTTGTAGTTGCCCAAAAAGCAATGCATGGGGAAGCAGCAAGTGCGATGCAAATACTGAGCAACCGAAAGTTCAACCGTTCATTCCGACGAGGTCCACCATTTGCTCCAGAGCGTGGTGGTGCGGGAACAGTGACTTGCGCGTGGATAAGTTTTAAGTGATAATAGACTTGCGCTACGGCTACCGCACTCTCTCTCTTCCCTCACCCGCCTGTGCCCGGTGCCATGACAGAATCAAGAAAATCGCAGGCGGGGTCGCAGGTGGCTGGAGCGGCGTGAGCCTGTACCCACGCGTGCCACCAAATTCATATCGGTACTCGAACTCGCAAACAGAGCAACTTTGGCATTGTGTTAATAAGCTTTAGGCTTTGATAGAATTCTGGTAACGCACAGCTGGTATTACTAAGGCGTCATCGAAAGGATGAAACAAAATCGTGAAAAGGAAGCAGTTATAAGCGGATAAAAAAATTAATCAAATTTTAAAAGAGACATCTTGTAGACACGGCATCTGAAAATGGAAAAGAACTTGAAAACGTAATTGAATAGCATGAATCACTAGCCACCGAACAACCCAAAATCCTCGCCTTTTCTGATTACGGCCTGAATACGCAACCAAAGACCTAAGGAAATTAATCTTTATCGAAAAGACAAATGCGTGCCTCCATATTCGACATTTCTTATGGGTGCGCAGCCTGAATAACGCATTTCGTACTCTGATCTACCCCCTCCCATTGGTCCATCTCATCTATCACGCGGCCCGTTTAGGAGGCACACCGAGCAACCAACACAGCAGGCATAAACGCAGTTGCTTACGGACGCTCCACCGGTGTGTTGAGATGCACAGCAGCTTACCTGAAGACATGGTTGTTAAATAGCCATATCTTCAACTGGTGCTTAGAGCAAATGGCCACCCGTGCGGCTGCGTCAACCGGGGAATATTTAAACGCCACGAGAGACAAATTCAACCTTCTCCAAATTTAAGCGAGCGTTTCCGTTCGTGAAGAACGTTATGGAAGCTCTCAGCCGCATTCTCATACTACTCGCAACTGAAGTTTCACCAAGACCGGAGGCATTCATCAGGCACCAGTTCATGAGACCGGGAGACCCCTTGTCACGAGATGAAAGGCCTGGAGTCGGTAATCAGATCTGGTGCAGCTGCGGGCAGAGAAACTAGGTCAGAGAGACCGGACGACTAATCTGTGCACAGATCGCCGAGCTGACAGTGGCAATGAGGAAGAACGATGTCATATCCTGTGTCGTGGCTCATTCGACTGGACATGGACACACTTCAAATTCGTGTAGGTTGAAATTCTCGCGTGAATTGACAACCACATGAATCCCAAATTTATCCAATCATGCTTTTCCAGCTCCCAGCCGATTAACGAACGCAGTGACTCCCCTACCACCCCCATATCCAGTGTTGATACTTTGTCTGGGCGGGGTAATTAGCCACGCGAACACAGCGGGCAAGAACTGTTCCTAATGCCAATGTCGATTAGTCAAGTGGCCCCGAAACCCACACGAGTGATGAATTTACGGCAACTGACGATTCGGTTACCAGCGTTCAGCCAATTATAGTACCACGTGCAAGAATCCGCGATGAATGCAGTAGCCACCATTCTTGATAACAATGCCGCGTCATAGAGCGGTATCCTATAAATATGACACTACTTGTGCAAACTCTTAATCTTATCTGATTTGGTCTCGGGTAATGGATTCGAGGGTACATCCACAATGTTTTGTGAATGAAACGTTGTGCAACTGAGTCCGTAACCTTTCTTCCCAACTGCTTTTTACCAGTATGGGTTTGTATTCTGTGAGAGCTTCTCCTGTTATTGATATGAAAACCCTCTAACTGATTCGGTGATCAGGGGTTCTTCCACCGACAGTCAAACTCTTTTAAGGGAGACAGGGGGCCACGAAGCTCTACGTGCAAGAACTTACAGCCGTAGGTAGTCTATAGAATCTGTTCTGTGTTTACCTTTGGGTTTGAGATTATAATTAAACAAATGTGGAAAGCTGAATCTGCAGTTATAGCGTTATACTCTCATTCTTCTAGAGGCGTATCAAGACGGAACAACGCACCTAAGTTGGCACGAACCCAATTGAAGGCGAAGAGAACTGAAAAAAGCATTCTAGTCAACAATTTCGATAAAGTGTGAGTCACCTCATCTCAAGTTACCTGCAGCTTTGTGAGGATATATGTGACTTAACCTCGTGTATGGATGAGAGTGAGCAATGAACGCAGCAAAAAGATATCAATAATTTAACCAAAAGATAAACTTGTGTAAGAAGTATGCAAATGCTAGTAAAATGAACAGAGACGGAGCTGATGATATCGGTATTCTGTAGCGTAAGATTATAATACATGCATCTTAAAATGGTAACCCTGCAAACGAGTCGAATTGCTGTTTCAAGGAAAAAGCTAGTGCCGGATGAAATGCAGGAAATCAGTCAGTAATTGCAGTCGAACAGAGTTCTGGGAAAATTGCTTTTTCAGCGCGTCCATTGTCAGACAAAATTACATAAGAAAGAACTAACTTGCTGGCTGGACTGCATGCTCATCAATAGGAATGAAAACATAGACAAAGCAGTAGCGTGTTCTGCACGAGAATCGACTTATTGTGGCAACTTCGTGTGCAAATTAGTGTTTGTGCTTATATGGTAATGCAGTCGGAAATCAACAGAAACTAGTCAAATATGATATTTCACTTCTGACCCTATCTTCCAACTTCATATTGTTTTTGAGGAATCGGTTGATGAAAGACAATGACAGCTGATTGAATATCTTCCAGATAATTCAATCGGACATTTGGATGGGAACTATCCAAAACAAGCCCACCTCAAGAATTTTGCTTAAAGGAATACCGCAAGAAATCAGAAAACAGCCAGAAAAATACCCGAGGATGTGTATGCTGCTTTTAAAAAGAAAGTACAGCAGAGAGATACTCAAAATACAAATGACCAACGAACCAGTGTGAGAATTTACTGCGGCTCATTCCATCGTCTTAAAGGCCAAACTCGCAACAAAGATTTTATACACTTGCGTGACGTGGCATAGAATTTGAGGAAAATGAATAAAAACGAAATAACTTTACAACCCCAAGTGGGCGGAGAAACTATCATCACATCCGATGGATACCAGAAAAATAAAGCGCAGTCAATTTTTTCAATCTATTTTTGCAGGCGGACCATTATCAACAATAATTCAAACTTGATTTAAAAGCATGCTTGTGTTTATCGAACTGAAAATGCAGGCTCAACAATGCTATTTAAATGCAACTAAAGAGTCAGATTTGGAAGAGATTTGAGCTTTTAAGTTAAGGGAACATTCCGGTAGTTTGGGGTGCACCTCATTTTCACGTTCCACCTTATCACTTCATTGTGCTTAAAACGGGAAACAAACAAATATTGCACCCATTTACAAGAATATGAACAGACAGTGATTGCTTGGCTTAAAAGCGTGCGTTAAAAAGTCATTCTTGACTTTAGTTATTTGCACGAGATGGCTTTCGCCGAAGACGACCATGTTTCAGCTCTTTTTGCGCATAGACATCCACGAGCACTTCGGACACGGGTTTAACCTAGATGAAGATTGCTTTACTCAACTTTTCTCTCTGTGAGGCATTATCTTTAATAGGAATCAGAGTGAAGATCGGGTATTAAGCCTCACTAATAAAACGGGAGCCAAGTTCTCCTGTACTACGGCAATGCTGATAAATTGAGTTTTATGGACGAGTTAAGCATAATCGACGGATGGCTATTTTCGGGAATGGAAACTAAAAAATTATATGCATGTCATGAGCTTTTTTAAATGCACCAACAAGGCATAAAAACACTAGGAGCCAATATGAAATACTAGAAATTAGGAGTTGTAAACGGGCAGTAACAACGAAAACCTAGGGCAATGGCTAGTTATTCCAGGTGAACAGATCCCAGCCGGCGATTAAGAATCACATTGAAGAATAAAGTGTAAAAAATGCATCCTTGAATCCGCCTCCTTTAGTGGCCACAATTGAAGATATAATTGCAGTTGACAACATTGATAACCTAACTTCTACCCCTTAACCTATGTCTAAAGCTTAAACATAACCTAGCCTTAATCCGAACCTCCACCCCTTAACCTTACCTTTAACAGTAGTATAAAGGGGAACGATAATCACAATGGTGGCGGCTGACGGAGGGCTGAAGGGGAATGAGCGAAAGGGAAAGGGATTAAATAAAGTTTGGCTATTTCATATAATTAAAGACTAGGTGTGACCGAAGACCCGCTCATCATCGAAAGCGGTTACCTGTTTTATTGATTTTATTAGCGCCTTCAACACAGTCTACAGAAGGAATCTCTAGAAAGCTATAAAGTTTAATCATCTGTCCGGCGTCAAGTACTCTATTGCTGTCACCTGGCATAAAAAATGTTCCTAAGCATAGTGAACTGAACGATTACTTCAATTTAAAGTTGACTTCTATCAATGTGCCGTCTTCCCACGTACCCTTTTTAGCTAGATGATTTGGTTTGCCCGGGAATAGGCAGTTAGGAAAAAATTTTATCCTACAAAATCCTACGGCAACTTAGTATTATTGGGAAAATTCTAAAATGGGACTGACTACTTCGCATCATAAGAGCACTTCGGGAAGTTTACGGTAAGAAACAGTGCTTCCTTATCGTTTGCGTGTCATCTCAAATGAGTATAGTAGGTTCTGTTGTAGGCAACTGTGCCAGTAGGGTGGCATGCTGCAGACTCCCTGAAAGGCTTCACTGACATCTCCAAAGTGGCCATTCTGTACCATGTGAGCAAGGATTGTACTGTCAACCGTTGACTTTTCGTCTTTTCCCAGTCACATTGGTGGTAATTTTCTTGTTTTATCGTTCGACCAGAGTAATTTGTGTCCACAAGAGCAAATTAAGGATTAAGTATATAAGAATTTTCATGCAGCTACCAGTTTATCATCGTCATCCAAATGAACAACAAACATTGCATTTGGACCTTTGTAGCTCGTGGAAAGCATGGAAAAAGGCTTCATTTGGTCGCAAATTGTCAAGTTTTTTAAGTTCTCTGTATCCTTGAAAGTTTTTGGACATGTATTTTCGCTTATCTATATTGGAGTTTTGTCTTTCCATCTTTTGATAAAATCTGGAGTTCCAATTCTGTTAATAAAACGACGTTGTAAGTTCATGTGTTTGTTTGTTGGTTTGTGTAAAACTTGCAGTTTTTCCTGATGTTATTTCAGATTGTTCCGCCAGGCGCTTCCTTTAGTGTTTATGTCCAAAATTGTATGTAGTTCTCTTTTTGCCTCCAAAGTGAACATAAATTATGGCTGCGCATCGTTTAGCGACTGAAGCGTTGACTCAAATTCGGTTTCTCGGCCGCTATTCAAAAAGTATCGTCTAAATTATGACAACAAAATCCATTCAGTTAAAGTAATCGTTAGCCCTCGGATTTGGGAAGGTTTAAATCTGTATGTCTGCGGGGAAAAATGTGTCAAATGGCTTTCGTAATACGCGAAGGACGTCAGTGTTAGTTTTATCAGTAGGACACATTCACGCGTCAATTAACGAATTCTGGGGAACAAAATTAGAAACCTCACGTTTCTGCCATGTGTTCGTTCTATTACTCCAACGAGGTGCCTGAACAAACCTTACAGTTTAAAAGATTTCAATGAGGGGCATGCAATCGGATGGGAAACGGGTAATCCAAGGCCTCTTATTAAAGAATGTTCATATGGAGAAGACGGTATGCAGCGTGAAAACTTCATCCTAACCTTAAAATTAGCCCTCACCTCAACTGTACCCATTTTCTTAACCCTAATCTTTAATCGAACTCTAACTTTCATCTTAAGCGTGATAATTTTCGTAAGCTCGTTGGCAACCATAATCCTAATATAACATGCAAACCCAGATCAAATAAGTAGACATTTTATACTATTAAAACTGGGGGTTATATATTCAATCGGTGCCCCAGGAGCCGTCCACAGTTTCAAACAGTATCTAGATCATGACGTGTCCTTCGGACAAAAAGCGTACATTTTCTATATCCTTTCCTGCTACTTTCCTCAGTAGTTCAAGTTTGATGCACATTGTTTATGTGAGTTTCCTATAAACCTGTAGATAAAGTACCCAATTCAGTCAACTACGCACTGATGAACTATGATATCAAACCTTACGAAAACAAGGCTTTTTAGTTTTCGTTCATTATGTTCACTCGTTGACGTGTTACAATGGGTCGCGGTAATTGTACAACGCTGCTTGACCTTACACTTGATGTCCGAAATTTCGCTATCATACTATACGTCAAATTGCACATATCCTTCATAGCATGCACTGGAATGTTGAATGAACTGTTCTGGAACCATCTACTCGAGGCATGTGCGATACAATCGGGTTCTGACGCTTGATTCTGGTTTGGTCTGGCAGCTGGAAACTTTTAATTTTTTAGACAGGCCCTAACTAACGTCCTCCTGTGCTCAGTGTTAATTTCCTCGCACCGAATTCCATGTTTGCTCGTCTCGGGTGATGTAAGTTTATTTTTGCATTGTTTTCCTTTTGAAACGTCAAAAATCCCACAGTTGTATTTTCAACCTCTGAAAATGGGTTCGAACTGGAATCTGAAACGTCAGGCGAATGAATTCCCTGTCCTGGTGATCTGGTCTACTTATCGATCTTAAATAATTTCCGCGTGAAGCTCCAAAACTGGAACATTATATCATACTGAGGCCAACAAGAAAATGGTGTCTATTTTGGAAGCTCACGATACTCAATGAGAGGAGGTTGTCAATCAATCGTTGGATTATCTAGCTCATTGGCTCGTAGGAAAGAGCGTATGACCAAAGAACCCCGGCTCCATAAAAGTTGCGTTAGAGCTGGACTATAATACTGTCCGATGCTTTGTAGTCTTTCACGTGCTAGTGAGCGGAAGCAACTTGAAGATGTCTAAGATATTGTTATCAAAAGCATTTAAATACCAGATTATCGAAACTTGCCCTTGGGCATATATGGATAACACTTCTTGCGCATTTATGATTTTGTTGACTAAAGGAGGAAGGAGTTTTGTGTTTGGGTGATTAAACTTGTGTACTTTTAACCGTAATGTTCTCTTAACATCATTTTTGCCAGCCCCAGCACAATAGTCACCGCGAGTATTTCCTTCTGAATTGTAAAGTAAAATATCTTCATTTCTATTCTGTTAGTTACAAGGATAGATGGAGTAAAGTACCCAGAAATGAAGAAAGTTTCCAGAATTATATTTTTCTTAAAAACGTTCTCATTTACTTTCTTTTGACATGGAGTGGTCGTTTTTCTCCTCTGTTCACACTTAAATTTTCTCATATGTACATGCGCTGGTTCATTTCTCTCATTAAATACTCCTATTTACTACCCATTGTTTATTTTAACTACAATAATGAGGCCATTTGCCTACGACGCCAGCGAAATTTTGAGTGAAGAAACTCTGGCACAAATTTTGCGGCTTATTTACGGATGATCATTCATGATGCCGACAGTTGCAGCTTTCGGTTACCATAAATCGTGTGTTATCATCCGGTGTTACCTCTTTTACTTGCCCATTTTTATCCAGGGCAAATGGAGTTCTTTTTGCTGAAAATTGTGAACTGATACTTTCCAATGAAAGTTTATATCTCTGCATACAGAGCGCATCCAACTATTCATGGTTGGCAATTCTGTTGAATTTATCTTTCACGATGATAGAATTAGTGTGTTTTAGCCTCTGCATGATATCTTCTCGGGAGGGGGTGGGTAAGAGAGACAATACTGACATCACAGGCTGTCACGCAGTTGGTGTATTCATCCCTCCTCCCTTTTGTTCTATTCGCGGTTGGTGTCAGCAAAAATGAAGAGCGAGGCCCGCAATACTCAAATGCCACAAATAGATAATGCGAGCATCCGATTCTTGTTGTAGTGTCCACACGGATGTATCTCTTTAGGCGTCTGCTAACCCAGTGCAATGTCAATCCAACAAACCTGACTTTCATCTCACAATATATGACCACTACCGCCGCCAGTAGCAGCACCAATGAGTATACTCATACAGGCCTGCAAAATACTATCACAATTGAGCCTGCTAAGAGAAATGTGAACTCAGTTGCAACACGCGTTTAGGCGTAGCGCTTTCGCATCACGTATAGGACTTTTCAGTCAGTTACAAATCCATCGCACTGAGACCTCCGAACCAGTGCTTGTAACGCCGAAATCCACCCACCACTGACGCCTCCAGCACCTGCAGATAACACATGGATCTAAGCCGTCATATGCGTATCCCTTAAGGCAGGATTCATTGCAAGTTCGTCACGCCAAACCTTCTGGCTACGGATAAAAACTCCTCTACCGACAGTCCTACGAATTTCAGTATCACCAGCGTCCCAAATACAATCAGTACAATAGCCACAGGCCCATACTGCACTTACTGCCACCGTACATTCGCATCATGCATCTGTCAGGTTTCCCACAGGCTCTTATTTCCCCGCACTGAATCCGGTGAGCCGGTGTCAGGAGTTCAAACATACATCCGTCACTCCCATCTCAGCTGCTATCACTGCTCCAGTATACTCGGTCAAAGCACCTGCCTATTCGGCCATATGAGCCTCCATTTAAATCTTAAATGAAAGGCCGCATTCTAACCTCCATGCAGGAAGCCTGATCATCATCATCATATTCAATGAAGTAGAGCGTGCGACGTCCCACTACTCTCACAGCCAACGATTTCTGCTGGCTGCGTTCACTTTACAATTTATATTTTTTTCTTCTTCGGACTAATCCCATTGATCAAACACATTCTTATCCAAAACCAAACCAAACATTTGTCCTCGTATCAGGGAGTTTTTCGCTGTTTGCTGAACCCAGGTTTTATACATATTCTGGTGGTAACATTGTACACGAAAGCCACAAGTTCCTTTATTAGTGCTGGTCTCTTTTGCATATACGGCCTAGGGGCAAATGCCGGGAAAATATTATTAATTTTTGACGGCTTCGCACCGAACGAACCTACAATCTTTAGCCCCAAAGGGAAAACCTTTTGCTGTATTCGAGTGTTCCAGCCCCCTCCACCTGGATAGCATGTATTGCAAAACGGTCGGACTCTAGAGGAGATTTGGCGAAACTTGCGCGAAACCTAACCTGACTTTCAGTCTTATCTTTATTAAAGTTAATGGAAGGCAGGCATTCCGACGTATAGTTTACGGTCAAAGGCGTGCAGCTGTAAATAGGTAACACTTAGGCCTTTCGTGGTTTTGACTCATAGGAATGACTGAGAGTACCACGGAAGTAACTGCATACTACCCATCTAGTGCGGAACTGCAATGCCACTGGAATACCTTTTTCTACCATGAAATCTGTTGAACGAAAGGAAGATCATTGTGAGATCATCCTCCGGCATCCCTGTCCAGCTGAAGATTAGAAAAAATCTATTTATTGTGGCTCTGAGGATGGTGTCGTATTCGACCGTCTTTGGTGTTTAGGACTGCAAATTCAACTGGAGTTCGATTCCTAAGAGCCACAGCTACATTCCTCGGATCCTGTTGCTTCAGTTCATGGTCTAATTCTGGACAGAAAATGTTGGAACTTGTGCTGGACGATATGTGTATATGCAAAGATAGGCAGAAATACAACTTCTCGAAGATACTGTCCGCTAGCATTTTTACACTACACCTCCATATTCATCTTGATATTTGTATATGAACTTTGGAAAACAGAAGTTAATGCTGGCCATGGTTATTTCACTTAACTGCATATGTCTATGTGTAGACGGCGTTTTTATGCAGTAAAACAAATGAAACTCCTGCTATCACAGTACCCGGGCAGCATTACTGCTGTACATTGCAACCTAGGAAAGAAATTTGCTGTTTCTTTAAGAAGAAGGCTTCATGGGGCGCGAATAAGATTCGGGTTCAGTGAAAAAAAGTCTGAAAATATCAGAGGTAAATAAAAGACTAAACAGAAGTATATATGCAGCAGTTACGTCAACAAGGAAATCCATTTGATCATAATCTTGCCCGGTTTCACGTGCCTATGTCCCACCTGATGGGAGCGCATCGGGCGCCTAAGCCACAGTATTATTTAAGAAATATGCCATTCAAACAAGTTTTAGCCCGAAAAAGTAATCACTACTCTCAGGTCACAAACACATATTTCAATATACATTTTTACATAATGCTAAGACCGAGAGCGTCATGGTAACCGATATGCCGTTGTCCATCTTAATGATGCTTTATTTCTACCCAAATAAATTTAAAACATTCGATGGAAAACCCGTCTTAAAAGTTTTTCAACTGAAAATGAGTTCCACGCTTATCACTCTCCAAAGAAGCAGTCAATCTATGAGCAGGAAATACAAATTCCGACGAACGCACTCAAGAAATCATAAATAATATACACGTTAAATTTACAGTTTCTTTTGATGACCAATTATGTATGCATACAACTAGACGAAGTTGCTATAGGCTCACTTCTTGGGCATTCCTTAGCAGATGACTTCATAGGCCAACTGGAGAAATTTCGAAAAACGATCAAATCAATAACCTTCAACATTACATAAATGACATTTCATTACTGACATAACATTGATGAAATCTTTTTAATTGTCACTACAGACGTAGTTGCCCTCGCAAATGCCTTATGCCAAGCACATACATCGAGCATGTTCGCACTTAGGTGGGAAATGACTGGCTGGATCCCTTTCTTGGGCGTCTTTCTAAGCAGGAGACCTATCTGTAGTGTCTGAAGAAGCTGCTAGCAGAGGAAAACCTGATGGGGACAATATGCAAAACTCAGCAGTCTCGTACCCCTATAGCAAAAACTCGATCTAATTCGTTGTTTGACCCAAAGGAATAGCACAAAATTTTTCAGCAGACAACATCAAGGAGGAGCTTAGGAATATCCAGGAACTGCTTGACGGGAATGGGTATCTTGACCGGTTGAGTACAATGAATATTACCGAGCGAGGACGAAAATTCATCACACCGACTGTTGAAAAGAAAACTCTGCTAATCGTCTTTCAAGGGGAAGCTACCAGTGTTTTCCTAATATGACCACTTGATTAAGTTGTCTCACGAAACTTCTTAGCAGAAGGGTTTCGAGTCTTATTCCCTTCCAACCATATTTTACCCGAAGAAGGTAAGGGTAGGTGACCATATCAGACCAATTCAATGTGCACGTACTTCATTACTTGCTTCCCTGAAGCAGCTTGTATTGTTCGCATGAGACGGTGCCTCTCATAAAAAATACGAGACCACCTGCCGGCGTGGCAGGGAAGAGGCGAAATAGGGAGCATATTTTGATGATTCCAGGCATCTTGTGGACACCGAAGAAGCTTTTCGTGTAAGTTACAAGGTCCCGTCGAGCTACTCTAGGCTACTAGGTCAGCGTCCGTTAGCAGTAGCAGAAACAACCGTCATGAGGCTGTGAAAGCCGGTCTTGTGCGCACAGGAGAACCTCGTACAAGCTCTGCGCTTTCCGTGGTTAAAAGTCGACTGACAGCATGCAACTCTCCTTGCACCCTCCAGCTCTATCCCCCACCACACTGCCTCTTATTACCCACCCTGCATGTTCCCACACCCAGCTTTTATTTTAAGATGAGCTTTACTCGATTTCTCGTAGCATACATGTTTTACTCAGTGGTGTTCCCCTGTAAATATATTGAGGTTAAGAGAATTAATCGAAAACCATCCTATGTTCCTCAATTAGTCTTCTGCAATAAGTAAATGTTATTGGCACATGTTATCGATTAAACCTACGTGCAATCCTTTACAATAACACAGCAATTTTCAAAATTTATCCCATTTAATCCATGTATTTAAGTTCAGTTTAGTTTACTGTAGGCATATATAGGCGCATTATTAAACTTACTATTTGTTAAAGTCAAAAGACATATTTAAAAAAAACTCGGGAAATTGGCATGCAGTTCCCCCGAAAGAAAATGAGAATGCTGGAGAAACTCGGTAAAAAAGATACCATTACCTATATGTGGGTTGCTAAGTGTGCAACAGGTAAGATGCAGCCAGTTGTTTCACGGTTGGTACCGATCATCAATATGCCATGTCTTGTGAATTGAGGTATGTACAGAGGACATTTGGCGTACTGATGATCGGTAGCAGCCATGAACAGCTGTCTGCGTCCTGCATGTTGCATGCTTGCTAACCTACCGATGTATTATATGTGGAATATGTCCTTTGACGCAACGTTCGGTATCGCCAGTCGCAAACTGGCGGGCGGACAGAATAGGATCGAGCAAGATCATAATCGCATCACTGAGAGTAACACACTTACTTGACTTTTGTAACATTATCAAATATCAATCATTTCATAATACAAAAGTCCGTTTAAACCTAAGCCTGTTTCAGAAAATGTGGCGCTATAGCTTTGGTCATTAAGTACCAATGAATGCGAGTGATTTTGTACAATGAGATAGCGGAAGAAAATAATGGTCATACATGAGCGTAGAGGAAACACGTACAGTGGTGCGTCAAACAGTAATATATTGTTTTTAAACATACATAGTCTGTCGGAAAGCATACGCATATTATTCACGCAATCAACCCGCAATCAACCAGATGGCTGCCGAACTCCACTATGGGTTACGGTTTTGTTTTAGTGGGAGAACGACCCGAGTTAGCCTGGGCCGCCTACGTGGTTGCTGTCGCCCCCACCGTATGACTTTTTGAGAGGGGGGAGGTGGGAAGTTCGGGAGTCAGACATACCGGGTGTGGAGGCACACACAACACCGGAGACCCTCACCTGGTTTAGCCCGCCGGTCGTGACGGTTGCCCGGGGTGTGGCCGCTGGGAAGAACCCAAATTCGATGAGCCACAGGTGAGAGTTGGGTACCAGTTAGAGGCGGCCACAGGAGCATTCACCACCTGTACGAGACAAATGGAGCGACCAAATGCTATCTGTGTGGTGCTACCCCTAACTAGTACTCCCTACACCCCAACACTCACACTCTCTCTCACTCTATCACGCACACACACGACAGCTCGAATGTCGTAGTCTGACGAGGTCCACCTTATGCTCCACACCATGGTGGGACAGGGACATTGACTTGCGCGTGAATTCGTTTTATATGATAGTATCCTTGCGCCGCAGCTACTGGGGTGTATGGGTACTAGTTAGGGGTAGCACTACACAGATAGCATTTGGTCGCACCATTTCTCTCGCATAGGTGGTGAATGCTCCTGTGGCTGCCTCTAATTGGTATCCAACTCTCACCTGTGGCTCCTCGAAGTTGGGTTCTTCCCAGCGTCCACACACCGGGCAACCGTCAAGACCGGCGGGTTAAACCAGGTGAGGGTCTCCGGTGTTGTGTGTACCTCCACACCCGGTATGTCTGTCTCCCACCTCCCCTCTCTCAAAAAGTCCTACGGTGGGGGCGACAGCAACCTCGTCGGCGGCCCAGGCTTACTCGGGTCGCTCTCCCACTTAAACAAAACGGTGACCTATAGTGGAGTTCGGCAGCCGTCTGGGATGTCCGAGCAGCCCTTTCTAGGGACAGCACTGCTTGCCTCCTCACGGAGGAAGGGACTTGAAAAGGTGCCCTAAACAAATGCTGGGTCACACGTCTTCTGCAGCCGGCTGCGGCTCGCAGATCGAAAAATACCCCCCGTCCCCATCCCCTGCGCCATACCCTCCAGGCAGCTCGGATGAGTCCACACACACTAGCAGCCTGGAATGTTCTTTCCCTTTTATACAATCCGAGGAGCAACATTCCGGAACGGATGATGGGGCTTGTCACTCGGGAACTGGCGCGCTACAAGGTGGACATTGCTACTCTCAGCGAGACCCGATTCTCTGAGCAGGGTCAGATGGAGGGGTTAGGTGCCGGCTACACCTTCTGGAGCGGCCGGCCAAAGGCAGAGCAACGT